>WBMW01002327.1:740368-1022196 GCA_013396635.1 Penelope pileata
CTCCAGCCCTCTGATGATCTTCATGGACCTCCTCTGGACCCCCTCCAACAGCTCTGCATCCCTCCTGTATTTCTTGCAAGTGCTGCATGGTGCCAGCAGCAGAGCTGCTGCAGGGCAGCAGCTGTGTGCCCAGGCAGCGCTCTGCAATGGCAGCAGTCTCCCAGAGGCTGCTCTGCAGGCCCAGCCACAACAAGACCCTACGTACGTTCTGCTGATGGCAGCAATGGGAGCTGTGCAACCCCCTCTTGGGTTCCCTTGCTTTTGTTTGATATTTAGAAGTCTGGAAAGCAAGCCAACAAACGGAGTGATGCTCTCTAAGCCTTTGAACTCCCCCCCCTCTGTACAGGGTCAGGTGCTGTGTCTGTGCAGGGAAGGTTTGCTCTAGAGATGGTGTCTGGATGCAGGACTCGGGTGCATGCTCAGTGTGAGGACAGCAGTGCCCTGGAGGAGCTGTAGAGTCCCTCAGATCTTGACAAGTGGGAGGGCTGGGCGCTCCCCAAGCCCCTGAAGGTGAGCAAGTGCTGAGTGAGGCACCTGGGGCAGCCCTGGCTCTGTGTGCAGCCTGGGGGATGTGAGGCTGGAGAGCAGCCCCGTGGGAAGGCCTTCTGGGTGATGGAAAGTTGAGTCAGTGTCAGCAGGGAGGGCCAACCCTGCCCTGGCGTACATCCCTTCCAACTTGCAATAGTCTCTCGTTCTGTGATTTTAGTGGGCTTTAAGTTCCCTTCCAGCCCAAGCCGTTCTGTGATGCCATGACTTGGAAACTCTGCACAAGGTTGGTTAAATCTGAGAATGGGGAGAAAATAAGGACGGAGTGTTAGCTCAATTTGTTCCCGGGAGAATGTAGCTGTATATTAATTTAAACAACTGGAATTTGTAATCAAGTTCAAGTAGCAGTATTGGTTAGCAAAGGGCATGCAATGTGAAGGAAACATTTTATACTGGTGTATTAAGTTATTTCTTTAAAACTTCAGAGGTACACCAGTAGCATAGTTGATAGATGTTGATTTTCCTTTGAAGTGTTCATTTGAGCTTGGTTAGTGAAACTGGAAGTCAGTTCTTTGCATAACCGCATGTGTTTGACGATCAGGAGTAGAAAGTTTTTATTAAAAAGCATTTAAAAATTAATGCGCAAAGGGTGGGAATGTCAAAAACCAATAAAGCAAACAAAAACCACCCCAGACGTCTATCCTTTTAAAAGGCAGTTATACTTAAATGCATGCAAAGTGATTGGGAACACTGAATTCTTCACAGGACCCTTCTGACATTTTCAAATACCAAGTGTAGGAAAAAAAACATATGAGAAAGCTTTGAAAAATGGAAGATAAGATTATTAAATAATGTGATACGTTGTGAGAAGAAGCGGATTCAGATAGCCAGTTTTAAAGCTCACTTTGGCACTGAGAACTGGGCAATTAGCACTGACTACAGACTAAAAGTCTATATTTAAAAAACTTCATGTTGCTTTACATTTGTTTACTTCATGTTGCATTTTACATTTAAAAAACTTCATGTTCACATTAGCAATATAAGATGGACAGGCATTAATGTTTAAATTCCTCAAGTGCAGTGCATGTACCAGAACGTTGCCACACTGATTAAAAAACAAAAAACAGGTTTTTATGGGCCCCCTGCTAACAGAAAAGAGGTGCTGTTTCTCCCAGCAAGCCATCAGTATCTCCAGGTTAACAGTGAGCCTGATGAGGTTTGTTGGAAAGAGGGAGTAAGAAATATCTTGATATTTAAGTCATAGGAGCTGGCTGTAAAGCTGTGTGTATACACCAGCTGATTGCTTTTGAAGTATGCTTGCCTGCAATGTACTTCAGTGCCAGGTGGGTCGGCTGTTTCGTGACAGATCTCTCATGAAAACTGGTGCTGAGGCTGTGTCCGAGGAGTAGCACTGGCTGCAGCAACCCGAGGAGCAGCAATGCACAAACTGAGCAAGGGCAGAGGGCCCTGAAAGATCAGTATTTGTGATACTCGTTTCATACTGCAAAGGGCCAAGCCAACTTTATGTTGAGGGTGAACAAGGATTTTTGTGAAGTGAGGAAGGAGTTTTATACATACAAATGCTTATGCTTGTTAGTTTGTAATGGAAATTTAAAGGTAGCGAAGTGCAGGCTTATAAGAGCTGAGCATGAAGTATTGCTGTACCTACTGAGAAAATGGAGTTTGGAACGCTTCTCCCTTATTGTTTTGTAGCAAATAGATTATTTTCCATCTCTCAGTGCTGATCGCAGACACCTCTGATACATCAGCAGTTGTCACAAACTTACAGGAATGGAATAATTAACATCTGCTCATATTAATATTGCACATTATTTACAGGCAGCCGCCCCTATCACTGCTTGTCACATAGCTGTAAGAAATAAGGAGGAGAAATCTGGAGCATGAATGGGTTGCTGAAGATCTTGGTAATATTCTGCCGGTGCCTTTTAGACTTAAGTGCAATAACCAGGATAAACAGACGGAGCTGGGGTCACAGCGTGGCTGTCAGATCACAGAGCTGTAATTGCTGGTTTGAAATGCCTGGTCCTCCAATATTGAAACTATAGTTCCAAAAATAAAAAGATTTTACACTGCAATATTTTCTATATTAACTTCGTGTTGCTGCTTATTGCAATACGTGTCATTGCTTGGCCCTGTTAAGATCAGAAACCCTTTGTGCTGTGTAACCATGGTGAGCTTGTCCCTGCCCTGGAAAACTTTCTGTCGAGACAGATAGGACATATAAAAGAGAGAGGAATTTATTATTTAAGTGTTTATCATCCTCCATTCGCAGATGGGACTCTGTGAATTGCGAGATAGATCTCACAATCTCTGAGCAAATTCTGTAATGGTTATTATTATCTTCTTTAATTAGGTTCTGGTTTTAAATTGGCTTGGAATGTTTACTTAGAAAAGCAGATATTCTATGAGATTTGTTTTCAAACGAAGCTGTTTTCTCTAATTACCCACTGAGAATGTGTCTGAACTGTTCCTTTCAAACACCTCTCGTTATCAGTCGGTGCTCGCCAACAAGTCAAGTTTTTCAAAGGAGTTGGATTGCACGTGATGTAAGCAACAGAAGAGAAATTGGGTATTCTCACCTTAGTGATTTACACGGTGATTACAGTTGTTTCCTGAGGGATTCTGCTTTATAAAGAACATGAAGTTTGTAACTGCATAGGCAAGAAAAACATTGTGTGATGCAGTTAGGCCAGGGCTTACCGTTGCTTTCTTAATGCTTTGCCCACCAATTTATTTTAAAATGTTTAAGGAAACAATTGCATAGATTTTTGAGCGATGTTAACAGACAGCAGCTGTGTTGAATTTGCTCAACATTGGCTTCAAAAGTGTTTGTTGGTTGACTTGCATAGATGTATCCTGTGCTGTGGAACAGTACTGATGATATGGTAGGGAAGGGCTGTCGAAAGTAGCAGGTGGAAATGGCAGACTTTGATACAGGAGGGTTTCATTGAGCAGGGACCGACCAAGGGCATTGAGTGCTGAGTGGAGGTAGTGCCAGGGGGTGGGTACCGGGCTGAACCTGCCTGGAAATGTTCCCTGAGGTTGAGGATGCTTGTTCTATCCAGGCAGGGCCCTTGGCTTGGGTTTGGTGGGATGATTCGTGTATTGGTATAAAAGCAGAATTCAGAGTTTAGCTCTTGGGATGTTTACTGAAACAAAGCAAAATGGTTTATAAATGAAGCCTTGTTGGTTTAAATGAGTGGTCCGAGTCACCTGCAGGAAACGTAAGTAATGAGGAAGTTATTGAAATAATAAAAGTGTTTGGAGGAAGGTTGGGAAGAAATGTCATTGGAAGTGGGGCAAGAACGTGAGCTTCTTGGGTGAAAACTTTCTTGTCAGATTTTTTTCATGTTTTTTAGTGAAATATATGAAATTATTGGAACAAAAAGGAACAGTTTCTGCCAAAGCTTTTTAGTCAGAAATTCCAGAGAATTCCTCAGCTAGAAGATGCTTTAGAAATGTGCTGCCAGTCTTCTCATTTTCTGAGTGAGCTTGGTGGATTTCCCTTCTATGGTCATCAGTTGTTTCAACAGTCAAACTGTGTGTATTAGACAAAAACATGCTCAAATCCTGATTGGAATCTTGGACATTTTTTGTCTGTGGCTGGGTTGTGGACAGCAGGGAGATGGAGTAGGAAGACTGGGAGATTGTTTTCCTAGCCGAGGAAAGGATGGGAAACATTTTTCATTGCTAGGTCATTGGTGAGGATCTGAATGCAGCATCCTGTCTGATGGCAAGCGGAGTGGGGAGATGCTTCTGGTCCCTCTGTGACTAATTCTTTTTAATCAGATAAGAGGACAGCTACCTCCTTGCCAGTGCTGTCATTCAGATGAGAACACAGATCCGAGTGAAACTGCAGGCTACCGAAGGTGATTGATGTTGATGTTTACATGCTGGCTTGGCAAGCTCTCAGAGTGTCCTGAAGCTCCATGAGGTGTCTGAAACCACTTTGTGTCACCACATGCATGTGTCACTGAGCTGCTGCTGGGACAGTGAGCGGCAGCCCGCACGTGGCTGTGGAAGGGCCTCTGAGACAGGAAATGTGTGGCAGCTTTCAGTGATTTTGTGATTCAGTGACGCCAACTCCATGGAAAAAAAAATCTTAGCAGCGAACCAAACAGCCCATTTAAACCTTTTTCATTTAAATATAATCTTTGCAGCACTTGAGTCCTGAGTGTGATGCTCTTATGCATCTGAATACAGACGAGGGAAACATGGAAATGAATAGTGTGTTTTGAACTCTGAAATGTGAGAAATGAACTACCTGGGCTTTGGGTAAAACGTATCTTTGATTAAAACAACTCTTACTGTTGATAGTACACTTGATGAAATTAGGTTTCAATCTGATGCTGTCCCTTTAAATTGATCCTGAAGGAGGAAAGAGCTTTGAGTGGTTGATTATGAAGTCAAGCTTTTCAGTGATAGGAGAAAATTTCAAAGCAATGTCCTAAGACTCTTCAGAAAGGAGAGAGAACTTGATTTTTTTTTCCCTCTATCACTCATTCCTGAGACCTTGCCATCACTCAAACCAAAAATCAAAGCAATAACTCCCTTCTTCTGAAAGAAATCTGCAGCTAAGGCTGAAAGTGCTTATAAGCTGGTCAGTGTTTAGGTTGATTTACTCTCCTCTTCAGGTAATGCTGAAATGATTATTTTTTAAGTGTTCTTTCAAAACTTGAAACTTTTTTTTGCAGTTACATGAAAATTGAAAGAAACAAAACTCTTTTGGCAGATTATTCTCAAATAGTGATGCATGTCACAAACCAAATAAAACCTGTCGGAATGTTAGGGCATCTTTATGTGTGATCAGTAAGGGGGGATTGCCTGTCTGAAACCCACTGCTACCTCTCCTGTCTGCTTTCCATGGAAATGTTTACATGAAGGTTTGTTCTGGTTGCTGGAGTCCTGAACTCTTGGCTGTGTATGCATAAAAACAGAACTGAAAGCAGGCAAGGTTTTACTTTCTGAACATCAAAATGTTTTCAGGCAAGGCTCTCAGGAAGGCCAGTGAGAGCTGTCCCCTGACTGGGTGTTTGATGGAAAACGTTCACTTAGCTTGTTGTGCACAACAAGGTCTGTTCCTTTAGGCTAGAGATTCCTCCTCAGCTGTCTTAACACAGGCTGATGAATCGGGAGACTTAATTGGTACGAAGGCAGCAGGGAGAAGTCAGAAGCATATGGTGTGTGGGTGTAACAAAACGCATCTCCTGCTCCATCAAACATCTGAGCATGTGCTTAACTCTGAGCGCTCCGTTGGAATCAGTGTGGCTGCCCATGCCCTCAGCGTTGGCAGGACAGGGACCACCGTGCTATTTATTTATTTCTCAAAAATACTTAATGAGCCAGATTTGCTTCTATAAGCACATCTGTTCCTGCATGAGTAGGACCTTCTGCTCTTCTAAGGTGGACGCAGCGTATTTGACCCAGCAGCCTGTAGTCGTCACCTTCAAGAGGCAGAGCTTTCAGCTCACTGAATTGTGCTACTTTCAAGTAAGTGTTTGGAGGAAAGTGGGGCATCTCTCTCATGGGTTTGAGTCGCATGGGGCAATCACATGCATTTGAATTGAGCATCACCAGTGCAGGCTGAGCCTCTGGTGTAGGGTCAGGAAGACTGCATGCCTCTCTGCTGCGTGCAAGTGCTGTGACACGCAGAGCCTCAGTGGCTCTGACTGCACTGGGAAATGCAGCACGTTTAAAGATGTGACACCTGCAGAGAAGGCTGTGCACCCGTACAGCAGTGCCCTAGCTAGAGACTGGCACCCTCCTGTCCTGTTGTACCCTGCTGTGCCCCTGCCCAGGCTGCAGCACCAGCTTGGTCACAGCAGGTGAACAGTCCTGGCCTGATGCTGTGCTTCTGTCCCATTTGTGCACGATGTAGCACAGTTCCTGCGATGGGATGGGGGTGTTTTGTGCATTCTTACTTTCTACTGTAGAAAATGTTGGGTGTAGTGGCACATCTGCCAGCTGTATATATATATTTTTTTTCTGAAGGAGTAAGTTAATCTCACCATTTGATGGTGTTCTCCAGTCTAAGTATGCAGTTACTCTGCTCGCTAACAGAGGGATCTCAGTTGAGCTCCTTGTTGGGAAACTGAACTTGAAATCTTTGGAAGTGGAGGTATTGAATCTGTGATGTCCAAAACCACCCAGTGAAAACCTGTGGTCTCTTTAATCGTAATAGTTTGTCCTAGCTCTGAGGAAACACGTCTCAAAGGACTCATACTGTTGCATTCTCTATTTGTTCACATGTGGCTTGGCTTCCTAAAGCAAAACAAAGCAAAACAAGCTTTGGGGAATTTCAAGGAGACAGTGGTTAGAGGCAAGAGGGGCCTTGAGTCAGAGCTCAGTTACTGCCTGCTGTGCCTGCTGAACAAACCATGATCTGTCAGGGGAGTGGGAATGTAGGCTTTGGCCCTGAATGTGCACTGTTGTGCTTCTGTGCAACAGCCAGAGATGGATCTGTGCCTGCTGGAGGTATCCATCGTGCTTTTCTGCTTGGAATCTGGGTGTGGATATGCAGAAGGGTTTGTTAGTTTTTAATACCTTTTTTCATTTGCTCCTGATTCCTGCTTCTCCAGTGAGAAGGTGTGGGGATTTGTTGTTAGATGACCTCTGTGTTGCCACCATCTCTGAGGACAGCACGGTGCCAGAAACCCGTTTCATCACAGGGCACAGGCCGTGCCATTGCCCTCTGAGCCACGCTGAAGTGTGTGCTCAGTGCTGCAGTAGTAACCTCAGGGCTGGATGTGCCTTTGAAGCACTCAAGTGTTGTTGACTGCATCACCTAGCGGTAAAATGGGTTATGTAAGCTGTTGTCAGGTCCCAAATAAGACTTTTGCCCAAAAGTGCCCTGTTAAATGTATCTGCTTCTAATGACTGTAGAGCAGTTCCTGGAAAATAGCAGTGGCTGATGTCGGTGTCCTCCCTCTGCTCGCTGCTGTCCCTCTGTAGGACTCAGCCTGTGTTGGTTCCTATCCCTGCACCTTCACTTCAGTGTTCTTCACTTCACTTTTGTTCTATGCTGAGATGTTCCCAAAGAAGCTTTGCAGAGGGGAGCTGCCTCCCTGGTGAGGAACAGAAGCCCAGGTGAGGAATGCACAGCAGTGCTGTAAAATGATTGAAAACTGCCCGGCATAGGAGGTGCAGGGGAGCTAAAACGTCGGGCATCTTTGCCATACGATAAACGTAGGCATTTGCAGTTTTGAATGTATGTCTTGTGCTGCCTCTCAGCTTAAATATTTGTGCAGACTGCATGTGCTAAGTTGGCTGTAGCCTAAGAAGCCCTGACAGACAAACCAAATGCATTCAAAATAGGTTGGGCTGTAATTGGATCTGTCCTGAAGCAGGGCAGACGTGCAGTCCAGACGGGTTTTTGCCCTGGCCATTAGGAGTGTTGTAAAATGAATGAAAAAAGCAATGTATTCACAGTAATCTCTCTCCACGACACAGTTTGTGATCTCAGAAAAATGAGCGACACATTAAGTAAGCTTTTAAGTACTTTTATCTACTCAGCAATGATGAGGAAAAACAGGGGTGGTTGTTGTTGGGTTTCTTTTGCTTTCTTTTGTTCTATTTTTTGGCAAGAACAGTTGGAAGGCTAGGAAACCAGAGATTTCTCAGACTTTGGCCCAGCTCGCCATACTCTCTCAGGTGCATATGTTCATCTGGAGCAGTGAAATCTGCTCTCAGCTCACTGAGGTTGGGGCAGCAGACCTGTGGTACTTGTTGGGAATGGGGAGCGTGTTTGTCCTGCACTGGCTCTGAGGGCTTCAAATGTTGATGGTGTTGTTTCTACAAACAAGAAGATGTCATCAAACGTTGCACTAGGAAATGCTGGGATCCACCTAGTGGTACAGGGCCCTCTTAATGACACAACCTGTTGGTTGATACCCAGGTCTCTCAGCTGACTTAGATGTTCATAATGCCTTTAGAGCCAGATTTTGTACATGGTGGGAGATGGCTGTCAGCTCTGCATTGCCTTCATGCCATCTCTGGCACCTTGGGAACAGTCTGACCAGGGATGCTTGGCCATGTAGTGACCTGCTTCCTTGTATGCTAATGGAGAAGTTGGTGCTGGAGGAGGTTTGTGTCCTGGACCGCTCTGAGTGGGGAAGAAATCTTCAACATGGCCTTCAGTATGGCATTATTTTTACCTGTAGTGGCCCAGGCACCTCATTGTATCCTCTGGTTTACAGCTTCAATGATCAGAGAGATGCAGACAGCTCTTCAGGAAACCAGCATGTTGGCTAGTCTTCTTGCCATTGGAATACCACCTTGTCACATGTGCTGAAGGTGCTGGTGCACTGTGGAATCACTTTCTTCTCGTAGTGTTAAGAATTTTTCTAAGAAGTGTTCTTTCTTCCTCATCGTAGAAGGCCAAGGCAAAAATCATGCCTTAGTTGGGTTTTCAGTTACTCTTTGGAAAGAGTGCTCAAATTAAAGATGCTTCAAACACGGCTGCAGTGTGGGGATAGATCAAGAATCCATTTTAGCTGGGATTTTCAATGCTAAGGAGTGAAAGTGGCTTGAGTGACCCATGAGAAGTGAGTGGCTAATTCCTTTCATCGTCCGTGTGGACAGGTGCTTTTAGCCTGGATGGAGCTGTGTGTGTATCCTTACACTGATGGCTGGCTCTACCCGTCGGAGCCTATTTTGGCTGCTCTAATGACGAGTGCTCTGAGGGCTGCTTCCAGCCTCTGTCTCTTGGTAATTTGGCCTCCTTGGACTTCTGCAGAGAAATCAGTCATAGGGCTGGCGATGGCTCACCGGGTCACTCACCTTTCTTGTTGGGTGCTGTACTGTGTTACTGCATGCACGTGGCAGAGGGATTAGGGCATTAAAAGAACATTTCTGTAACTGGTTAATATAGAGCTGTGTGTTTAAATCACAGGAGCTGAGCTTAATGCACATGCTGGAAATAATTTAAACATTCAAAAGGGGCAGAAGAGAGCAATGACCAAGAGGGCGTGTGATTTCTTTGTACAAAATGCAGTGTCTGGGCAGCATATTACAGAGCTGAGCGTGGAAGGCCCAATTAAAGTCATGTGTGTTCTCCATGCTGAGGCTGGGCTCATGCAGCGGAGATCTTGCCAAGCTACCCAAGGCCTTCTGCATCAAGGCCTTTCTGTGTGCCCCTTCCCCTCAGTTACACAAACGCTGGGAGTAGAGTACACATGCATAGCCATGCTGTTCAGTAACTTCTTCGACGTCTTATAGTACCCAGCCTCAGGTCAGGGCTCCCTGCAGGCTGCAGAGTGTACCTTAGAGGTAAGGACAAACCAGGCTCCTCAGCTGCTGTGTGTGTGTGGGCTGGCTGGCTTGTAGCTGCCCTGTGTCTGGCTGTCACACACTGCTTGGTAATTAACAGCTCAGAAGTGACAGTCATATCAACAGGCTCCAGGAGGAGATCTGGTTTGGTTGAGGAGTTCCTCTTGTGATAAGACCTTGTGCTCCTGCAGATCCATGGAGAGTGCCTGGTGCCCATCCTGTCAGAACTGTCCCCTCGACAGTCGTTCCTCGGGTGCTGGTGTGAGCACGTGGTGCTACAAAGGCTCTGACTCCTGGGGGAAGGATAAAGTCTCTTTGTCACTTCTCTCCCTTCTCCCCTTTTTATTTCAGCCTTCAAAATATTTTTTGTATCAGGAGAGAAATACAAAGTGATGTGGGGCTGGGTTCTCACTTCCCCTCTAACCCTGTGTGACTGGAGAGTAGGTTGCACCTCTGAACCTCTGTTTCCTTCTCTCTAAATTGGGGTGTTAGGTGCCATTTTCAAAATAATTTGTGTAGCTCTTCCTGTTGAGTACTGAGTCAAGATCTGCAGGCACAAGGCTACCAAAAGATAAAAGGAAATCGGGCTGATTTTCAGAGGTGCCAACGTCAGGCAGTGCAGTCTGTGGGGCCGCTGTCTTACCTCACGAAATCTAACTGGGAGCCACCCTGCTGAGTGCATCAGTGCCATGGAAATTGTGGCTGTAGGGTCTTCAGTGCCCAAGCTGATTTTAAAAGGAGAACTCTTCTTCCCTACTTGCCGAACAGATTTTTAAAATGCTACTAAGTCATCATGTTTCTGTTGTTTGTCTGTTTTGTCTAATTAGACTCCAGAAGAGCAATTACAATCTCTTTGTGTTTATGCTGTGCTGGATAGACATAACCCTGAATTTAGTTCTCCTATGCAATAAAAATAACAATACTTTTACTAATGAGAATGAGTATGTGAAGTCAGGATTCATGCTAAATTAATATCCATTAGTGACTTAGATCCATAATGAAGGTTTCTCTGCTCTATGCCTTAATTCATTGCAGAGCAGTCCATAATACTGTATTAACAATATTTTTATATCTTCTGGCACCGTTGCCAAACGCTATTGGAAGAATATATGCTTTTCTGTAACGTCAGAATGAGACAAATGATACTGCTTGCTTTTATTATTGTGCAAAAGTGTCTTTCCTTTGGACTCAGACTTGTAAGTGTCAAATAGCTAGAGACTAATGGAGCACATGCTTCAAAGCTTTCCATCTGGTTCCTCGGTGAGCAAAAAGAATGTGTTGTCTATGTTCTAATCAGTCCTAGCTACAAAGAAAAGTACCCGCACTGTAAGTTCTGGGGGAGCTCTGAACTTCACTCTGAGATGCCAGCAAGAACTGTACCCCTGTGCATCTTTGGAGGAATAATGGAATGGTGTAAAAATAAAGACAAAAAGAGGCAGAGTCGTTTTTGCTCTCTGAAAGTGGACAATGCATCTGTCAACACACATTTATTCTGATGGCCTTCAGTGATGTTTTCTGATGACAGCAGAAGAGGCTAAAATTGCTTCAGGGAGACCCCACAGAAACTACAGGAGTAAGAGAGAACCACGTGGATTTGAACTAGAGCAAATGTTCTTAAATGGTGATTCCTTACCTCACTTAGACTGGAATCTTCCTCAGAGTCCCTTCTCCAGTCATTCCATCACATAGCCCCTGTTGATCTTTGTATTTCTTCACATACGTTTTAGGAGGAAACACGAAGGAGATATTCCCCCAGTGGAGACCATCTGCTCTTTTCTTATTGGGGGGGGACCTACAATTAGTGTCTCGTTCTTCTTTAGTTTCAACAAAAAAAGAGGGGGAAAGAAAGGGAACTATTATGCAAATACTCTGCAATTTGGTTTCAAATATTCTTTGTACTATGATGAGCAATTTCCTTTAATACAAACTCAGCCCACTTGCCAGGACTTTCTTCCCCCTTAATACAGGGAAGAAAAAAAGACTTGAGGGGGGGGGTTGCTGTGTTCCTCTGATGCCAACTTTTTCTTATCCCTTTTTTCTTTCTGTCTTTCTTTGGCACTGTTATAGCTGTTAAATTGTCAGAAGAATGTTGTATAGGTTTTTTGGAGAAAGAGAACCAGAATAGTGCAGTTTCATCTCACTTTTCTTTGTTCCATTGCCATGATGAAGTGGTCCTGAATTGGAGGACTCAGCTCGATGAATGAAACAGAAAAGCTTTCTCCTTGCATTTTTTTTGGAATGCCAGTTGCTTGTGATGGCAGCGTTACCTGCATGAACTGATGTGTAGGTTTTTATAAGGAGCTCCTGTGCTACTTGTTTGTGGCACTTTAGGACTGCATACCTTACTCAACGTTAAATATTTCTGGTTAAATGTTAATGTTTAAGCCCGTAGATTCTAAGCATAAAACTTTGGATCCAGTGAAGCATATTAGCACAGCTTAATCAAGAATCTCGCTGAACTGAGGGTGTTACTGTATGCAAAGGGCACAATTTGTTTCCACAAAAAAATGTTGATGCCCAGTGGCTTGACCATCAGTTGGAAAAATGCATTCAAGAAGCAGAGAAGTAAGAAAAATGAGACCTTTAAATAAAGTCAGGTGTGTCACATGTCTTCGGTTCTGTGTAGCAGGATGGGGAACGTAAGGCAGTGCAGAATTTCTGCTCTGAGCCTTTGCTGTCTGCTTGCATAGTCTGACCCCCATCGCTCGGGGCTCATCACAGCAAACATCAGACTGGATTTTGTCCAGCCATGCCTCGCGCTGGGTAGACAACAAGCATTTGTGGTACTTAGTGGACACTGATCCCCTTTAGATGCTCTATAGGAAATCGGTGCCTAGAGTCCTTAAGCACTCTGAAGTAACTGGGTCACTTGTGTTGTTTCAGGAAGCTCTCATCATGGCCAGCATGGACCACCCGCACCTGGTGAGACTCCTGGGTGTCTGCCTGAGCCCGACCATTCAGCTAGTCACTCAGCTGATGCCTCATGGCTGCCTGCTGGATTATGTTCATGAACATAAGGATAACATCGGCTCCCAGCTTCTGCTGAACTGGTGTGTCCAAATAGCGAAGGTATGTCGTTGATGCTGCTCTTTTTTTTTTTCCTCCACTTTCATAGCTAACAACGTGATGTGCCGTGAAAAAAAAAAAGTGAAAAAACAATTGCTTCTTTTTTATGTATGTGCATTTTTCAGAACTGTTTCTGTTTTGAGGAAGGTTGGGTGTTATTTGAGATACGTACTGTTTTGGTTGCCTCTACAATATTATGGATTGCTCATTAATGTGTAAGCCAGTGCTTTTCGTGACTGTATTTCCAATCCAGAGGACCTTTGAGGAAAAAAAGGTGAGGAAGGAGGCTCCCTGAATGGCTTCTGGGGAAGAATACAGAAAAATGTTTCAGCCTCTCCTGCTGTTGATGACTCATAGATCCTGATCTAATCTGACTGTGTTTTCAACCTTTCTGAATCTGCATTGCCAGTTAAATTCTGATATGCCATCAACTGTCAGCCTCTGCACTAAGATAATTTCTCACTTCATGTCAGTCCTTTGGGAACCACCGTGGTTCTGCTGTTTAAGACCTATCACAACAGCTGACACTTGTCTTTGCAGAATGGGAGAGCTCGGGGGCTGGACCGTCTCCTGCTTTGCCTGCCATGGTGTAATGCTCTCTGCCTTCTTGGGGCATTTTAGGAGCAAGGGCTAAGCCCTTACCGTGCAGTTACAGACTGAGTTTCAGCTGAGGAGAAGCAGAACAGGTGGTGAAACCAGTCCCAGTGCAATCCTGGCACAGTGGTTAATGTATGGTTTTAGGTATGTTTAGGTACTCGTGCTATACTATACGTTAGTGATAAGAAGTTGCAAAAAGTGACAAGATCCAGGAGTGCAGGGGACCGTAGCTTTTATCCATTTTAAGGGATCTTTTGTGCAGCCAGAATTGCCTACACTGGTGTTACCATGAATGAGAATCTGGAGCTCACTTTTAATTTAGAATTACTTCGAAATTATTAATTTCTATAGATATTTTGGTGAGAATGACTTGTTCCATATGAATGTGTGCTACACGTTGCCCTGGTACATTAAGTCTGCAACGTTAATTTGCTACAATATCCGTTAAGGAATCTTAACTCAAGTTGAACCTCTAACATGGGAGGGGAAACTGGAAATTCAGCAATTGTTTTGCTGGACAGAATGGCAGCCATCAGGTGAACTTTTACTTCTTTTAAAAACTCGTTTTCATTCAAAAGGTTTTTTTTAAAAAAGAAAAAAAAAAGCCAAGCAAGAAATTCATCTAGCTCCAAGGTTTTGTTCAAGAGGAAGGAGGAGTTTGGGGTTCATCATTAACAGGGATTTTTTTCCCCAGGATGACATCTGTCGTCCAATCTGCGTGAAGGTGACGGTAGATGAAATGATCATAATGCATGGTAGAGGGACTGAGCCATGGGAGTGGTCCGTGGGTGACTTCTAAACCTTTCGGAGTTTGAGTGGGGAGAAGGGAGGGAGTAATCCAGGAAGAAGGAAGCACACTGAAATAACTTGATTGGGGTAAAAAATCCCCAACATGCTTTCTGGTGTTGCAGCATTTTGTAGGTGCATTAAACCTGTGATTCTGCTGTGCTATGGTGGTAAAGCAGCTGGAATTGCACACTGTGTTGGAACACAGGGGTGGGAATTGCCTGTGTCTGGAGATTTGCAAGGACAGATCTAGGGCTGTTACCAGAACAAGGAAGGTGGGGGAGAAAATTCATATTCCTGTTTGAGTCCTTTCTTGCAACACAACCTCCTTCCCATCTGTTCTCCACTCTCTTGATTGATAGTGGCCATTATTGTTTATTTCAAAACATTTACACAGTGCTGTACATGAAAAGATGATCCACCTTTACCTTCTGCTTGTGTATTTGTATGTCCATTGACTCATTGCTCTAATAGCTGTGCTTGCTTTGCTCTAGGCTCGATGTGGGCAGCTGATCAGTGAAGCAGAGTGGCCCTACTCCATGGCAGAGGCTGGGAGGGCTGGTGGAAAGCACCCTCAGCCCTAAACTGGTGTCTGTTGTAAATGGTTTCAGTTTAACATAGGGATCAGATGCAAGTACACTCTTTGCTAAATCCCTGCCTGCTGGTTTTCTTGATCTGTGTGTGCTGGGGGAGGAGGAGATGAAGTGTTACAGATATTTGAGTTCTGAGATGACGAGTGGCCAGACAGTGCTAAGAAGTGAGATCATATGCATAATAGCAACTGGTGGACTGTCAGGAAGAGAAAGAGAGATGCTGTGTAATAAGGGGTGGGCTACCTGTCACACGGGGCGTTCTGCACCTTGCTGCTTTTGCATGCATCTCGGTGCTGTCTGGTAGGAAAGGCTCGTGAGCCTTGGCAAGGTCACCTCGAGCACTGCCTCCTTGGTGCACTCTTACTGCAGAATTCAAAGAATTAAAATGTTCCTTTGACTATTTTCTTGCTGTTTTTGGTGACCTTAAGTTGCAGCTGGTGGTGAAAATCCTCCCTGCCTTTATGCATCGGTTGAACTTACCTTAATTATTGTATAGGAGTCTCTCAGGGAAGAGAGGAAGGACACAGGGATGTGTGCAGAATGTTCACGGAATTCTCTACATTGCACTGCACTTTGTGGTGGGATACGGGAATGCCTTTGCCCTTATCTCTCAGGCTGTAATGTGGACTGGGGCTAGAGGACAAGTACTGAAGGGTGGCTCTGATGTGATGGGGAGAATAATCTTTGAGATCACCAGAGGAGGAGTCCCCTTATCCCAGCAAGCAGAGTAAGCTGGAGCCTAGCAGTGGGGGAGTTGTAATATTTGTTTTCCACTCATCTGTCACATTTAACAGTGACTAGGAATCAGTCTGCAGCCTGCAAAAGGAGAGATTCAGTTTGCCTGCAGATAGAGCAGTCTCTAGAGGATGGATGCAGAAGGTGGCACTCGCGCTGAACTCGAGTTTCCGTTCACTGGAAGGTCTGTGTGTCCCATGTACCCCCACACCCCACACCCACATTCTGGGCTCCACCGTATGAGAATGCAGCTCCACATCTTGCTTCTCTAGACATGTGGGAGTGGCTGGTTGTGTCTTTCAGAAACTGCCTAAAATGTGATTAGCAATGTAATAAGAGGCAAAAAAAAGATGAGGGATTTCCCAGTCCTCTGCTCCCTGAGACACCTCCTGGAATCTGTCCTTTGTTAGAAACATCTACCTTCCCTCTTCTTACAGTGGGAATTTTCCCCAGCAAGAGTAGGACTGAAGGAGTTGGAAATGCCTTGGTTCTGAGGTTCAGGCTGATTTTTGTATCGTTCAAAATCAAGTTGCTGCTGCAATACAGTTCCTCCCTGCTGCGCTCTTCTCCATCTGCCCATGTGCAGGCTTTTATTTATCGAAGTCGTTGCTTCAGAGTTCACTTCTTCTGCCAGACTGTTCATTTCCATATGTCTCGACTTCTGTAGAACTAGATGCAGAAGCTAGTTAGGCGCTGTGCCTGGCTGCCAACCTGCATATGGCTCTGGAGATCATTTGTGAAGGTTGACGACAGGGCAGTTATTATCTACTGCCAATTGAAAAAAAAAAGCTTGGATGATTTTTCTTTTTGCTTATACAGATTGTGTTGAATTTATTCTGACTGTTAGATCATTGCAGGGTAATTGTGTTCTCTTTCCAGAAGCTTTAGCTTCTTATTTTATGGATGAAAGTTATAAAAATAGAGTAGCCCCCAAGCATTCTGCATAAAACATGGTTGTTAGACAGCAGCTGTGTCTTAGGGGGGTTCTTCCCTTCTGCTTTGCAGATACACAAGGCATCTCCTGGTGTTTTGCTTGCATGTGTTGTGCCTTGCTTAGGAACTGAATGTTTAACCTTTTTGCTCGGGTTTTGGCTGAGCTTAGCTCAGTGATTTTGTGTGGATATTGATGTCCAGTAAAGCAGTAAGCTGTCCTTGCCTGTCAAGATGCTCCCTAGAGCTGGGAGCAAGAGTGACGAGCTTGGTGGCTAGGAGTGGGTGGGTGGAGTGATGCTTCCTGAGCATCCCTAGTGTTGGCAGCTTGGGAAACTGACTGAGAATCAAATCTTGTAAGGCTAGTGAATTCTCAGTAGGTAAATTGTATCCTTGCCATCCAGGGTTTGGCATGCAAATCAGGAAGATTTTTTTTTTTTTAAAGTACTTTGTTCATTCATATTTCAGTGTTTGATGCAATTTCTGTCAACGGGGGCTGCCCAGGCATTCTCCCTGACAGCATGGTGGTGCAGAGGTGAGGTTGTTCCTACAGAAACACATTCAAGAATAGATTAAATGTCTTGAGGCTTCTAGTCAAAGAGTTGGTTACATCTGCCCCAGCTAACGTTAACTGTAAGGTACCTTTGGCTGAGTCTGAATCCTCTCACTGGTACTCTGGTGGAAGTTAGCCTGTGTGCTGTTGTGATTATTGGGGTGAGAGAAAGGAAGCCATCTTCCCAGAACAGAGATCCCCTGCTGCGTGGAAGAGAGCTTAGCTCCTGCCCCATTCTGTGCAGTCCTGGCTCCTCCTCTGGGCACCCAGCCCTGGTTTTGGTGTTCTGAGCTATCATCTTCCTTCACATCACTCAGAATAATAATGAGGTAAAGCAGAGGTAGGCTGATACAGTGGAATGTAATGGAAAGAAAATGAAGCACTTCAGGGGATTACTTTTCATACCTTTTCAATATAAAAGAATTCTCAAATTACCTTAACTAAAGCCCTGCACAGCATCAGTTATCCAGGTGTGCAGGAAAACAGCGCTTGAAAACACTGCAGGAAGAAGAAGGGAGAGGAACCTGGGGATTGAGTTGTACCGACGCTTCTCAGGGGAAGTGCAGACACACATCTTTGTGTCTGGAGCATGTTGTTCCAGGACACTTGCACTCGTTGCCCTATTCAAGGATTTTCTACCAGCAATGCAGGTCGGTAGCTGGGAGCCTACATGAGCCATCCAACCAAAGACTCTTGCAAAGCTGTCACACCATTTCTTTCTTCCACTGTTCTCTCTCCCTTTAGCCAGGTCACATTGTAGACCTCTGCGGCCTTCCGCCGTCCTCTTGGCAAGAAGGATAGCCTGTCTGCTCCTGAAGCCTCTCTCCACGCCAGCCTTTTTAGAAAGGCGTGTGTTATTATTGCCCAAGGCTGTGCTTCTCAGCTGGATGTAAATTTGCAGGCTGTGTGAAATTCAAAGCATCTATGCTGATGTATGCAATTGGGAAGCTGACCCAGAAGCTGGTACAGTGCTCACCTCACATCCAAGATTAAACTGGTTCCAGCCTGTGCTCCTCGCATCCAGGGTGAGAGGGGCTCTGAACAGGGGAGGGCCAGAGGCAGAGGAGGTCCCCCAACTGCACCCTGAGGAGAGGAGCCTTTTTTCTCCATCAGGACATGATGGATGAAGACTGACTTGCTAGAGACAGCTTTTGTTATTTTCCTGCAGATGGGGTGAAAGATGGACAGAAGCTGTGTGAAGTGGGAGGCAACGGGGATGGCCGGACAGGTTGGGAAGAGGTGGAGGATAGTGGCTGCAGTTCAAGGTCTTTCTTCTTCATTAAAGAAGCCTACCCTACAGCTCAGCAGCTCTTCCATCACAGAGTGAACAAAGGAGCTTAATGACAGTCATCTATCAGCTGTCCACATGTTAAGCTTCGAGATGTCTCTATTCCCAGAGCTCCGTGCCATGACAAGGCTAATTGTATAATTATAATGCCATACCAACCCCTCCTGACGTGCTCACACTGGCAAGGACCGGGGCTAAGGCCTGTGATAATTATCACTGCAAGCAAGTCCATTAGCACAAATGTAGTTTACTAATGGGGCTGCTCTATTAGGAAGTGCAGTGTATAGAAGAGCGGGATCTAAACCAAGGACTATGAAATTAAAGCCATATTGAAACAAGACTTTAATTGCATGGAGGAGCAAGATCAAAATAGGTGGGGAAAGTATCGTTTTACTCTCCTGAATCCCTCTGTGCAGTTTTCTTTCCCTATTCCTGTTCATTAGGACTTTTTCACACTTTGTTGGAAAGCTTGGATGCCCTCAGATTAAGGACGTTCCTTCAGGTGTTCCTGGAGAGCTGGCCCTGAAGGAGGGGATGCCACCAAAGCTCAGAGGGGAATTACCCAACCCTGCTCACGTCTTGGGCCTTTTTTGGTACTCTGCTGGGTGGCTCACTGAGTTGGAAAGGTTCACACAAACTTCAGAAACCCGTGACAAAATTCAGGTGGACCTGGCGGAGGTACTGTACCACTTAAGAGCTAGGAGGATTCAGAAGGGGACAGGTTTCTCTTGGACCTCTCAGATACTAAGATTTTTTTCTATCAAAGGCAAGGAATAACTGGAAGGACTTTGGTCCTTGTGTCCGACCCACCGTGCTCAGATGGATGTGCACTGCGTGCAGACATGGCTGCTGCACCGAGGTGTGGGACCAGGGCCTGGCTGCTCTCCCTGTGGCTATTAGTGGCTGCTTCACGTCCTTTCTGGAAATAATTCTCCAAATAAATCAGGGAATTGGATCCCATTAAAAATAATTACAGCATCTCTGCACTTTAATTGCACGTTTCATCAGCCAGCACAGTATTCCTCCTTTTCCCGTGTGGTTCTATACATATTTATGGAGAATTTCCTGCAGTTCCCCTCTACACATTTTTTTTTACTAGTCATTTCATCTGGAGTGTTGAAGGATTTGAAGCCATTTTAGTAACTTTATAAATGTTTGCTATCAAAGGTACTTGCCCACAGGACAAGTTCTTTGCGAAAAGCCTTAAAATAAAGGAACATGCAACAAAATTCACTAGCTTAAATGTAGAGCGAATTGTCTTCATTTCTTTCACTCCTTCCTTTCTCCCTCCATCTCATACTATCTGCTCACCAGCTTCACTTTGTATTTCTGTCCTTCCTTTTTGTTATTTTTCTCTGGCCTCTACTTCCACAGTTTTGTGTCAACTTCTGTTTCCCTTGGCTCTTCAGTGTCACCATTTCTCTGCCGTTCTCTGGCTGCCTGGCTCCCCCTGGCTGGGTTCAGTGCTCTGGAACCAGTGTGGGAGCATCGTGCCTGCCACCAGTTCCAGTGGTGTCATGCCTCCTTACGAGGCTTGGCGAGGACCTTGATTTCTTCATTTCTCTCCTCTCGTAATAAGGCTTTTGGTTGTCAGGGTTTTAATACCAGCTAGGTGATGACTGCAGCTTGTGGGGCAGGGATATTTGAATCCGAAAGATTGCATCAGGACCACGGAAACAAAAATGTGAGATTGGGCTTACTTAAAAATTACAGAGGGATGTTTTTTGCAGCTTTCTTCTTGGCCCTCTGATTCTCTATGGCTGTAGTGCCTACTGTAATTAACGTTGATAGGATCATGTTTGAGCTTTTTTTTTTTCCTGTGTGCATATATGTATGTGTGTAGATGTGTTTATTAGGTCCTTAGCTCTAGAGGAGTCTCAGTTGGGTGGAATGAGTCAACCTCTGAAGGTGGCTGAGTCTCTGTACTGACTGCAGAGGTGTCTAGAGGACGAGCGTAGGCTAACCTTGCAGCTCTCCGACAGCTTAATTTAGGGGGGATACATGTGAAGGGTGGGGATGGTGACAGGAACACACGGGGAATCTGGGACAAAGCAGGTACAGGAGAGCTAAAGTGAGGTCTGAACTGCTAACATAAGGGCTACTGCATTTCTGTTCAGCACGGTGTGGTGTGTGCTGTGCTGGTGAGCTGTACCCTGCTGTACTGCTTTGGGGCCTCTGAGGAGGGATGCTGTCTTCATTTCAGCTCATCAGGGACTGGGAAGGTTTTATAAGGAGTAGCAGTCCTCCTTTCTCTAGCCCTAATCCGACTCCTAGATTATTGAGGCTTTTCCCCAAAATTCCCGTGTTCCCGAAGCTGTTCCATAGTCCATGGGTGTTAGAAGAACAGCATTTACAAATCACATCAGCCATCGTAAAGGTACAGAAATGGGCAATGTATTGCACAGGCAGACAATTTATTGTTTCATTAAATGAAAGGTACACTTAGCACTGACATTTATAGGGTCTCTGATGTCGGGGATCTGACAGCTGCAGGCTACAGAAGCCCAAAAGCTGTGCCTGCACAGCCCAGCACTCTCATCTGGTACACTCAGCTCCACTGGGGAGAAAAAAAAAAAGCCATTAGATTTTTCCTAGCAGTCCCCAACAGATTGGCTTGGGAAAGCATTATTGAAAACCACTCCTAAATCAGATTGAAGATATTATAGGAGCACCTACTAGGGTCTGTCAGGATTTCCATTATAAACCCATATTTTTCGGGTTTATAACTCGACCATAAAATTCTGCTCTGGACTGTGACTTGGCATAAAATGTCTCAGCCCAAAGCATTTTTCTTTTAGTGTTATTCAAGAAATATATGTATTTGGCTATTTTTAAGTTGCTGTGGTTGAGAAACAAAAGCTGGGTCTCTTTCTCTTAACACCCATAAATTAAAACATTTCTTCCCTTAGTGAATGCCTTTCTTTCACTATTTTATTTTATAACGTAAATTATCCTGCTTGGATAACGACAAAAAATGGATGGCCAAGGCAGTGATGTTTAAAGCTAAGACCCCTCATACGTTTTTACAAAGTGGCACAGCATGTACGTGTTCCACAAAAACAGTCGCCTGCTCCTCAAGCTACGTGAGAGCCTGCAGGAAGCTCTAGAAGGCCACTTGGAAAAGGTGCTGGGCTCGGAGGTGCGTGCCCACATTGCAGTGAAGCCTGGCTTTCGTGGTGAGCTACGTTTTGAAGTTGTCCTGTGCAAACCAGTGGTCAGGCATAAATCCAGCAGCCTAACGTACGAGGAGGAAGAGCTGGCCTGTTGGAAGGGAAGGGACATCTCTGAAGAAACCATTCCGTATGAGGGCTGCGGTCCAGAAAAGTGAAATCAAACCTAGCAGATATCTCGTAGCAGAAGAGCTACTGTCCATGTCCAGAATGGAGATTTGTCCTAAAAATCAGAGCTGTCCGCTGTCCACGTGGGATCTGGGAGGAGCAGTGGACTGAAGCCCGTTGTCTCCTTGCCCAGCAGGGCTTGACATGTCAGATGCCCGTGAGGAAGTGCAGGAAAAGCTATCGTTTGATCTCCCTTCATGAAACCTCACAAGGCACATCTCAAGCCATAAACAGATCCTGAAGATAGCATCCCACAGCCTGGTACCTTGCTGGTAGGCCCCAAAGTTGGCTGGAGACCCCAGAGCGGGATGCAGCTCCTGAGACACGGCAGCAGCAGCGTGCACAGCTCAGTGCCACCAGCCCTCGGTGCAGGGGCAGCGGAGCTGGAGGAACACGTCCCTGGGATGCTGTGTGGTCTGTGGGCACCTCTGTGCGGTGCAGACCAAGGTTAGTCTGCTTAGTGACATGTGAGAGGGGAGAGGGCATTCCAAGTGGCTGCTGGCATGCTTTCAGCCCACAGGGTCATCTGGCAGTCAGGTGTCATTAGTCAACACTCTCCCTTTTCCCACTTCCCATCTGTTTCTGTCTAGCCTGTTTGTGCAAATTAGCTCTCAGTATGCAGCAGTTCTCACTGTAGTTTGGTTTTCTTTCTTCGTCCTGTGACCTTCCTGGTTCCTCAGATTTACCCTTGTCTGCACACCAGAGTAAAATCCGTGGTGCTTCTGTTTTCTGTTTACTAAATGTCTGTGTTAGCAAAGAAACACAGGGGATCCTATTCCACACAGTGCACGATTCAAGCCTGCAGCCCTGCAGCACTCTGGTAATCTCCTGATGGGAGGAGGTGATAGAAGACGGGGTTATCTATACCATAAAGGAGTCTTGAGTGTTGTGAAACAAATAAGGCACGTTGCCCTGAACTGGAAACAGTACTGAGCAGTTCTGAGCAGCTGCACATTAAGGCATTTTCCCACGACCTTTGAAATATTTGTTTCGAATTTATCCTTCATTTCTTTTCTTTTAAAAATAAATTGTTTTGAGACAAAAATCCTTCTGGCATTTATAAGCATTTTTTTCCTCAAACTGTTAGTTTGTGAAAATATTTAAAAAAAAAAATAACATCAGTTTTAGTGAAAGCTGCTTTGTTTTATCCAAGAAAATGCTTTGACCAACATTTTCTAGGAGCCCGTGCATATCGCTGTTACAGTAGTGGAACTGGGTTTTGTATTTGCGCTCAGGTTGTGTCATTTTGTATGGTGAACTCTTTCACTTAGGGAATTCTCTGCAGCGTTGGCTGCCTTGTCAGCACTCAAAACAAATGCAGATTGCGTGATGTACTCGATGGGGAGGAAGAACTGAAATGGGAGCTCTCTGAAGTGGACCTGAAAAGATGCAGAGTCCCTGAATTTCCATGTGTTTGGGAGCGCAAGTAGTTCAAGAGTGAGTGAAGTGAAGCCAGTAAGAACTCTGAACTGCATGGGCCAGGTCAGTTCTGATGGAGACAGGATGTGTCGTTATCAGTGCAGAAAGCTCTGACTTGCTGCCCGAAAAAAGAATCAAATTGCAAGGGATGTAGTGGTTCGGGGGCAAGCAATGTTTGTTATATGGGAAGAGGTGAAACATCTGTGTGTATTTAGTTTAGCTAGATGAGGCTTTCTGTGCTGAGTGTTAGCTACAACCGTAGCATGGTTAAATACCCAAGAGGAAAAAAAGTATGTAAGGTGAAGGACAACACTGGCATGAGAATGAATGAGTCTTTACTGGCTGGGAATAAATTTAGAGCAGGGATTAGAGGAAGGTTATTAAGTGCTGTAGTGGTAAGGTTCTCAAACCTGCTGGTAGAAATAATGGGGACAAAATAACGAATGACTTTTAAGATGGAGCTTGATAAGTTCCTAAGGCAGATTTGGACAGAAGGGTATGGTTGCTTTCACGGGGCTGAACTTGGTGACACCGTTGCTTTTAGCTCCCTGTTGTGAAGCTGGGGAAGGGGGCAAGAATGAGCAAAGTACCGCAGCGTTGCCATGCTTTGCCCAGCTCTGAGACGTGGAACTTCTGAAGACAGAGATCGAGTTGTGTTTTGCGCCTTGGATTGTTTCTTGTTTTTCTGTTTGTTATTTACTCACCTTATACGTTCTTAATTCAAATTAAATCACAGTCTGATTCCATTAGCTGAACTGAATAATGCATCACTCTGAGTTCTCACTGAAATCAGCAAGCCTATTCATGCAGTGATGATGCTATTCTGGTGAGTAAACATATCAGAATCCATCTCCCACGTGTTCAGCCTGCTTCACCCCAAGACAAACAATGCAGTTTTCACTTCTGCTCTCCTTTTTCCCACTTTGCCTAGAGCTCGCTATCACGGTGTTTGTACAATAGGTGGGAAGAACTTGTAATTGAATTACTTAATGAAGGCTTTATTACTTTTAAACACAACTGTTCTGGTTTGTGTTAAAGACTAATGACCCGCAACATTTCTTTTGCAAAACTGATGGTTCGGGGAAAAAAGATTGAAAAAAGTGTCTTTGATTTTGACTATATTGAAAAATACTTTGTTCAGAGCTCACTCACCTGGACAGTATTTTATTGAAGAGGGAAATTATTCCACGTCCTCCCAGTATTTCCCTTTGTATTTTCCAGCTCTCGTTTTCTCATAAGATGTTCAGTCCAGCACATCCTCATTGCATACCAGTACTCACGGAATAATGACTCACATTTTGGCTGCCACAGTTCTTACCTCCCTCCCTTTGGTTCGGAATTCTTTTCTACTCTGCATCCTACAAGTATGCTGTTCCCTCCTCTGCAATCTTTCCAATTTTCTCTTACTTGACTTTCCTTCCCATATACTGTTCTGTCTTTTTAAGAGTAAAATGTTAATAATGGTGTTATGTTCCATACGGTTCTGCGTCTCCTGAGCTGTGAGACTAAAAATAATTCTTTGTACGTCTCATTTCAAACCGATGAATGTCACAGAGAAAGGAAATTTAATCATGGAAGTGGTGGAGAACCTTTGCTTTGACAGCTCTATACAGGTATTATGTTGTGATTGTTTTGTGTTTTCTCCCCAGCTGATTACGGTAAGCATTGATTTAATTTGCGTGGGTTTTTTATAGGAAATTGTAAATGTGTTTGCAGTCATGACTGCAATAAACAAAATAACACATCCCATGTCTTTGAATTGAGTCCTGTGCTTCTGAAGCAGATCACCTTAGAGCAGAGAGAGAGGAAAATGCTCTAGATTCCTCAGTGCCTTCCCCAGGATTGGTTTCGTTGCCTGGTGCTACTCCTAGGGGGCTGGGGTCAGCCATCTGTGTGCTGTGGGGGAGGAGGGCAGGCCCCGTGCTGCCCAAGGAGCTGGACCCACGGCTCGTGTACACAGAGAAGGGGAAAAAAAATGAATTAGAAAGATGTGAGCAGGAAGGAATGCCTGGTACCTGAGTGTTAAACAGACTTTATGTAGAAGCACGTTCTGGCTTGAATCTGGGACTTGTGACAGATGAGGACGCTTTTTCCTGTGCAAACCTCTGCTCAGGTACAAGCCAGGCTCTGCGAGATCTGCTCATCCACGCTGCAGAAGTTGGTTGTTGAACAGCAACAGGGCACTCACTGAAAAAGTGCCAAGTCTTTGGATTTCGATCTGATCCATCACAGCTTCCTGTCGTTAGTATGTCTTAAGAGAAATCAGGAGCTCCGTTCTGGTGTGTGAGTTAAACCATTTCACTTCATTCCTGTTCAGTCTCTACCTACCTTAGGATCACATTTCACCGCGGTTTTCTCAGCTTGTTCTAACTGATCCCGAGGTGACAGTTTTTAGAAGTTTTTTTGTCTTTAGGGAAAAGTGATCTCTGCTGTTGTAGGACAGTCCTTGAGAAGCACGCTGAGGAAGGCATTGTTGCACATGGACAGCCTGCCTTTGCTTTGCCAGAGTTGCCTTTTATGGCAGGGGAGCATTCTGTGGGTTTTCATCTCAGTGTCAAATCCCAGCCCCACAAGCAGACCCAGCTCCTCCTCGTTGCCTTCCAACAAGGCAAGCTTTTACTCCAGGTGGTTGTCTTTCATACTCAGCTCCCATCCTTCTCTCCCTCCCCTTTTTTATCAATGTTTCTGGGTGAAATACATCAGTGACACGGTCACAGCAGTCCCTTGACCCCCAACTTCCCTGCTAAGTAGGTGGAGACTTGAGATCCCCTTCTTAGGACACGGCTTTAAACTGTTCCTCTGTGCTTTGGGTTTAGCACTGTTCTTCCTCAGGGAGCATGATGGAGTTAGGTGATGGTCAGCCAGTGGTTTCATGAAACACGCTT
The DNA here is from genome assembly GCA_013396635.1 of Penelope pileata. Lineage (NCBI taxonomy): Eukaryota > Metazoa > Chordata > Aves > Galliformes > Cracidae > Penelope > Penelope pileata. The sequence goes on from WBMW01002327.1 coordinate 766,333, forward strand.
ATTTTAGGATTAAATTGCAGATAATGGTAATAAATAAGCCATCTGTAAAGCAGGCTTTTGGCCCTTTGTCTAATGCAGTCCATTTTCTGAGTTCTCTCTGACTCCTAGCATTGAGATCTAAAGGGATAAAATCACGTCTAAGAAGTGGGCACTGTTTTTTTTAAGTAGCTTGTGGCGTTGTCCAGTTCAGCTGGTGGTTTGCATACTGCTTGACCTTCTTTGGAGCTGGTTCTGATTAGACTTCTAGGCTGTACCTTGTCTGCTGCATGAATGGGTTTAAAGAACTGGTGGAAGACATATGAGGAAGCTGCTTCTTCCTCATAGAACTGGGCAGTTACAGAATTTCAACATTTGAATAATAAAATCATACTTCTAAAAGCTCAAAAATATATTCAGCATATTCCATCCTGAAATAAACTGCATGTGTCAGCCTCTTTTGTTTTTTTTTTTTTCTTGGCGCATTTATTCACCTTTCTCCTTTCATTTTTTAGTGCACGTACGTGCACATGCTTGTGTTAGCAAAGTGTTAGACCTCTTGGTTTTTTGCTTGGCAAACAAAGAAAGAAATTATACGTGACATTTTTGAATTTACTTTCTTGGTAGGATCTGATGTTCTCTTGATTGATGTGACAAGCAGATCTAAACTGGAAAGCAGCAAAATGAGAAGCAGAAAAACAGGGGCACGAAAGAGCGCTTTGCAGAAATGCCAGGTGCATGCTGCCTGCTTATGCAGAATGGGAATCGCGCTGAAGAAGCGTGGAAAGTGGCTTGCAACTGAAGAGTACACCAGGCAAAGTCACCTGGCCCTCACAGTAAAAGTAACTCGGACCGTTTGTGATTTCAGTCTGTTTGTGTGCAGAACCTATCCAGAAGTGCTTTCTGGTTTCTCATCATTTTCGTGAATGAAAATCACTCGGTTCATCCAGGCTGCATGCAGTGAAAAGAGGTATTTTTAGTCTTCCACATAAACATTTTTGCCTCAGAATAAATAAAGGTGAAGAGAAGATCACTGAATTAAAGCAGCAGGTGACAAAATGCCACTGGTTCTGGCAGAAACCTGCTCTAGCCAGTTGCTGATGTTCTGTCTTTATCGGCACTCGCGTTCGGCATTGACTCACAAGACAGAGTGACTCAAACGGGAGTAACTGTTTTTGTGTTAAAAGACACAGGTTTGGAAGAACTGGGTTCTATTCTTGGCCTTTCCATAGATTGTTATGGTATGAGATTTCATGCATTAGTAGAACTCTTTTCAGCAGAGGAACTTGCAGCCCATGATGAAGCTTAGCATTTGGAGGTCCTCCATCATGCACGTGCCAGGTGTTACTGCCTGACTGTTTCACACGGAGAGCAGACCTGTCACAGGTTTGTTGATCTTATTTACGTTAACCTCAGGATAGGTGCAGCGGTTAGGTTCCATTTTTCAGACAGATCATTCACCCTTGTTATTAACTTAAAGTATATGAGTTGGTGTATCTTCAGAAATTGCCACCTGTCAGCTGCCATCCAGCGACCAGCTGAGTGTTCCAGCTTTCTTTACTTGCACGACAAAGTGACGTGAGGTCAAATCAGAGCTGACAGTCTGAGATGCGTTAGCGTTTGTATTAAAACATGCAGAATATGAATAAAAGCCAGGATGAAAGCTCTGTGTTGAACATGCCACGTTACCAGTTCTCTCAGGTATACATGGATAAACTTTAATGTCCATCTCAGCCATTTGTTGAAATCTCATTCCCTCCCTTTTCCCGACAGGAACATCATTTGGCAAAGTCAAAAGCGTTTGGGCCATTTGTGATGCTCTCAAGTAGCATGGGTAAGAATGATTAGGAACACAGATGCCTGTCTGTGGGGTTGCACCATCTGATTTATACCTGTGGCTTTCCAGATGCAGTTGACACAACAATGCATCATTTGTCACCTATTGTTGGTTTATAAAGCCCAAGAAACATACTTACCACAGATGGATTCATCAGCAGTCTACTTTATAATTGATAATCTAATCTTGTGGTGCCCTGAGGAAGGACTGCTAATGTGTATTTTGAGCCCAGCAGCAAACTGGGGGTTGCTAGGAACAGCAGGTATTTTAGCTTCAGCTGGGTTTATTTTTTTACCCCCCAAAGTTTCTAATACGCAGTACAGGTTCAATAATGAAAAACACATCTTAGTGTAGGTGTTTTCTGCACAGTTCCTAAAACTGAAACCCTGGCTTATTGTCAAGTACTTTTACTGGTTCTTTAGGAAGGAGGAAAAAAAAAAACCAAAAAACAAAGACATCCTTTTATTTGGAACATCAGCAGTTTCCAGAAGAGTCACGCTTTCTACTGTGCCATAAAACAACTCTGGCAATCGTGCTTTGAGGCCACTGGTGTACTTGGGTAGCATATGGAGCTGGATGGCACCTCTCTTCACTCTAGTTAGCAATCAGAAGAAAACTTAACCTGAATGTTTATGTATCCGAAGCTGCTCCCACTCCATGAAGCAGTTTTTCTGGCCAGCTACTGTCTTCGAAGGTGTCTGGGCTTAAGTGTGGTGATCTAATAGCCAGACTGAAATGTAAAAGCACAAGTAAATGTCATTTGATTAAATCTGCATCTGTATACCGATGTCTCTCTACAGAGCGAGTTCCTTTTTTCATCCGTCACCTTGCTGATACTCATTTACCTTGTCGTTTGGAAAGACTTCTCATATAATACCGCAATTAAAGAATGAATTCTGAAATTGAGCTAGCCTTAGTGGAAACTGGCAAAAGGCATGTAAAAGCATTTCATTTGCTAGTATAGCATGCTACTTAAAAGCAAGGTTACAGATGGCTTTCCAGTGTGCCGCTTCCAATTAGGTTCAGTGTGATTCAGCCTTCAGTCTCTTGGATTTTATTGTCATAGAAACTTGAACTGGAATTACTGCCCCATATACCCCCACAGGGACTAATTTATCTTTCCTGTAGTTACTAGCTGTACTAATGTTGCCTAAGTGTGTCATTAGTGGCCATTGGCTTGTGCTGGTGATGCTGGTGAGTTGGTGACACTTCTCTAACACAGCGATTGGAATTTCAACAAAACCTTAGTGCCTAAATAGCTTAGACTTGTGTGAAAACCTTAGCCTAGAGGGACAGCAAGTGTGGCAGCTGCTAGTATAAGCTAAGCCTCTTTGCCAGAGCTTGCTTCTCTTTGGCATTCTTACGTGCTGCTTTGTTGTGCTGATGCAGCCAGTTGTTTCAGTTCTCTGCTTTCTTTAAAGCAGACTTGGTTAGCAATAACATAAATGCACGCGAGTGTTGTTTTTCGTAGAAAACCTTAAGTTAGTGGAAGCACTACATGCTAAACTGGTTATTTGGGATCTGCTGGGTAGTGACAGCTCAGAACACAGGTAAGTCTCAGCAGTTTAGCATTGTCTTCGTGGAGAAGCTCATAGAAATGGGGCTGTGTGCTTTGAGCAGCCATCTCTGTGCTTGGGGCCAGCCAGGGGCTGCCTTATGGTTTGAGCCAACGTAAGTTGAAGTAGCAACAATTAGTTAACTCACAGAACTGGTAAAAAGCATTGTCTTCGCTAGACAATGATGCGTGATCTCTAGTGCCTTCTTTTTTAATTTATTTAGTAATCCTCCTAGGTTGTTGCTAGGGGACACGTTCCTGGGAACTCCATGCATCTGGTGGGCTTGGCCCTCGCTCAGGCGTGCGTAAGGTGATGGCAGTGCCAGTGCTTCCCTTCCAAAAACAAGGGTAAGCCAAATTCAGTGCTTTCTGCAACCTTAGACCAGTATTAGGCCATCCTGTTCTTGTGTGATGGTAAGGGGAGAGCATGCGCTGTGCCGAAGGGTGGTCTTTCTTTAGAGATAGTTTTATGTACGGATTTGTGGATCATTGCCTACAAATAAATGAGTTGTTTAGAAAACACAGTGCTGGCCAATCTCTGGTTTGTTTTAGAGACTTAGAATCAGCGCTGGTGATAGTCTTGGTTTGAGAAGATTGGACTGCTCCAGAGGTCCCTTTTAACTGGCATTTCTGTGATTTAATCTGTGTTCACCACCTCTGAGCACCTGGGGAAGAACATGTAGGCTGATGTAAGTTTCTCACTTGTGTAATTGCTTTATTCAAGTCCAAATCCTGTACCGGGAGTCACAAATGAAATAAGATTCTGAACAGGCTTTTTCTGCATAACTGGATCTTTGTAGGGACTGACTTGTGGCAGGCATTACCCATCACCTCCATAATAAATGAAGTCTATTTTAAACAGTTCAAGTGGAGTAAAAATGGGCAAGAAAGTGTAGTTTCAGCCTGAGAAATCCTGACTGCTAAGTAAAGGGCAAGCAAATACTTCTGTGAGGAGGACCATTAGAAATACCCATTTATCATGGCTGCAAAATAAAGCTAAAAAAGTATTCCTGTACTTTCGTGCCTTACATTGGCTCTGCATACTAAACTGCGAATCTTTGCCTCCGTCTGATAGCAGCTATGTGCAGAGCTCAAGTTGGAAGGTGAAAATTAAAAGTTAAGTGAGGAAGGACTGAATCTGCACATTTTCACAGGAAATGTGATCTCCTTGGTAGAAGCATGAAGGACCAACTCATAATTCCTCTACTCATGGGTATGGAGTAGAATGCTGTCCATCCCTAAGAAGTCATCAAATGACTTCTGGTGATTTTGCCCTAATACTGAACAGGGATGCAGTTGCTAGAATTCTCTAGGAATTTTGTTGTCATTCAGCTTCTGCAAAACAGAGTCTCAGCTCCCAAGACAGACACCCTCAGGTGCCCCCTCCATTCAGCGTGCAGCCTTTCAAGCCCTAGCAGAACATAAAATAAAAAAAAAGAAAAAAGAAAAAGAAAAAAAAAAAGCCTCCTTCTGCTGTCTGGGTTGTGATTACCACTCCCTCCTACACTGAGTCTAGTAGGAAGAGTAGCATTAGAAAGGGAAGATAAAGAGTACTCGAGTGAGCCATTTAACCATAGGTCACAAGCCTATCCAGACGTACTTGAATAGATAATGGCAGTAAACAGATTTTCTAAACTCTCCCTAATAGCTAATGGGATCTCCAAGACAGGAAAGTCAGTCAATTGCAGAGTGACCTAGGCATCAGTAAATTGTCTGCTGTCTCAGTTGTTGCTTGCCTGTGCTTGATTTAAAATAATAATAATGTCTACACCTTAATTTCAGTTTTGGACAGGAGAATGTATAGTTGTTCCTCATGGAATTGCCCACTCTTCCCCAGGATTCATTGAAAACCACAAGCCACCAGTACTCAGCGAGTAAGAGCAGCATTTTCCACTTGCCAGAGGTTAGTGAGCTGCTGTGGCCAGACTCCAGCCCAAAGGCAACACTTCAGAGACAACAAAAGCAGTGGTTCTTCTGGACACTTGAGGCAAAGTTGAATTGTAATTCTGATGAGGGTAGAGTTGAGCACAGTGTTCTGACTGTATAACCAATTGGATTAACTATATCCCTGTTTTCTCCCCTTGGTGTGAGGTAAGCAGCAGCTCCCTTTCACTCTGGGAGGCTCCCATGGGTGCTGGTCCCAAGGCTGTGCCCGTGGGAAGGGCTGTGTGCTTGGCATCGCTGCTGAAGTTGTGCTGGAAACCCCAGCCAGTGCTGGGCATAAGTGCCAGCTGGTGGATGTGTATCTTCCTGTGGGTTTGTAGACAGTAACAGTTCAGAAGCAGACGTTGGTTTTGGTTTTCCATCGTCCACCAAATAACCATTTCCCAGTTGTCTGCTTCACCCCACCCTCATAAACATTTCTGAGCAGAGGGAAGAGTCTGTCCTGTCATTTGCATTTATTGTGTGAGTTTTAATTTACTTTCTGTTGGTATTCAGGTCACCAAAATGCTCTGCTGTGTTTCTTGTTCTGTTTTCCTTCGTATAAAAATAAATGTCAGGACGATCATTTGAATAATCTTTTTCCTAAAAGGGAAGGTACTTTCCTTTCTGTAGTCTCCTGTGTGCCTTCTTTCCGTTTAATGTAACCTTTCATAGATTAAAAAGGCAATGATGTTAATAGAATTGCATAATTGTCAACAGATAATGTTCTCCCAGTGAAATATAGCTATTGAGGCTTAGCTGAGGCGTTTATAGAAAACAAGCATGCAGAAACAAAACAAAGATGTTTGTTTTCAGAATGACACATCTTTGCCACCACTGGCATCCGAATGCTCAGATACATCCTTCAGCCCCGGCAGGACCGGGACCCCAGCCCTCCCAGCACAGCACTAATTACTGGGAGGTATGATGACTTCCATGGAGTGCAGGAAGACTTAACCCCAATCATGAGCAGAGATCAGCAGAATTTTGAGATTTTTTTTCCAGTGACCCAGTGATGTCCAAGGTCTCGATTCAAGTGGCTATCTTTTATTTTATTTCCATACCAATGTTTTCTTAGGCCAATGCAGTTATACAAGGAAGAATTGAAGCAACTGGGCTCACAGCTCATTGCTGGGAAATCTGTCCGAGACATGCACTGAAAGATTAGATTGCAAAGGCAATGTGAATGGGGACCAGTCACTGCCAGCTTAGTTTCTGAATGCTGAGTACTGGTAATGGACAATGGAAGTGAACTGTACAGTAAATATAACAATATTTTGCTAGTATATTTTGATAGCAACCATGGAATGATTGCTTAGAACTGAGCAGAGGACTAACAGCATCATGGCTGGGGCACTGTACTGTTTGCTGCTTGGTCTGTCCTTGGTTCTTTAGTTGCTGTGCAGAGGACCTAAATAAATAAACAAAAATCAGTATCTAGTACCACCTCATGTAGGCAATGAGTACACAGCCAGCTCTTTAATGCTCTTGAGATCACCATCTCTCCTCTTGCTTCTATATTTCTGTCTTCAGGCAGATACACATCTTTCAATCTAGTCCATAGCTGCTGTAAAATCATGAAAGATGTCGTGAAAAATGAAAGATGTGGGGCTAAAACTCCTGGTCTGCTTTGAAACTAAGAAATTATCAGCAATTATTCAGAATGCTGCTAGCTGGCAGCCTGGATGTCCCTGTTTGAATCAAAGCATAGCTGGGAATCTAGTTGACAGTGTGAGTTACTGCCTCTAGAAAAGCAGCAGGTCAGCATGTGAAAGTATGTATCTTATATAAAGATGTCTTTAATATCAAAGAAATATCCAAGTCTCAGAAAAAACCTGCTTCAGTTTTTTGTTGACAGCTTCATGAGTGAAACCACAAAATCAACCATGTAGTGAGTAATGGACTGCTTTCTTCTTTTCTGCGGTCGTGTGTGAGACCTGCCACCCAAAGGATATTAAGAAATGTTAGTGGGAAAGATGCAGAGAAATAACAGATAGCAGGGGTTCTGCTGGCGGGGAGCGAGTGCAGGCTGCATGGCACTGCCTCGCAGCGCTTCCCTCGCATTGGTGAGCTGTGCTGATGCTCCCACTAGAGGGGCTGTGCTGCATCTTCAGCAGGCACAACAGCCAGAACGCCTGGCAGTCCTGTGGAAAGAGCCTGCAGGAGTAGTGCTGTGCTGTTCAACGTGGTTGACAAATCCTGTCTGTGTCTCCAGAAGCAGAGAAGAGGGAATTTGGTGAAGTATGTCGGCAGCCCGGCAGCGTTATTCAGAAGTCGCTGCTGCTGCAAGGTAGAGTTGTGCAATGGTACAAAGCAGTCACTGACAGCCCAGTGCTGTCTAAAGGGTCTGGTGTGTTTCTGGGCATACCATCAGCCTGAGCTGCAGGTCTCTCCAGAAGGATGGTGGTGTGTATCACAGGAGGGACACTGCGAAGGGAAGGGCTACCTCCAGCTCCTGTTAGGAAGATTAAATTTCAGACAGAGCCTAACAATAATAATAATACGAGGTTGCGTGAAGGTTAATGTTGTTTAGACAGATGGCAAATTGCAGATTCAACCTGTTGTCACCGTAATGAATGCATTTGAAAAGGCGTTCACGTGGGAAACAGGAGAAAGGTGAGACAGAACGCACACGTGCGTGCACACAAACTCAGCACTGTGGGCTACGATTCGTACATGCACCTGTGTGTGTTTGCTAGGGGATTCTGTACCGACCCCTTGCCACAAATCTGTGGGAGAAGCAGAACTGTGGATTCGAAAGAAGGCACCGTTCATTCTGATCTGCTGTAATTCTGCCTGACAGCGATGACAGAAGCATTTGATCTGAGTTGGGCAGAATTTTATAGCCTATTAAATATAACTCCCCCAAGCCCCTTCCACCACATACATTTTTTCTCTTCTGTTTTCTCCATTTTATAGCATCCTAGCAAAGTAGCCCACAAAATAAGTCTGTTGCACTGGGGCCTGGCGCGTTCAAGATAAGTCTTTCTCCATTGTTTCAAAGCTCGCTGGTTCTTTGCTCCTTGGGAACCATCACAAGAAACAGAGTGGCTTTACAGAAAAGTGAGAATGAAGTTGTATCTTCCCTTTCAGCCTGGTATTTAGTCCAAATAATACAGACTCAAGGCTTTGTATTATTGTAAATCCCTTTCAAAATATGTGAGTGAATTCCCTGCTGGTGCAAATTCATTTGAGTCGAAGCATCGCTGGGGATTTGTACAAGCTCAGAAAACACTGCTAGAGGTTAGGCCTGCCAGGGTGTTAAATCCTGTTCCTTGTTATGAGCAACGCTGCTTTTGAAAACTCTTCCTCATCGGACATAGCTGGTGTAAGTATTCATCCTGACATCTGGGCTGCTTGTCAGCACCTGGCTGGGACCTTATGCATAGGGCAGATTTTTCACTTTTAGGCTTGATAATGATCCAAGGAAAAATGGTCTTAGTTTTGTCATATTTGGGCATTCCTGTTTTAAGATTGAGGATCTGTTGAAGTCAGTGGCAGAACAGCTGAGATAATGGAAATGGGCAGGAAGGAACATAGCCCACTGCTTTGGCATTTTGTTGGACATGAAATCAAAAGGAGATTTAGGGTCCTTGCAGCATTCAGCTTCTGTCCGTTCAGTAAGTGCCTGCCATACCTGTATTTTTTCTGCAACTTTCACAGGAAAAGTGTCATTATTCAACATGTAGGAATCATGTAGAAAATGCTCTCTGTATTTGTACAAATCCACTGATCCATAGCTAGAGAAAAATGGTGTTTACTACAGATGGAAGCAAAGAAAAATACAGAGCAAAGCCCCAAATACAGCTTTTTCAGGGATTTCAACTCTTATCATGTAAGGTTATCCATCTACTATGGTGATAATTCTCTGTTTGGACTTTTAAATATATTTGGCTCTCTTTTTTTTTACTATACTTGCAATAATTCAATGTCAAAATTAAAAATACTTAGCCTCTCTTCCAGCAGCCATTAAAAGAGCCTTACTTTTTTCTTCCCCTTCTCTCTGAGTCTGCCCATGAGGATATGTCATCTTCCATCATTCCCTAAACTGTGCATTCAGCTCTTTTAAAATATTCATTTTTCCATTATATTTTTAACCTCACTGTGATTATCTTCTGCCTGGTTACTTACCTGATTGGTTTCAGATGTATCCTGAGGGGGAATACCAGACTAAACCAGCAGTGTCACTAGATAATGTCTTGAAATTAGGAAGCTAGAGGTAGCTAACAGGGCTGCATCGTGCTCCTTTGGAGAATGACAGTTACCGTAATCAGTTCAGGCTGGAAAAGGAAATTTTATTTAATTTTTTTCTCCTCATTTATTCCTTCAACATGGCATCAGCATTCTGTATGTAATTGTGTCACTGAACCTGGAAGCCACTTTTGTCATGAAAGTGTTTCTAATCTCACCTTTTCCATTTTCAGAAGCAGGCTGGAATAAACAGAACTAGCAATTGTTACATTTCAACTCTGAACTGTCTGCTGCCTGGCTACAAATATTTACCTCCAGTACCATCCAAATGAGCAGCGAGTTTGAGAATTGCAGATACCTTAGCTGTGTAGACACAACTGCTTAATTTCAGAGAGCAGAGTAAACAACCTGGAATGGAATTTTGGGGGAGAAAAAAACTATTTGAGTTGATCAGCCTCATTACCAGACTACTGCACTAAAGCTTGTTCTCTGAAATCCTTTCTTGTGTAATTAATCTTACCTTTTGTAAGGGGATTTCTGGTATTTGTACAACTGTGACAAGCGGGATACGTGTCAGTTCCAATGCTTTTCCAGTGGTTTCTGTCAAGTAGACAAGGAGAGGCAGAACGGCAAAAATGTTTTGGTTTCTCAGCAAATCCTGGCAATGGCCACTCTGGCAGTCCGTAGCCTCCTGCTTTGTTCCCAAACAATATGGAGTTATTTGAAAAGTTATTACAAGAAAGCTCTAGGTTGTAACCTCTAAGGTCAGCTTTATCTCTGGGTTTTCAGGCAGCATCGGTAAGCAGGGATGGTCTTTATGGCAGATTGACAAAGGACTATGGTACAGAGGTTGCCTAGCAAAGGATGCTGTGATCCTGGACCAGCACTGGTAAAGTGGCCATTGCCTTGTTTATACTGGCCTGGAAGTACAGACCTTTTTCCTGGGAAACACAGCAGAACAGCACTGCAGGGATGCTGCGCTTTAGCTGGAGTCAGACCTGAAGCGAGGGTCCTGCATTGGCTCCCTGGCCCTTGGCCAAAGGCTGTGGCACTGCTTCTTTCTGCAGATCATGCAGTCCTCCCGTAAAAGCCTCGCTCTTCGGGGAACTGACCTTGCAAGGTTTTGCCTCTCTTGGGCAAGCCACTAAATTCCTTCGACAGGAATGTAGAATTTCTTCTCCCTTTTTCGTAGGGATGCCCAACAGGATTTTGGCTTCGCCTGGTATTACAGGCTTTGAGAGTGCATACACTTGCTTCTAAATCTAGCTTTGTGTTGGCTCAGCGGACAGCACTTTATTGGGGCTGATGTGTAACAAAAGGAAGAACAAAAGCGCATTTAGCTTCGAGTGCATTGTCACGCATTCTTACTCCCCAGCAAAACAAAGAGAAGAGAGAGAGGGAATGGGGCTTTTACAGAGATTATCATCGTTCTTTTGAGACGCAATGGTATTTTCCCAAGGAGACAATGACATTTCTTAATTACTCTCTTCATGGGTAGCCATGTGTAGAGATTACCAGAGGCTCAGCAGTGCATTGTTCTGCCGAAGCCTTGGAGAATGATAATGCTGACAGCACAACGCTGCTGTCCAACTCTCTTCTCCATTTTCTCGCTCTTCATTACACCAGCTAATTATTTCTGCTACTGGTGGCTGTGCAGCGTTGCTTCCTCCACGTAACCCCAGCAGCCCTCCCCTGTCAGTGTAATTTACAGTAATAGCATAATGCCTTCTTGCTGCTCGAGTTCAGCCCAGTGGAATTAAAATGTGCCGTTGTTCTTCTAGCAAGCTCAGCTACCAGATCCACAGATCAAGTGAGTGGCAACTGCCTTCATGGCTGGTGAGAATCTACAGTGCCACTTGGTACTGGTGACTCCTTGAAGTCACAGGGCACCAACAAGATGAAGTAATTTTGTTTCTCTCTGCCTCATGGGTTTGTTTCTGCTGTGAGCTCTTTTTTCCCATGTCAGAAGCAGAGGAAGAATAGGCTTTTTTTTTTTTTTTTTTTAAGATTTTCCACTACCTGAGTTCCATTTCCTAGCGGAAAAATTTGAAAATGCTTGTGCAGTGAAGGTGATACAGATATTATTTTTGATGAGGTGATGGTGGTGAAAATGCATATACTTTTCTCTCTAAAGCAGCTAGGTGCACAGGTGTGTCTTTACCATATGCAGAATACATACTTGTACATCATATAATGGAAAAGCACTGGGCAGCTGGTTTCTCTTTCTATCTCTTCCTTCTCTCCCTCCCTCCTGGTACCATAGATAAGTGTATCTGTGCCTGCCTGTGTTCAGAGAGGATGAAAATAAATCCTCCTGCTGTCTAGCAGTATATTCCTATTTTGACTCCTTTGACAGCACCCAGTGATGTTATCGTGTGATATTAAACTTTGAGCTGATAAGAAGTGTGAGCACTGGTATCAGGACTGAAATATATTTGATGCTGGGTGTATAACAGAAAAACTGAAAATAGACTTACCTAGAGCCAAGGTCTGAAAAGCTTGGTAGCTGCAGACGTGGAGCCAAGGTCTTAGAAGCTTGGTAGTTCTCCTCCAGGATTGTCATCTCCATCAGAAGTCATTCAGACACACTGTTCATAGAAGAACAACTTAGAAAGTGTAAAAAATATATATATATATATAAAAAAAAATTACACAAAAACCGACGAAATACAGACAAATCTTCCTTCTTGTTTAAATGAACTTATTGCAGAGTATTTTTATAACAGATGTATATTTACAAAATAAAAATGGTATATAAATATGCAAATTTATAACAGGATAATTATATATGCTTGTAAACTAAATATAAGTTGGGCTAGATCATTCAGTGAATTTAAACATTCGCTGCTTCGTAGTGTGTTTAAGTGGCAAAGCAGCAGCTCTGCATCCTTTTCTGAAGGCAGTCTTGTAAATCTGTCTTGGAGCTGTTTGCTTCACAGTTAAGGCTGCAGCCTGTGTCCTGCCATGCGTGAAGACACGAGTGGCCTTTCCCCCTGCACCACTGGATTCAGAGCATACCCCCTTTTTAGAGCGTGTCGTGAGCCAGTCGCAGGCTAATCGGGTGTTCATAAATACAGGCAGATAAATCAAGGAGTATTTGATTTCTGTAGGGTGTCCTGCCACACTGGGACACAGTTGTGCAGTCCTGCCAATGGCAGACTGAGGCTTCCCTTCCATCAGTGTACCAAGGGATGCAAAGCTCCCTGGGTGAGGCAGCCAGCGTCCTTTGCTGCTGTCGAAGCTCATATGATACCTGAAGAGCGGGGACTAAATCCAGACCAGCTGGAAGCATCTCTTTGCCTAGTTTGAGTTCCATCCTCATAAAAGCAGCCTGAATTAGGCCTGTTGTCTGCAGTCAGTTCCAACCACATGGCCCACAGTGACCTGATGACAGATGCCCCTTTGGGCAACTGCATGCTGCTGGAGTATGAAGCGAGATACAAACCTTTTCCCATTTCTCTCTTTCTCAAGACTTGGACCATGTGGTGTATGAGTTCCTGAAGCATAACTCAGCTCTGCTGTCTTTTCAGTGTCAGAACACATCTCTGCCCTCTCCCTCAGCTGAGAGTAAGGTTTATTGCTTTGACCTCCAAGGGGACGATCAGCTGAACATAGTTTTTAACCAGAAGATTGACCTGTGAGCAACGCAGAGGAGCCAAAATGGCTGGGAATGTCTCTGCTTTGTGGCTGCTGTCGATAACCTTCTGTAAGAGTGGAAAGCCAGAGGATTTGGCTGCTCCCATCATGCCTGACCAGCGCTCGTTGGCAGCAGTGTTGAGCACTTTGCTTCGTTCCTGACCTCTCTTGCCACACGTGAACGTGCTGTGTTGTTGCGGGCCTGCAGACTGTGCCTCTCACTTATCCTAGTTGTAAGCAAGGGCTGTCCTCTGATTTAGCCCTCGTAGGATACAGCCGCGTATCTACTTCTGATGTTAACTAATTGATGATCAGTCAGAGATGTAATTTTAAAAGTGTTTATAACACTCTTCTCTATAAGGAGTGGAGTATCCAACAGGAGGCAGCCGTTCCTGGATCCAGCAGCCATGGTGCTGGAGAGCTAACTGCCCTTGGGCTTGCCTTAGACTCTAATGAGCAAGCCTGGTGGTACTGAGTGATTTCAGGGGGACTGTAGCTTAATTCTGAGACATGGAGGTTATATAAACAGCTCGGTCGTTCATCATAAAGTCAAATGCGTTTTAGCATTTAAAATGGACAGAGGCGACAGACATCTAAGCATTTCATTTCACTGTGCTCCATGTAGCAAGGTGAAGGAACACTGGATGATTGAAACAAGGGATTCATCTCAGTGTCTGCTTAGTACCTGGGCTTTTTAGCGTGCTATATTGTTTTGCACATTTTGTTGGTTTTTTTTTGTTTGTTTGTTTTTATTTTAATCTGATGGTTTTGGGGAGAACAGTAGAATCAGGAAGAGAGAGAATAGCCCTATTCCCTTATGTAGGAACTTGAAGCAACACATCTGTTTGAAGAGGAATTTGAATACACTGGCGCTCAGTAAAGCATTAGACGAAAGGAAAAAAAAAAAACAGAGGAAGAAGTTTACAGTCTAATTCATAATTGAAGTCCCCTGAAAATAGTACAAGCCTCCTGTTAAACACTGTTGAGTTGGTGAGTGTGCTGCGAAAGCAGATAGTTATTAAAAAGGAAATGACCGTCTAAATCAAAAACGAGGATCACATAATTTATTTATTTACGTGCTGTAGAGGCAGTTTTGCAGAAACGTACAGTCAGTCCCAGAGGGGTTTTCCATAAAGCTGCTCTTTCCCTCAGCCGACGCTGCGGCAGCGAGGCTGGGAGTGCCTGTGCCTGTGTGCAGGGCTGGAGCAGGGAGGCACGTCGGGCAGCTCACAGCTGTGCAGGTGCCCAGGTGTTACAGGAGGGCGTCAGGAACGGTAACGCACCTCGAGGCTCTGAGCCCAAGGGAAGGCAGGGAGAGGTGAGGTGAGCCACGATCTGCCCAGGCTGGGCCCGGTGCTGCCCAAACGCTCCCGTGTGCAAGAGGATGCAGTCTGGGTGCAGTGAAAGCCAGAACAGGACCAGCATTACAACCCCCACAATCAGTTTGGGGCTGCCTGAGCAGCTGAGATCACTTGACGGGGGGTGATGGGGACATCACGGGAGCAGTGCATCTGTGCAGATGCTGGCATCACCATTGGCATATTCTCCCTCCAGGAACCTCTGCTCTAAGGGAGTTTCCTCTTGGTGAAAGTGCCAGAGGCCAGGCTGGTTCTGACCAGTGGAAGTTACATTAATGTACATATAGATGCTTATAAAGAATAACTCGTATCTTCCCAGTTCCTTATTTATTTTTATTCTAATTGCTTAATTTTGCCGTAATTCATGCATTAATTATCTTCTGGAAAAGGCAACAACAATACATGAGAACAGTGGGGTAGAAAAAGAGGTTGTGGCATGTTAGCAAGAGTGAGCAGAGCAAGAATGAGCACGAGTGGAAGCTGTGGGCTGGCTTCATGAAAAAGGATGTGCTGGGTCACCTCCCTTCCTTATGTCTTTCAGACCAAGCAGAGTGAAAATTCTCACTCCCTCCCCTATTCAAGTCATTCTGTGATGCCACTAAAGGTCTTTTTAAAGGGAATAAAAGGGACTGTCTCAGCACTTTGAAAAGTTCTGCTTCCTTTCTTTCTCAAGTGTTTCTTTACTAGCTTTAAACTCCTGAGGAGTAAAAGGACTCTTCCTCCTAGTGCCTGAGAACACACTTGAGAGGTGAACCTTACGGGCAGGTGCTGGGGTGGGCTGCCCACGTGGGCACTGTTGGCTGGAGGAGCAGAGAGCTGGCTGTCATCTTCCTGTCCATTCTTTAAGAAATGCTGGCATGGTCCATTAGTGTCATCTGCAGTGTATTTTAGTAATATGCTGCCTTTTCCCAAATTGCAGAGAGCTGACTCCTATTAATTTTGTCAGAATTATCATAATCCTCATACGCATACTGCTCACTGGTAGCAGGAGAATACCAAATCAATCTTTTTTTTTCTGTTGATATTTCTATTCTTTCTCATTTTTGCACGGTGGCTGATTTTAATTGAAGGGTACTGGACACAAAGGAATGTCAATGAGCTACTTCTTTTTAAAAGTCTCTGACCCAACAGCATCTCCATCCAGTGCTGAATTCTTGGGCTTCTTACCATCCCAAACCCCTTTCCTGAGAAGGTTTCATGGCTTGCAGGGAAGTGCCACTACTCTGCAGTGCATTCGGAGAGGGCACGTGTCAGGGTAGGTACAACCCACAGCCACAGCTGTGCATATTATACAAAGAAAAAGGTGTTTTCTTGCTCCTTCTGTCTTGTGCTCTTGCTGTCAAGGAGCATATGTGTATGAATGATATTAATTTCATCCTATGTGGAGGTGGTGCGACCCTCCTGCAAAAAAGGCAGTTCTCTGTATTGCTGTCAGAAAGGAGCACGGAGATGGCAAGCCTGTTCCCATGCCGCCTTACATTGGCACACCACTGGAAGTACAAAATGTTTTGTTGAAGTAGGGGTGATGTGACACCTCATCACATCACGGTGGCGGTTGTCCTTCGCGGTCTCCTTTGTTGAGCCTTCATCCCGTTAAGTCAGAAGCGATGAGCAGGTACAGCAGGGTGGCTCCTGCCCCAGGCATCAAACACACCACTGTTGGCGTCAGCTTTTGGCTCGCTTGCCACAGCCCTGCTTTCTGGGTTGCCTCGTGCTGAGAGATGATGGGAAGTCCCTTGGTTCCTCCAGAGCCCGTATGGGCTTGCATTGGTGGGGGGGAAAAAGATGGGTTGCGTGGGCTGTGTTTAGTTGTGTGAAATGTGTGTGGGAGATCACGTCCACGGGTGCTGATTAAAGTGGAATTAGACAGACTGAATGGAGTGTTAGAGCAGCTATGTTTGTTCCTTTTTCTTTTTCTTTTTTAATTAATTTAATGAGGCCTAATATTCTCAGCCAGCCTGGTGCTCAGGACCTTCAGCTAAAACTATCACCAGCTAACGAGGCTTTTCCAGTGTGCAAGCCAGAGCAGCACAGATACCTCAGTATTTCCTTGATTTGAATGTATATCCTCTGGATTCACGTGTCAGAAGCAAGTTGTTCTAGTGTAATGCAATTCAGTGCTTTGTGCAGTGTATTTTTACGAGCAGAGCCCAAACGTTGCAGTTTCCCTTCCCCACGAGGACGCCTGTCCCCTGGAAGCCCTGTGCATGGGTGAGCACTCGCAGAGGGACGGGAGGCTGGGCAGGCAGGGCAGCCTGCTCCCTCCCCGCAGCTCTGCAGCCTCATTACATGCAGGATCAGGTCTCTGCCGTTCCAGACTTCTGCACAGCGGCTTCAGCCGGGGTCCTCTGGAGAGCTGTCAGCTTTCTCATATCTGCCAGTCTGCTTGACGACACAGAGCATGAAGTTACGGAGCACGGAGCTCTGCTACCTTAAGGTTGTTGGGTTTTTTGTTTGTTTCCTTTTCTGTTTTGGTTTTTGTATTTTTTCTTTTTTTTTTTCTATTTTTTGCCATAAGAAAGATTTTTTAGAGGGGAAGAACCTTTTTCTTATTCACATGCAGGTTCTAAATTACCTAAGGCTTAGAAAATCAAATTGGTTTTACTAATAAATCCCCTGATGTGTTATGTGTTGTTTGCAGTATTTCGTCTATACAAGCAATCCCTCTGATTCCTTTTTGTAAATCTCATTTTCAATCGGTCAGTCAATATCATTGACCTTCCTAGTCATTTGATGGATGATGACAGCCTCTTACAGGATAATTTTATTTTTTTTAATCTGTGGTTACACAGGCACCTCTCCTGCCCAACAGGTGATCATGAAAGCAGCCGTCCATATGTTCTTTCACACCTAGGAAAATGGCAGTGCTGGCCACCAGACACTGAAGTTGTTGTTATCTGGGGAGCACCTCCTGCTTTCCATCTGAACCACCTGCTCCGTAGCACAGTGCTCCTTATTGGCACATAACAGTATTATTGCACATGATGTCTTTGCTCCATATCATGGCTGGAGACCCATGCACAACGAGGTGTTCTCTGATCCTGTTGTGTTTCATTTTTTCCCTCTTCTCACAGGCAAACACAGAATCATAGAAACATTTGATCTTTGTTTCTGAATCTCCATGTTTTTTCAGCAGTGCTATTTTTCCCCGTCACTGCTGGTTTTTCCTCTTGAGTTTTGTCCTCTGGGAGGGCCGTGTGTGTGCATGCGCGTGTTTGTTATTGGCTGCACGTGATATATGTGCATCTAAATAGAATTCACAGCCTTTTGTCTCTCCTTGGGAAGTCCCTCATCATCTGTGCATCACTGCAGTTACTAATAAACATCTATCTAGGTAAAGCAAAGCCTTGAACAGACGAGTCATTCTGCAGCGTGTTTGTGAAGTACAAATGCATGGGAGTATAGTCATGAAGGAAGGGGAGGGGAAAATGCTGAATGAAGGTGCTGGTTCATGCTGTAGCTCCTCAAGAACCCGCTGCTTAGATTACTCGGATCTGCAGAAGCAAAACTCAAAAACTGTTTAGTGTTAGCTTTTCAGGGAGCCTGCTGACAGAGCACCTCCCTCCTGTGAAAGGGACTAGCATACCCCAGAGAATGTGCCAAGTTTACGTGGGGGGATACCAGCTAAAATGGCCGTGCATGCTCCCCCAAGGTGTAATTGGGATAGTGGCCTGATTACCTCTGACTCTCTTTCTCCTGATTCTAAGAATTGAGGAATTTTGGAAGCAGAAATGGAGCAAAACTTCAGTTGCTTGAAAAGGTTAAGAGGAAATCCAGGCCTTGTCAAATCTTGCAGTTCATGTCAAGGAGATGTCCTTACACCCCAGGAACTGCAGGGACCCGGTGGAGGAGCACACCAAGGGCAAACCTGGTTGCAGTGCCAGCATTGCTGTAATTGACTGTGTAACCTCAGAGCCAGCTCACGAAGTCGAGGAAACTCCAGACCTGCTGTTTCCCTTGGAGTAAGCTCAGAGTGAGTGTTCAGAAGGCCTCAACATCGCATTACGCCTGCACTCAGAGTGCTGCCTACAAAACTGTTCACACGTCATTGCAAGGAGGTATTTTCTCTTTCAACTAGAATGTTTTATCTACTTACCTACTTGTAGCGCTGAGGCACCTTTTTTACCTCCCACAAAAAGACTGCTGACCCTTGGCTCCCGCTAAGTGAAGGCCATTGTGGCGAACAACAATGTTAACTCACAATGGGAAAGTGATTCTGTGTAATGGTTTTATAAAACCTTTCTCAAGGGCTGCTAAGCCTGCCTTGCTGAAATGGTTTTTATTTGTGGAAAGATGAGAAGAACCCCCCCACACCCACTTTTACGATGAACGATTCTCTTGCATATGACTCAGCCTTGCAGCTTTCAGTGTTTTGCCAAATGTCAGGAAAAATCCTTTTGCATAGTTCACTACTGGTGCAGGGCAGGGTTTCCAGGAAAGAGCATTGAATGTTAGTGTCTGAAGCTGATTTTACAAACAGTGATGCCTGAGATTGTAATTACAGAATCTCCTTTTCTTGTTGCTCTTTGAAGGTCTCTTGCTTTCACATTGCATTGCTTTTCAGAATACTCATGTTTCAGAGAAATGTCCTTCCACCAGGCAGAAGGCTGAAGTGCACTGCAGAGTTCACATTTTCTTGGAGGCCATCGTTGTCCAGTAACTTTCTGACGGGTCCATCTTTCTGCCGGGCTCTGTCCGCAAAATATTGTTATTGCTTGCTGGCTTAAGTGGGACCCTCCTGTTTGTTTTGGATGGCATGTGCAAACGTACTGCACAGACATGCAATGGGTGTTTTGTTTATAGTAAGAGTGATAACCTGGTGCCTTTGCAAGTTTACACACTGACTGTCGCTCCCTTATGTCAGAGGCTGTAGTTTATCTGTCGTTTCCTCAGCTGCAGTAACTTGGGTCCCTACAGTATTCCTCTTTTTGTAATTCAGATGATACCAAAGTCAGCTTGTGAAACACTGGGCTTTGTTTTCCTCTGTAACCTTCCTTTTGGTACTGGAAATGTGCAACTAGATTCCCCCGTTGGCCTTCTCCAGGGTAAACAAAGGCCAGTTTCCTCGGCCTCTCCTCGTGTTTTATCCAGTCCATTCTCCAGCCATGTAAGCAGCCCTCAGCTGGACTTGCTCCTGCCTGTTGACAATTCCCTCACACTGTGGAGAGGTACCTGAGGTTTCCTAACAATAATCGTTTCAAATAATGAGAGAGGAATGATGTCTCACCTTGGCCTGCTGGCTGTCTCTTGCTCATGCAGCCCGCTGTGTGACTGGTCTACTACAAGGCTGCGCTGCTCACAGATGTTCGATGTCACGTTTACATGAACATTGCAGATTTGTATCTGCACCAAGTATGTTTCCAGACTCAATTTTGCAATTTGGCCTTTCTTTGCAATGCAAATTTTCCTTCAGGTGAGAAATGTGCACTGGATTGTGAGTTCATGCCTTGAGGTTGTATGTTGTCTCCCTTCACGTGGAGAGGAGAAGAGCCCTCATGATGTGGTATGAGTAGTGTTGGGATACAGCCCTGCTAATTGATCTCTCTTGGCAGCATGTTCCTCTTCTGTCTTCGTGTCTCCAGCTGCTACTTAGGTAAGGAACACACTTGGAGACGTACTCCTTTGGTGAAGGGAGCAAAAAACTGGAGGGGTCATAATAAGCTACTGAACTTCAATACTCATCCTCTGTCTGTGGTACAGTAGTGCCTGTGATTATGGGTGGGGATCCAGTTCAGATGCCTTCCCCAGCGCTGGGCTCCCAGTCGGCATGGATCTTACAGCAGAATGCCCTATTGGGAAACAAAAGGAAATTGCCAGCTCTGTAGACAACATTCTGCGGATTTAACTTGATTTTTTCTGGTGTTTTAGCAAATGAATTTTGTAATGCAACATCCCCACCCTCTCACATCATAAAAGCTTTCTTGTGGATGCTGAAATTGAGTACGTGGCAGAGGCTGTACATTGTTTCCGTGCTAAGCTCTTACAAGAGGCTATGTTCCACAGAGCCAGCTATGTCTGAAAATCCTCTTGTGAACCTGGAAAATCAGTGTCCTGGACTGGTTCTTTTTTAGCCACGATCTAGCTTTTGAAATAGTGCAGTAGGATTTACTGTCTTCTAATGGTACATTCGAGTAGCTGTTGTGCTGATTATTTGAAGGGAGAGGACTAAATTCCCAGTCCTTCAGAAGACAGATATCCCCACTCTTGGGCTGATGTTGTTAGCCTGGTGCAGCATCAAGAGCAGACGGATCATGATGTCCTGCAAGAATGGGATGCCCTCAGACCGTGATAACAGCACAAGATTGGGAGCAGTGTTTCTGATTACCCTGTGGACTTTGTCTCACCTTTTGCAGACCTCCTGTTCCCTTTAGTGTTTCACAGTCCCCTCTGCACAATGCCAGTGGCAGTCCTTATCTGATTAATTTATTAACCATTACAGTGATTCATTAGGTGTTTTTTTCATATTCTCTGAACTCATTTGTAGAAGACAATACAGGTATACAGTATTACTACCAAATGATATCATACACATTTTAAAACTACAAATATATATATATAATATGTATATATGCATATTTTAAAACTAGATATGTGTTTGGACCCCGACCTTAAGAGAAAACTCACCTCCATGCACAGAGAGAAAAGAGTTTGATCCCTGGTTTATTGAGAGTGTCTGTCCCTGCTCCCGTGGTGCTTGGATCAGACCCACAAAGTGCAATTCTCTTTTCCTCTGTCACTCTGCTAATCCACTGGGTATATCACACAGGGGCTTTTCCCAGTGGCAACAAATCTCTGTCTGGCAAGGTGGCTTTAAAGAGAAGGAAAAGCAAATTCCAGCCGCAGACACTGTTGTGCACAGTGCCAGCAGCAGCAGGTGAGTTGGGAGCATTTACATTTGCAAAGATCCTGGGGAGACAGAGCACTGGTTATCCTGAAGAGTGCAGGTTGTTTGGAGGTGAGATGCTGTTAGCAGTAAGCTATTTTTAAATGGGTATTTTTGTCCTATCCTTTTGCTCAGAAACGAGACAAAAACAGAAGTAATTTTTTCTTTCAGGCTTAACTTTGTCAGTTGGGTTTGTGTTGATTCAAGTGCTCTTCCTCAGTGACCTTCATCTCCCATGCCTCTGAGATGTGAAAGATGCTGTTGACACAAGCAAAGGCTCAAGCTCCCTCAGCTCATATCCCAGACACCGCTTTAACATGGCATGTTTGATGCTGCATATTTCTGCCTCACCGACAAAGTGGCAGTGAAAGTTACTGCATTCATCTGGGAAGGAGAACGGAGCAGGGTGAGAGCCGCAGCACACAGCATGCTGTTCCCATTCTTCTGTGTCCTCAGTCCCTGCGCTGCTGCCTTTGAATGCAGGCGGCAGGACAGAGGTCTGGGCAGTTACAACAAGGTTCAGAAATGCCTCCTCGGAATCTAAGGCCTAAAATTAAATTGGCAGGTATGCGCTGGGAAAACAGTCCTAGGCTTTTACTGCAGCAGCGATGGCTTCTGCATTTGTACTGAGAAGTCAGCTTGCACACACTGAAATTGATAGTCCTAACCCTCCCCAGACGTGCTGGGCTTGTCTTAGAATACTTTCCTTGACTACATTACTCCACCACAGAAATCTGGAGGACAAAGCAAACACCTGGGGTTGCTCTATGCACGTATCAGTGCCTCTGCTGCCAAGTCAGCACAAACTGGGGCACTGAGGTGTGAAAAGGCAGTATTAGGAAAAGTCAGGTAAATAATTATTAATTTCTAAAATTGCAGTTTGGGGTCTCTCTGTTCTCCTGTCTAAAACTGTAGCTGCCTCTTGAGGTGGCTGTTGCTAGATGTGGCATGGTTCAGGGCAGGTTTGTGCTGCCAGCCCTGTGCCTTGCTGTGCAGAGGTGCTGCCCACCAGACAATTGCTGTGCACCAACACACCTTGTAATTTCTCTGTCACCAGAAGCGTGTGCCCTTCATAATGTTTTTGTTTCTGTTCTCCTTTCCATCCCTTTCTTTTTCTGAGGACCTCAGCATTCCTATCCCCATATTAAAAATGTACAGGTCCTGCTTTGGGGGAGTGTGATGATGATCCCTTGGATTGTGGAGCCAGAACAGAGGGAAACATTAACTGTTCAGGTGCCAGTTAGTACTGGGATACCTTTCTGCCAGAGTGGGAGAGCAATACAGACAGTGCATGGTGTAGGCTCAGCTTGTAAAGCTGGAGGTGGTTGTTTGATGCTTATTCTTCTTCACATCCTGTTTCCTTCTGTCTGCAACTTGAGCTGAGTTTGCTGAACACCAAGGCAAGGCAGGAGGAGAGCATCCAGCCTGGGTGATGCATGGAAGTGAAGTCAGCAGAAGGGGTCAGGGAAGCCTCAGAGCTCCTGGCTGCTGCCACCTACTGTAGGAAGCTGCCCTGGCTGGAGCTGCAGCTCCGGCTGCCCGCCAGCCACCAGCCCTGCAAAGCTGAACGTGTATTTGTTGTGTGCGCCATCTAAATAACAGCTCTGTCGGGTGAAGTACAGAAATAATTTCCCAGGCCAGCTGGTAGGAAATCATGGCTATAAGTCTATCAGGAATTACAGTTTAATCGCAGTCTGTAGTAGAAAGGCTGCACTACAGTTTAGTATTTTACATGAAAGCCTGCTATTGAAAAAATGTTACCCCCCACTTCAATAGATCTTTGCCGCCAACTGCAAGCAGTTTCAGCTCTGTTTAGCTGGCAGGGTTCATTGCTGACAGACTAAGAACGGGAATTAAAATGTGTGACAGTGCATTAAGGAAACACACTAAAGGGGATTTAAAAACCCGTCAAAGAGAAGCAGACGGGGGCGGGAGAGGGGAGAGCAGGCAGCCCGGCGGCTGAATGGCTGCTTGGGATGTGGGGGTGGCCGTGGCGGAGGGCAGGTGAGGGGAACGTGCTTTCTTCCCTTTGGAAAAATGTTTTCAAACCAGCTCGCGAACATCAGAGGCATTCTTCTGCCAGCCAGCCAGCAAATAACTTGAGCAGAGGAAGGGGGACAGGGCAGCTCAGGTGGCTGTGACGAGCGCTGTGAGAACTGGCTGCTCCTTCTGTTCCCCGTAGCTGACGTGATTACTTCAGCCCCTCATCCCGGGAAAGCTAATGGCTTGAGGATGCCTCCCACTAAATTTTGGCAATCACCATGGTCACAATTAGAACTGTGGCAAGGGGAGAAGAGGAGGTCCCTGGCAGTGAATAAGTAAGTCCTGATCCGTTACCTTTCATACTGGCTAGTTTGACCCTGTTTCTGTGTTCATTTCTGAATGACAGTACAAAAAAAAAAAAATAAAGAATTAAAGCATGTGAAGTGGAAGTGGGCCTCTCCCTGTGAATGGGCACCCTTGTCAGAAACGGCAGCGTTAATGTTTTATGTGTCCTTGCTAGTTCCTAGCCTGGTGGATCTCCACAGTGGCTGTGTGACACCCCTAGGAAGGGAAATGGGCCCTTGGGTGGCCCTGTAGACAGCCACAAGGAACAAGTATTCTTGCTGACAATCACTACTGAGCCCTGAGATCCTAAATACAAAAAAAAGAAAAACCTACTTTACAGGAGAAGGGTGAAAACAAAGTCTGTTTTTTTTTTCCCTCCCTGTTGCAGCTTAAAAAATATAGTTATAAATAAGGCAGTGGAAGGCTCTCTGCTGCTAATCTTCTCTGTGGCCTGCTTGTAACTACATCATAACAATACTTTTCTATTGATACCTCAGGCTCCAGGATTCCTGAAATAGTCTCTCAAGTTTTGTTCCATGCCAGCTTTTGTAGTCACTGCTTTTTTGTAAACAGTCTCACTAGGTGTTGTGAAAGAGGGTGCCCAAGGAGAGAGGTTCAATATACAGGCAGGCAGAGACAGCTGGGTTTTTTGGTTTTTTTTTGTCTTATTTTTTTTAATTACTTCTTCTCAAGTGTGGTGGTTTAACTGTATAAACTATTGTTTTTTCTGTCATAAGTTTCTATACTAACTCTGTCATCCAAATGCACGTTCCATGAAAAGTAATGTCCAGAAAGCAGTCTGGGCTGCAAAATTTTGTTCTCCATCTAATAGGGGATGGATTTTGCTCAATGATTTTGATTGTCATTGCATTCATGCTGGAAGTGCTCTCAAATGTGCTTTGTTGGAGTCTTAAGTCCAGTCAGCCTCTTGATGATAGAGTAGTTATTAATTAGAATCAGGAAGGGAGGTGACCCTCCGTGTAGGAGGAGGTGGTCAGCCTCAGCAGAGCTCACATCTCTGTAGAAACTGGCTTTTTTTCATTTTTTATTTTTTTTGTTGTTGTTTTTGTTAGAAAACATCCCTTTCATGATGTGTTTTACTGGCAGAACCAACTGTAGTGCTGCCAAACCCAGCTCTAGGCCAGCTTGCCTCCAGCCAGCTTCTCAGGAGGCCGTCACCCTTCAGCTCCTGCCCCTGAGCCTTGCTGCTCGGAGTTGCCTGAGGCCAGAAGCTAAACTCAGACCCAAGAGATGCTTCTGTGTGCAACTTTAGTCCCTTGGGGAGGGCTGCCCCAACCCAAGTGTAGAATGTGGTACTTGCCCTTGTTAAACTTCATGGGCTCGGTGATTGCCCAGCCCTCTCATTTGTTGAGATCTCTCTGCAAGGCTTCTGTACCCTCGAGGGAGTCAACAGGTCCTCCCAGCTTAGTGTCATTGCAGATCTCCTCAGTATGCATTCCAGTCCCCAGTCCAGACCATTTATACAAACACTGACAGGCCTGTGGAACCCCACCAGTGACTGGCCACCAGCCCAGTGCAGACCTTTACGTCTGACCCATCACTCAGTTGTTCACCCATCGCGTTTTTTGCCTAGCCGTATGCCCAGAAGAAAGAGTATTAAAAGGTTTGCTGAGCAGAAAGGGATCTGGGTGTTCTGGCTGACAGCAGGTTGAATCTGGGTGTCAGCAGTGTGCCCTGGCAGCCAAAAGGGCCGCCTGCACCCTGGGCAGGTGGAGTGGGGCCCCAGGCCCCACTCTGCCAGGTGAGGGGAGGGCTTGGCCCCTCTGCTCTGCCCGGCGCAGCCTCACCTCCAGCACTGGGTGCAGGTTTGGTGCTGCAATATGAGAAGGGTAAACTTAGTGTCCAAAGGAGGGCCGTGAAGGTGGTGAAGGGTCCAGAAGGCAAGATGGTTGAGGAGCAGCTGAGGCCCCTTGGATTGTTCAGCCCAGAGCAGAGGAGGCTGAGGGGAGGCCTCATGGCAGCCTGCAGCCCCTCACAGGGAGCGGAGGGGCAGCGCCGAGCTCTGCTCTGGGGACAGCGACAGGGCCCGAGGGAACGGCATGGGGCTGTGTGAGGGGAGGGGCAGGGGGGGTCAGGAGAGGGTTCTGCTCCAGAGGGCAGTGGGCAGGGCCCCAGTCTGCTGGAGTTCAAGGAGCGTTTGGACAGTGCTCTCAGAGGCAGGGTTTGGATTTTGGGTGGTCCTGTGTGGAGCCAGCAGTTGGACTGGATGATTCTAGTGGGTCCCTTCCAGCTGGGGATATCCTGTGGTTCTGTGTCTGCCTGTGCTCTGTCTAGAAGCAGAAATGCCTTGAGGTCTGACTTGGCTCCATTTCATGAGGCCAAAGGAAGGACCTGTGGCACATGACAGAAGGTTATAGATTTTTGGGGCTGTTGTCCTAATGCCCGCTAGAGATTCAGGTGTTGTTTTACCCATGATGCTGAAGTGTTCGCCAAAGGGGCAGGGGCTGAGTACGTACGGTCCAAATTCAATTCAGATTGACAGCAAAGATGCCAGAAGCCATAAAGACGCTTGTTTTCTTACTCAGCAATTTCCATTAATGATTTTGGTCGCTGGTTATACAATAAAGCTGGATGATGATTTTCATAAGTGGTAAAGCCCCAAGGCAACATCTGCTGTGGACTTGTTGACAAGTATCCAGCAGCAATACAGAATTCGAGGGTTTTCTTATTTCCAAATATTGATTTGTCAAAGCTAAACCTGCTAATTATGCAGCATTGAAGGTCATTGTGACTGTACATTATGCATTTCCTCAGCTGCTCTCTAGCCTTTTCACTTTACTCCAAAGGCCACGGGAGTTAAAAAGTCTTTTCATTGATGTCAGCTCAGCATCTCAAGAGATTTTCTGTATCCCAGTAACCATTTCATAGTCGTTTGGGGATGTTTGGGTATATATGTGAAAAAATGATTCAGGGGGTTATTTGGAATTGTCACTGTTGCTCCAGATACTACGGGGGCTACTCTGAAAGTAATGCCTCCTATTTTATTATGTGGATGTTGGTGGGATGGCAGCACCTTCCCACCAGTGTCCCGTCCCATGTTGTTGCCATGTGACAGATGGCAGCAGAGGGGCACTGACCCAATGGCGTCTGACATGGGAGTGCATGTGAAGCAAGGGTGTGGGATTGAATTCCTCTGTGTGGAAAAAATGGCACCCACTGACATTCATTGACACTTCCTGGATGTTTCTGGGGAGCAGACAGTGGATGTGAGCACAGTGAGGTGTGGGTGGTGCATTTCAGCAGTGGTGACAGCGATGTGGGAGATAAGCCATGTTCCAGCCAACCATGCAGATGTTTATGAGCACGGCATGCAGGCTCTTGTTTGTCACTGGTGAAAATGCACAGCTAATAGTGATGACTGTGTTAAAAAATAGTGTTCTGTAGCTGAGAATTTGCCCTGTCAAATGGTGTTATTGTGCTCTTTGTATCTGTTGTAGTTTCCATGGAAATAAATAGATGGCATTACTTTCAAAGTGACCTACGTACAACTACAATCAGCAAAGATGCATGCGTGCAAGAAGCTTTTTCCAGAAGAAAATTTTAATACTTCTAATAATAGTGCATCTCCTAGCTCATTCAGCAGTTCAGCTGAACAAAATGTAATGAGGATATGAACAAGCAAAATGTCCTGGTGTAAGCAGTTGTTAGTTATAAAAAGTAATGAACTTTGGATAGTGGAAGAAAATCTTATTTCTTTTAAAAGAAGAATTTTTCTCTGATACTGGTTTTGCTTTAATTTATTATCTGATCATGCTTGAATTTTTTATTATTATTAGTGTGCATGCCAGGTATTCCTGCTGTCCTCTTTGCTTCTGTTAGTGTTATTTTTAATAGTCATGAGTAAGAACGGGAAAAATGGACTATTAACAAGGTCCCTGGATGTTCTTACATGTTTGTCTAATCACATCCATTTTCCAGTATTGGAGGACTTAGCAGTGTTTGGAAGCAAATAAATTTGAGCCAGAACTTTCAGCCAGAAGGTTTCTGGGCTGGGATAGGAATGGGCACATAAATCAGTTCAGTTTACATCTTTATCTTGTGGGGTTGTGTGTTAATTATCTACAGTCATTCGTGTGTCCTCTCAGAAGAATCAAACAGAGACCAGTATTTATTGAAATCCACACCTAGAGGAATTGTTAAGCATCAGTCTGACATTGTGTTTTATGGCGTTAGTGGGTTTTTTTTCAGGGTAGATTCTTTTAGCCAGCTCTTGCCACTTTGAAATGGGACATATCACAGTGTTTATGCCAAAATATCTATATTATATATGCCAAAATATTTATATCAAAATAAAGGAGAGGTCCAGCTTTTCCCCTTTGGATGTATTTGTATAGTGCATCCATCCACGGGAGCGTCAGCTTCCATCATTTCCTAGCTTGCAAGCAAATTTGTTGTCTCTGAGCTACCAGTCATGTATGTGCTTTTCTTCAAATATTCCATTTTGAAAATGTGGGTCTGCAGCTTCTGTGTTACGGCATTTGTCTTACGCTTCATTTTTGGGTCCTAAAAGCCCTTAGATCAAAATGTTCCTAATTAAATCTGTTCATAGCTTTGGAAATCCCATCCCCCTTGGAAGAGTGGCTTATCTGTGTTAGCATAGATGTGGTCTGCAAGCAGTGGGTTTATTGATTTGTCTCCTGTTGCGAAAGTAGCTGGAGAAACCAGCCCAAACTAGAAATGAGTCAACGTTCAGATCTTCATCAAAACTTTCCCCGTGTTGAAGAGCTGTTTGGTATCAGAATCTCAATTCGTGCTCATTACAGAAATAGGTCTTTTCTACGCCATTGGAAGCTGACATCTCCCTGAACTTTGTCAAATTAAGATCTGGGGATGTAGTCTGAACTCATTGTCAGGACAGCTTTAAGGGTTCGTTCTTCTCCAGGCAGATGTGATGCAGTTAATTTGAGAGGGTTTAGAGCAGCCTAAGGATGGTTTGGCAGAGTGAAAAGCGCGGTTCCTGCTAAACAAAACGTGATCTTTACCAGAATCTTACTTAAGAATCTGACTTGTCTGGTTTGTACTTTATGGCTTTGCGTTAAGATTTGTATTTACAGTGTCATTATGCACAAAGCCTTCCATAGAGAGTTTTTTTTTCTTTCTCATAATTAAAACAGTAGGAATTAATGACGAACTGGGGAGGCTTGCTGTTTCTGCAGTAATGAACTGAACTACTTCGAATGGGTAAGAAAAAATGTTAATGCAGTGATTATTTTGGTCTGAACCAAGTCCTGTCATAAAAGATACAAGTATTAAACCTGCATTAGACATTAAAAAATAAAACAGTAAACACATTACAAGTGTGAAAGTGTAATGTAGCTTTGGTTCTAACACTCAGCTAATTACAATAGAAAATGTGACAGCTTTCAAAATGGTAAGCATTTAAAATGACCTTACCTGAGCTCCTTTGAAAACTGAGGGCCCTGCCCTAGTAAATTCTCACCTTTTGGTCTCCCTTCCCGTTTCCTGCTTCCCCTCCTCCCCCACCCCACCTAGGACCTCCTAAACAATCTGTTCTGCTGGCTGTTACTGAACAGCATCCCTGTACCCAAATCAGTTCTGCCAAAACCAGTGGGCAGTTCCCCAGCCCAGCCCTTCATTTCCCATTTGTTGTTTAACTTTCACCATTTCCAAAGGGACTGAAGCACCTTGCACGATAAGCAGGTGGAGGGCTTCCTGCAGTAGAAAGTCCAGCTGTATGGCAGGACCAGTAAGAGTCTTAGACATTCAATTGTAGGAAAATAAATGAAGGTGGGAGAAAAAAGCCATGATTGCCCTATGTGTGTCATTGCATCTGGAAACAGCAGTTGACTATGAAGTTTGGCTTTGCATTTGAGAAATCCTGCAGCTTGTAGCATCTCAGTTTATACGCAGGTGTTTTTTCCTTCTGTCTCTGAAAAATATTCTTGACCCATCTCCTGAGAACTGTGCTTGCCATTGTGTCGTGGTGCCTTGCAAGCTCTAGGAGAAGCACAGGCTGAACACTAGTAGTGACTGACTTACACAGCCAGCCACAAATTGAGATCTTCTATGCTGCCTCCACAAGCATAACAGAGAGATGATGTTTTCAGGTTTTTCCTAATGAATTTTACATGATTTAGGAATATATGGATAAGTCCTGCTGCCCTGCAGACAGTCCTTGGCTTCTTCCTGTCTTGAACTCAATGCAGAAGCAATCGTTCACAGGTTTCCCCCTCAAGTCCTGCCAAAAGTCTTGTTCTTACTTTCTTTGTCCTTCTTTCGGCGTGCCATACTGTAGCACCCCTTAGTCTCACAGGAACATCCATTTGGTGTTCAGGCAGTTCCCTGTCTCCGTGGCTGTTTTTTCACTCTGCAGTAAACACTTGAGCATCTTGGCTCCTCTTGTTGGCCTCTTGCTTCAGCCATCTGATCCATTCAGCAGCCTGAACCCTTCCTTGCAGTCGTACTGAGTGAAAGCCTTTTTCACTCTCGCCAGGCTCTGTGGTGTTTCACGCACCTCCCAGGGTAATATTATCCATTCTCCTTTGCCATTCTCCTTTGCCATTGTTAATACTCTCCTAAGAATTGTGCAAAGGTAACTTCCTTTTCAGCACACACACATGATGTTTCCAAAACATTTAGTGTTTACTAGTTGTGCTGCTCATTATGATTTACCTGTTGTTTTTCCAACACGTAACAAGTCTCGGCTGTTCACATGTTGAAATGTAAACAAATACTTGAGGATTGGCTTGGGATTGTATTTTCATCGTTGAAAGAAGAGCACTGCAGGCCGAGGAGATGTAAATTGAAAGTAGATAGTATGAATACTGCAGTATAAATTATAATGGATTTAAAAGATGAACTAAGCTTCCAGACCTTTCAAGAAGTTTGAGTCAGTCATTTGGGGAGCGTCATGAAGTCTGCTTGCACGTCCACACTCTTGCCAATCACTGTGTTCTAAACCACCAGTCCTCAAGATATTCTAGCTCCAGTCACACTTTGAGATTTGCTTTCTTTTTTAAAAAAAATTCAAGACTGGATGAGCTTGCAAGCAGGGTGAAAGTATCCTCTGAAGTCTTATAGGCCAATGGGCAAATAAGAATAAAACCCCCAAAGTGCTTTCAATACTAGAATTTTGTAAGTAAATATTTTTTCAGAGAGGTTTTTGAGGTTGGCAGCATTGTGTCTGTGACATTGGCTGTTCTTACCCAGGGTAGTGAGATGGGAAGTCATCCATGCGATGGGTGTGTTGCTCAGTGTTCTGGATTACTGAGGGATTTGCTGTTTTGAAGGCCTGGCTGCTGGGGAATTATAGCATTGCTGTACTTGCTGTGAAAAGAGGAGAGAACTGGTCCTGGTTAAAAAACAACAACAACAACAAACTGGATGCTGCCCAAGCTTGCTGGCTAGATCTGCCAGGGAGTTGCTGGGCCAGTCTGTGAGCCATAGATGCTCCAGCGTGGTCTCTCTCCTGAGCAGCTCACAGTTCAGATGAAGCAGGTGGGAGTTACCAGAGCTACGTGAGGCATGCCATCCATAAACAAGGCCCAAAGCATGTTTATGCAGTTCAGGCTTTTTCCTCTTGGGACAGGGCTGGATAGTTATTTTAAGTCTCCTTTAAAAGCACTGAGAGAAAGCTGTTTTCTTTTAAAAGAAAAGAATGTGTGAGGACTTGAGTTTTCTTAAAACTTTCTGAGCTTAGCCTGGTTTTCTCTGGAAATCAGCCTCATTGCAATCTCAGTGTCTGCCTTCAGTTTCCTTTGCAATAACTTTTCAAAATGTTGGTTGAATTTATTCAGATTTGACAGGGGATAAAAGGTCTCTAAGATATTACCCTTGTATGAGTTTCATAAAAACAGGCATCTAGATAGATGAGGCAGTGATTAGTACTCCCGCTGCAGGAACGACAGACGCTGTAGGCTCAACCACGTTATTAAACAGCTGAGAGTCCATGCAGGAGACTGCCATAGAAAACCTGCCTCCAGGTTGGCTCAGAGAGTCTGGCCTGCTCCTGCTTCCACTTTTCTTCCCAGATTGCCCAGCATCCCAATGGTAAGAGCAGCACAGTAAAATGAACCTATGTCTTTTGCCTCTCTGTTAGAGCAGGAACAGAGCAGCTGCAGCATCAACACGACAGATGCATCAGGACATTTAGAGAGGGCTCCCTGCTGGAAGTTTTCCTAATTCTCCCCAAAGTGGCTGATCCCAAACCTTACGAAGTTCAGTGGGGGCTTTGAGCTGGCTTTGGAAGATGCTTCGAGGTCTTTGAGGAGAAATAGATATCCCTGTGATTAGCTTCACAAAGCCTTTTTGTGGTCTGAGGTGTTGCCATGCTGCCAAGTAAGGTCTGAAGGTCTGCTCTGGAAACGGGAAGGCACAAACAGAGGTTGGTGGGAGCTGCGACCTGCAAGTGGGACTGTGCAGTGCTGTGGGGCACCATACAGCTCTGACAGCTTGCTCCAGGTGCGGTGTCCTGCCCTTCTTTTCCTGAAGAAAGGCACTCCCTCACCCCATCACCAGTGCCTCTGTAGCTGTCTTCTAGTGTTGACATCCCAGGGACAGTTGTCCTGGCACCTGCTCCCCAGAGGAGGTACACAGGGCCCTAGTTTTAGTCTAGATAAGTGTATGTAAATAGGGTTCTATTTTTTCCTCCGGTAGAACTTCATGGAATTTGTGATCAATGAGGCCCCCTGGAGCTCCTTAGAAAAACAGTTTTATGAGCAATAGAGCTGCTGAGAGCTGGTTGCCTATGATTTATGTCTCATGATTAGGTTATCTGGAATTTAATATGTTCTTAGTGCTAGTTAAAGTATCCCCAATAATGTCTCTCTCTTACGTGGAGTCTCTAGGGCCCAAGAAAGGCTGCAATCGCAATAGCAGGGAAATTATTACAGTCTTTCTCCTCTACTTGGCTATCTGCTTTCAGGAAACTCAGAAGGATGCAAAGCTTTTGAGACAGCACAGTGCCAAATCGGGCTGAAAACCATCAAAGACATCAGGAATTCCTGGAGAGGGACAGACAGAGCGATATGTAAACACACATCATGATGGCACCAGCCTGATTCCTTAGGGAATCAAGCTAGAAGTAGGTCAAATGGGAAGAAAAAACTTGCAAATACCAATTCAAATGAAACTGGATAATGGTCACTTCGGAGCTCTCCCAATAGGAAAGAACTGCAGTCGCTGCATCCCATGCCAACCCACTGCTGTGACCCTTAGCAGATGTGGTATAGGCTTTGAGATGCTGTTGGTGCTATCTGTTCTGTATGAGCATGGCTAGAAATTAATAAACAAGTCGAGTATTTCTAGAATTTGGGATTGGAGGGGTATATATGGCCTGTGCTGTGTGCACTGACGTGTTAATAGTGGTTTTGTTTGGCGGAGTTGTGTGAGTTTTCTAAACAGCAGAGCCAGCATTATGTACAGGTGAGTTCTAGTAATGATTGTATGGGCCAGGAGCCTGTTGATAGGTGTGCCTATGTGACCCCAGGCATCCTCAGTTATCTCAGTGCCTCCAGAAAAGAAGCTCTGGCCATTGCAATCCATGGTACCTGGTGACTGTGCAGCACGTATTGATGTGATTTTTTTCTGCTTTCCTCAGTGACAGCTTGATTCTCTTTGCTGTGTGCCTAAAGAACTCTTAGCACAAGGACCTTTTTAAAGGTATTTCTCTTTGGGGGTCATGTTGTGCCTTTGCCTGTGTTTTAATCAATGTGTTTCAGTCAAGGTACAGAAACATTTTAAGCCTGGTGCCTGTTAGTTTTAATTGAAGAGGAAAAAATAAACCAGCATGATTGGGTCCTTGGGGAAATGGTGAGTTTCTGCAGCTGAGCCTTCAAAACACCTAAACAGTGAGAGAGAGGGAGCTAATGTGAGTGTAGCAGCCAAGGGGCAGAGTTACAGCTGAAAAATTGCGGCCGGGAGAGATGTGGGAACGGCCTGGAGATTTCCCCTGTATTTGGTTCTCATGCACCTGGAACAAAATTAACAGGAGACTTGTTTACTCACTGCGATGATTTTATTGTAAGCAGACCTGTTCTTATGAGTCTTCTCATTTCAGCAGTTAAAAAACACCTATCAGAGAAGCTTCATGTGAAAGGACTGTGGCTGTATGGCAGACTGGCAGTGCAGGAACACGGAAATGGTGCTGCAGAACTGCAGGAGGAGAGGTACAGCCTCACCAGGTCCTGGTGACAGGGCAGAGGAAGAAGGTGGTTCCTGTTCAAGGGCCCTTGGCTGCTCCAGGATACACAGACTCGAGCCTGCCTCTGTTGCAATTAAGGGAAAAGCTCCCTTTAAGTTTAGAGAACCAGCAACTGAGTCTTAATACCCTTAGAAAGTTCCTAGCAGTGAAAATACACCTGCCCTGATTTTTCTTTGTTCTACTCAGGTCACCTGTTTCAGCTCAGCAGCTCTCAAATTTCCAATGTATTCACCCACCCACATGCTGAAATCTTGAGATGTCAAAGTCATGAGTTTGTCTTCTTTTCGAATAAATCATGGCATCCATGGCTCCTGAGACAACTTGACAAAAATGTGGCTTTCACTGAAGTACGTGCAGTAGCCACGAGGTAGCGGGGATCAGCAGAAAGAGGCAGTTCTCACTCACTGAGAAGTTTCTCAAAGCTGGGAGCAGTGCTGTGGTTAACCTTAAATGTGAACGAGCTTTAAAAGTTTGAGTCAAAACATATTTAGATATGTCTAGGACATAGGCGAAAAGAAGAACCAGTTTTATGCTGAGGACGTTATGAAGGCTTCCTTTCAGGCATCTACAAGCTCAGAAATATTTCCTAGTCTGGGTAGGGTTGTGGTCTCTTGGTACAACTGCAGACCCGCTTTGCAGGATGGTGAACCAATGCACAGCAGGAAACATTACCGCAGTCTGTGCTCAGTGCTGATCTGAGTCACTGTGTACACCTGAAGGGTAGAGGTATATATACCTAAAGGCTTGACTTTGTGTGAGTGACACCTACCCCAGTGGAGTAATGCGGGGCCTTCTCTAGCCCTGCTCCGGGTGCATTATCCCCACACAGGCACGGGGCAGATGGTGTCCAGAGGAGAGGGGAGCTGGCCGTGCGTCCCCATGCAGGAGGCAGCGATCAGCTCTCCCTTCCTTCACAAGTGCAAAGTCACCGTGCCGTGCTCTCATAAGCTCAAGAAGCATCTGGCCATTTCATACTTTCCTTGGTGAATTAGCTGCTATAAACACCCTCCTGAGGGTCCCGAAGTGAAAAATGACAGGCCCTGTTTAACGATCAGCCCGCACACACGCGCCAGAGGATGCAGGGCTGAAGGCACAGGGCTCCCGGGGCACGGTGGCAGTTTGACTCATGCTCTGTGGGCTCTTGCTGTCAACACAGTGATGCTGTGAACCATTAATAACAACGTGACGTTTTAGCTGGGGGCAAGCATGTGTCTCTCGAAACCAAATTTCTGTCTTCCACCCACCCCATCCTAGCATTCATCTGGATTTATTGAATAATATCCGTGGATTATTTAGCGGTTTTCTCCAGCCATTATCAGCGAGCACGCTCTGTTTATGTAGCTGGCCTCTCCTGTTCTGTCAGTTGTCATAAGCTTCTCAATTAGAAAAGGAAAAAAACAGTATGAAATAGGTAACCATGGTTACCTGTGATGTGGGTTTTTAAGGAGTGCTCAGAAACCTAGTGGCAACAGAGTTTGGAAGTTCAAAGCTTTAATTTATTCAAGAACTCACTTGAATCAGAGTATCAAAAGCATTTGGAATAAATTCAGACCGTCTCCTTTTGTGGAACAACACTGCGATCCTAAGCAGAAGCCGTCGCACGGAGCAGCCTGACTGCATGCTGGGCTCACGGGAGAGGAAAACAGTACCAGGAGGGGGGAACCATGCCCTCGTCCCAGCTCTCTCCCGCAGAGCCCGGTGGCCCTTGCAGTGGGATAGCTTGTGAAGATGATGGCTTCCTGGAGAAGCAGCCCTTCTGTTCTGCCGGGCTCCTGTTTGCACGGAAAGGATGGCTTCTGAAGCAGTGTGTGCTTCAGGGGCATCTCTCAAGCAAAGGAGCCAACCTCAGAGATTCAGCCCCAGCCATGCTGTCTGCTGAGGGAAAAACAGTCATCAGGGCTTAACTTAATGATAACTGGACAACGCTGGAAGGTTTTAATTGGACCAGAAGTGCCCTGTGAAACATGCAGCTTGAGATCAGAAATTCTCCTGCCAAGTATTTCACTGAGATTGGAGGAATTGCATGCATACTTGCCTCTTGCAAAGGCAGGAACTGCTGCGTGCTCCTCTTCAAGGATTTTCATCTGAACACACAGGGTAGCAGCAGTGTTCCCTGTGTGCTCAGCCAGCACTGCCCAGGAGAAGAGGAAAACAAGTAGTTCAGCTGCCCCCAAACATTGTCTCATCTGAACGGGCAGAGTGCACGGAGTGCGAGGAAGACCTGTTGTATTTGTCGGGTATTTTATTACCATAGCATGCAGCTTAAGGCGAGTGCTGGAAAGCCTCACAGCCACATGATGCTCTTTCAATCAGTGCACTTCATTGGAAAACTGTCTGCAGAAAGTGGTCTTGTAACTAAGGGAAGGTAGGACTGGAGTTCTGGAGACCTCGGTGCGCTCCTAGGCTCCATCCCATTAAGCCTTTTCATCTTCCACCTTCTTAAACACAGCTTTGTTTAGTAAACATCTGGTTTATTTACTATGTTGCTGTGTTTATTAACATAGGGTCTCTGAAGACTGCCTGCTCACCCCAGGCCTGCCTGTTGAAGCAGCTCGAGCCAAATAGGGGTGCTTATTAAGGGTGCAGGAGGTTGAGAACATCGCAGTGCAGCCGGATGCAGGGCACAGCTGTGAAGGGTCACAGTCCCCGCCGTGCTGGTGGAAGTGCTGCTGAGTTTCTGCTGTGTTTGTGCTGTGGCTGCGTTCTTTCAGAAACTGAGGGAAGGCCAGCCTCGTATTGGTTAATCTGGAGGCTCCTTATTAATAGGCTACACACTTCATTGATTTTTAATTAATTTCTGAAGAGACACAAAGGATAAGTGCTGCAGCCCACAGACATCTCTGTACTTATTGCAGTCCACATCTCTATTGATCGCCTGCCTAAGGAGCAGAAGTAATCCATTTTAAATACACTTTCTTGGAGAGAGTGAATGCACTACACAATGTACTCTCCCGATGGTAATTGTGTTGGCAAGGGGTCAGTGGCTGGGGTGGGGAGAGGCAGCGCGTTGCTTAGCGTGCTGCCGGCCCTCTGGGCTCAGGCTGCTCCACAGGCTTCAAGTTTCAGGGAGCTCGAGCCATCCCCTTCTGGGCAGCCCCGTGGTACCCAGCGTTAAGCACTGCCCGTACCTGCACTGATGAAGGTGCACGGGGAGCTCCTGCAGGCTCCTCTTCAGAGGAGGGAGCTGGAGCTGAGCTTCCCCTATCATTAAGTCAAAGAGAGAAGCATTCAGAAAGCCCTTTGAAACTGTTAATGTTCTGGTACCTCTCCCTTTGGCTGCCACTTTGGAAAACATCAAACGCTTTTCAGGAGTTCCTGAGCCACTGAGAGCTGAAGGCTGCAGTCTCTGAGCGCTCCCAGAGCAGAGGACAGGTCCATTCTTCCTGCCAGCGTGCGTAGCACAGGTTACCAGCATTCGCTTTGGCAACTAATTCACAGTCTTTGTCACAGGGTCTGTGTTCCTGGCGGCCTCTTAGCTATAGTTACTTGGCAAGGAGTGTTTATTGCCCAGTAAGGAGAGTTTTGCAGGGATAAGTTTGTTATTTAAGCAGTTCTTATTTAAAGGCTTCTTTTACAGAAAAAGATGTTGGCAGCGTGTAACCACGCTGGAGCTGAAACAGCGCTAAGTACTTCTTCCTGGCCTCCTGGGTTAGGTGAGTTGTGTTCACGTTACCAGACACAGCAGGCATTGAGGGCTGGCTCACAGAGCCCAGGCCCTGTGCTACATCTGGGGAGGGCTGTCCTTGCAGTAGCACACAAATCTTGTGTACATTTGTCTTGTTTTTTGTGCTCTTGCACGGGCAGGGCACACAAAGGACAGTCTCTTGAAAGCACCTGACTGGTTTGTGTGGTCACCTTCAGAAGCCCTTGTCAGAAGCAGATAGTGCAGAGCTAGCAGAGGCATCAGATGCTAAGTACTTTATCAAAGTGTTGGGGGTGACCCTTTACTCGTGAGTCCCTGACTTTATTAAGTTTTTCCTATCACAGCTGTTGGTCCTGGGCAGTAATTGGAGGGTCAGAAACTCTCTTGGTGCAGCAAAGTGTATTTGTGCATCTCATCTTTGTTGGCCTAGGGAGGGTGTGGAGGAGCTGCAGAGCTGTATCCAGGTTACCGTGTCCTTGGAGTCAATTGCAAAATGGAGACTGGATGCAACTCCACGGCTCAGGAATTTCAAGTGTAGGAACGAACTTTTTTTCTCCTCTGCTAAAAAGCCCATGTAGCAGCTGCACACAGATGTGCCCGTAGATGGGACCAGAACCTGGAGACACACACAATATGGGCAGCGTTGAAAGGCCTGCTTTGCTTCGCATTGCTTATGCTGCTTAGCATGTAACATCCTTCATCAGAGGAACACAAAGTGCTTCACAGACTCTTTGTGTTCAGCACCAGCTCATCTAGATATTAGACATCTGTGTAATTTGAGGGAGCCATCCTTCCTGCAGCAGTGCAGACAAGGGAGATGCTGATGATGGCAGTGGAACAATCTCCCCTTCTGGTGATGCCTTAGGAGCTCAGCACTCACCCAGCACAGACAGCTGAGCTTTTAGGACTCCACAGCATCAGTTCAGCGGTAACTCGTTTATCTTGTGAGAAGCCTGCACTTGTGAGACCTGTAATTCTTATCTAAATTTTAGCCTCATGGCCTCTTTCCCTTCCCTTTTGCTTCCTGTTTTTATTTTGATCAGATATGCTTTAACATCTTTTTTATTTTGTGTCTTGGGCTACAGCTCAGCAATGCATTAAATCCAGCTTCAGGACTCCTAATTCTGGATCAAGTATACTGCAGCAGGGGCGTGATGCAGAGCACAGACCTGATGCAGAGCAAAGACCAAAAGTTTGTTCTTTTGATGGCTAACCAGCACGTTCACAGTGCCACAGGTAGCGTGTGTCCTCCTGTGGTCAGTATGAAGCCAGCCCATCTCGACTTTGTGCTTCTGCTGGGTCAGGCAGTGTGTGACTGTGCTCCCACATGTGAGCAGAATGAAGAGAGATGGAGGACCAACCTGTGTGCAGAACGTCACTGCTGTCTGTTCTCATGGCTGAACTAGCTTGAGTTAGGTGCCCAGGAGCGGTATTTACACTGGCTGTCTCTCCATAGGGGGGATAAGCCAGCTGGCATCCTGTCTCCTGAGTCAAGTACGTATGGTCTTGGGATTGCTTTTCTGTTTGTCTGAAGCATGTAGTCCAGAAGCCATTTAGCAAAGCTACTACAGGACTGTGAGAAAAGGAGCTGGTTGGGCAGACAGGTCCACAGCGGCCGGATGGATGAAAATCCAGCTAGTTGCGTTAGTTTCGTGTCCTAGTTTATCTCAAGTTAGCATCTAAGGACAGCCAACGTGAGATAAAAGCCCCATTACCCCAAGATACGGCCTGTTAGACATGGGTAGCACATTTCTTCAAACTTAGGTGAATTGCAGAGAAGATAAACATCGGGAGAGAGGGCTTAGTCAAGGGAGCAGGAGAGGGGAAGAAGTATCTTCCGTAGCACAAGCTTTCTTTGCCTGCCCTTACCAAAGAGAGAGTCATTAACTCCTAAGTATTTGGTGTTAGGGCACAGCCCTGGGTGCAGGAATGAACCTCCCTCGCCAGGTTTACCTAAGTTGGCTGAACTTGAGACATTTTCAGAAACTCTTGGCAGCTCGTCTTGTGGAAGAATGCACAGCACCAGGTGCAAGTCCCCAGCTCAGTCTGTCAGCTTTTGGCTGAGGCTGTTAGCATCCCTCGCTTTCCCTGGGCTGTGAGGATGGCCTTCAGCCCCAGCTTCACAACCAGACCTACATAACAAATCACACCTCTGCAGCTGAGTCAGTGCCTTTCAGAGCGGTGTCAGTTTTTCCCTCCCACAGCTATCTCTGGAGTAACAGCTACTTAGATGATTCTGGTTGCTCATGACAACATAGGGCACCGCATTTTCCTTGAAAGTGTATTTAGCCCAGGGTAAAATTATACTTTTTCATGGGGTGAGCAGGGGAAAGATGATCATTTCAAGCTTTCTGTGGTACTCCTGATATCAAGCTAGCCTCGAGTTATTAGGATGAAAAGAGGGTGGTCTCCATGGCTGGAGATTAATGTCCGTGAGATTCAAGTTGGGCTTGAAATTTTCTCCTTCACGTACCTATTTGATGGATCTGCCATGTGCGCTGGCTTTGGTGGGTGGAAGTTATTATTGAAGAAAGGCACTCTGTTCTTAATTTCTTTACACTTGCTGAAGGTGGGTTAAGATCAATATTTTATCTCTATTTAGAGAGAAAATAATGTTTAGTGTAGAAATCAGGAGAAAGTCACACTTAGAAAGTGTTTACAGTACCTCTGGCCACAGTATTGCTATGTTTTTTGGCACAGGTGAAGCTCTTTATACTTCTTTTTAATTTGAATTGTCTTGCAAAGTTAAGTCTTGCATCTTGCAAAGACATATGTATATACTTAAACCTTAGTTAGTGATTCAACACACTTCAGTTCATTTCTGCTAATTATCCCAAAGGGATTTTGCATTCAATGAAAGCGCATACCTGCTTCAGTTCTGCCCTGAGTAATGAACAGCCTTTGTCCTGAAATGAGGTACAGGAGCCGAATGGAAGGAGCTCTCCGGCAAGGCTCGGTCAATTTGGAGCGTTGGACGTTCCCCGAACAGCAACTGCAACCTTTGAAAGGAATCCAGAAGCACCCTCAGCTGAGGCATGGGAGTCTGGAAAGTCCAGAGAAGTCAAAGAAAGCAAAAAATAGCACCTGAAGCAGTCTGTGCTTGCAGTTCTGTGCCTGTGAGCTGTACGAATGGAGGCTGTGCTCCAGAACTGCCCTCGGGAACTGGGAGGCAAAT
The DNA here is from genome assembly GCA_013396635.1 of Penelope pileata. Lineage (NCBI taxonomy): Eukaryota > Metazoa > Chordata > Aves > Galliformes > Cracidae > Penelope > Penelope pileata. The sequence continues at coordinate 807,021 of WBMW01002327.1, forward strand.
GCCAGCTGCAGAAAGTAACGCTACTGACAAAGTAAGGAAACAGCCAAAAAAAATTGTGACCACATCTTTAGAGGCAAGAGATCCCAGAGAACAAAGCCATAACTTCCCAGAAAAGCTTCAGTTTGCTTTTTTAAAAAAATCCTTTCATTCTTTTAGTTCCAAGGGCACTGTTGTGGTAGTCCTGTACAGATGCCTGCAGCACTGGAAGTCCTCGTACTTTCTGAACCAATTTGATACTTTCTGCTGCAGTGCAGCACTTGGGTGGCTGAGAAGGCTGTCCCAACTCATCGCCTTCTGCCTTCCCTTGGATTCCTTGACACACCTGTCACTCCTTTTCAGTGTCCCACCTCAGTTTGTTGTCATATCATGTGTTAGTTATTATATGTGTTATTTGAGGGGTTGGAACTAGACGACCTTTGAGGTCCCTTCCAACCCAAGCCATTCCATGATTCTCTGTGTTACCTCATTTTCTGGTCTGACATTTTCCTTGCAAATAGAACATGACCATACCTTAAGTGACCACACCAGTCTGTCTGTCCACAGTCCTGGAGGCTTCACAGATGATCCATAATAAAATTGAAAAAGCCTTTCTCCTTCTACAACTCTCCATGACTATCTCATTGTCTATTCAGCAAGGTAATTTCTGTTCTGTGTTATTCCTAGCCAGCTCTGAGAGTAAACCGTTGGGTAGAGAGCAGGGTTCACTTCAGCTAGTTTTACTGCTGATTTATTTCCCCTGGTTATTACATAGAAAATTATGAAGGCTGCAGAGTGACAGGAAGGAAATTCGTACTGAGTTAAGCTCCTAGCAGCCATTTACACGTTTCCTGTCCGCCTCCTGTCTTCGAACAAAGCTGCCTTCACTTCAAGCCTGTTTTTCTACCCCTCGGCGTTGCTATTAGTTTCCCTGGTGCTGGGTGAAGTGTATCAACACGTGGGCAGGCCAGATCAGGTCAGTAATTGTGCAGGAAAGGACAAAAGACCTTTAACACTAATTGAAGTCTTGGCAAGGGCATTTGTGTCTGTTTCTGAAAGGTGAATTTACATTTTCACAGCCGCATAATCAGGCGAGTGGAGGGGATCTGGGCTGCGGCGGTTCGCGGTGCTCCACGTTTCTAGGTAAGGATTTGTACAGCTCAGGTTTGTCATTGTGCCTGACTCCAGCACTGGCTTAGGATGAGGGGTGCAGTGAGGGAGATGAGAGGCTGTTCCTCATCCATACCACAATTCCAAAGGGAATTTCTCAACTTATCAACATTACAGCTGTTTGCAGTGGCTGTTTGACTTCTTAACAGCATTAGGCGCTGATTCAGAGAGCGAGTGTACGTCAAGGGATCCGAGCAGTAATTGCATTTCTGATGGCATTCTCTGCGAGGAAACCTCTGTCCTGACTGTGGGGAGGAAGGATCAGTGCTGGGTGGGTCGTGGCTCACTCTTGTCGTCGTGTGAGATGAGTCTGGGCTCAGAGGCAATGGGATGACTGATCCTTCATGGCTCGATGCCCAACTTCTTCCTCTTGGTGGGTTCAGCATAAGAATCCCACCCTGCTGCGGATATTCCCGTTAGGTATACTGAAGTGTGACCTTTATTACTGTCTGGACATTTTATACTTTAATAATTACATGAGCTCTGCAGAGCTTTCATTTGGATGTACCAAGTCCTGAGCAGAGCTTCATGTCCCCAGCCTCGCAGGTCACGCAGCAAATGGCACAGCAGCAGTGTCTTCTGGATCAAGCTGTAAGGTGTCATTTTTACAAGCAGATCCCTTCCCATTGCTGGGGTCTAAGGTTACTTGTAACTCTCATAAAATGTCCCCTTGGTATTTTATCAGGGGCTTGTTGGGTGCTGATGGCACCAGCTGTGTAAATCCCAGGGTGTTTTTTCATTACTGTATCTCTGTCGTGTAAAAAGATTAGATACATATAGAGCACTCTTCCTGCCAGGTTTGAAAATGCCTTCAAATGATGCTTCTTGGCATAGAATATGTTTTGACACTACTGCTGCAGTGAATACTGTAGGCTCCCTGGTTTCAGATTGTTTTCATTCTGCTTGTATAATCTCATTTACTGAAAACAAATATAGCTGCACTTTTTCTCTTACACCGTGCACCTTTAGAAGTTGTTGATAGGATATCAGGAAAATCAAACATGTTCACACAGGGTATTCCTGGGAGCATTTACATTTCTGCAGGTCTGTGACCTGCAGAGGATTGTGTAGCTGTCAGCCCTACACAGCTTGTTTTTAGCTTTGCAGATAACACAGGTGGGAAAAAGCCCCGAGAAGCTTGTTTGACAGAGGTGAAGTAAACTGCAAGGATGATGATACAGAGACAGCTATTTCTACTCTCCTGAACAGAAAAAGAAAAGCAGGTGTGGTACGGGGTAGGAACAGTACTCAGGCTGCTGCTGAGAAATCTTTCTAGTTCACAGCAAAGCATGAGATTAGGCTGAATAAAATATAATTTTTCTAAATATTAAATAACAGTGTAAGATTGAAATGAATGAGTAGAATAAGCAGTGAAACATCCTTAAGCATTACTCTACGTGTTTTAGATATGCTTGGAAACGAAGTATGTAAAGAAGGCAAAACAAGACTAAGGAGGCATGGTTAAGGGCTGGGTTGTTCAACAACCCAAACATCCTCCATCAGTGGGGGATGTTTGTGGACACCCTCCGTTCCTGCCACCCTGAGCTAAAGACAAGAGCGTAAACCTGGGCAGAGGCCATCTGTTGTAACCAGGTGGAAATATTACGACATGTCTGCCAAAAGAAATCGGCAATGTCTGCCTATGATCTCAATGCTGCGAGGCACAAAGTATTAAAATTGCCGATTTTATTTGGGTCCAGTATATTCTGATACTAACCGACTCTCATCACATTTTCCGGGGTCTTGCGTCCTCACCAGTTTCTGCCCACACATCCCATTGTGTGGATCTTCCATTTTACTCTTGCTCATTTTGAGGTCTTCCTGAGAACTTTGACCAAATAAAGATTTTGGAAGTTCTCTCAAGTCTTCAATGTTTTAGAAGCATTTTTGTTCATTCTAAACATTTGAGGTATCTCCTAAACTAAGTAGAAAGGCGTAAGCAGCCCTTTGAAACTTGCTGTGCTGGGAGAAGCTCTGTTGTTGCAGTGGAAGATGCAAAGGACACGAGGGTGGGGGGATGCTGCGCTCCACTGACCTCCCCGAGTGCTTCTCAGGAGCAATGCTGACACTGCCTTGAAGCCTTTTCTGGTAACTGCTTGGTGTCAGGGATGTGAAACCAGCATTCCTACCAATTCTCCATGTGGATGTTACAGAACCACTGTTGTGGTGGTTGTTCCTCTATCACACTGTGCCGTTGTGTTTGGACCATGCAACCTCATTCTGGTTGGGTATCTTCTGTTGGTAATTGTTTTGCTAGGCATGGTGCCTCGGGTTCCATGAGGTGTTTGTTGTGTGGCTCACAACTGTTTGACCTCTGAGATTTGCCTTTTTCCAGGAGGCTTTAATTTGATGTCAGAAATCATTCAGCTTTCAAAGACTCAGAGTCCCAGTGTTCACCAGCCAAAAGCATTGATTTGCAATTGGCAGGAGGGTGTGCTTGCCACAACTAGCAGTGCTCTTAAAAACAATTCCATTCGCTGTACGCCAAAGAGTCCCTGTGTCTCCTTTCAAGCCACCTTCATGTTGACTGCAGCAAAGCCTACCACGTTGAAAATGAAACAGTGTTTATGCCAGATGCTCTCCCACACATTTTCAAATCTTTTAGTAGCGTTTGCACTGAAATTGTTCACGTAAATGCCAGAGCAGTTCAGAGCTCCACTGGATGCTTTTTTGAAGACATCTGCTTTCTGGCAAGAAAGGGCTACGTTCTGGCCCGGTGACCATGAGCAGTGGCTTACTGGTACACATTGTCCTCCCGGTATCTTCGGGGATGGGCGCATGTGGGCTTCTTACACTGTTAAAGGGAATAAAATCTGGCCCATGACGCTGAGTAATCTGGTTATTTTAATGACTGTGTGTCTCACTGAATTATCATCTGTATTATGGGCTAATATGATCTCTTTGGTATTCAGTGATGACTTTTTAAAAATTACCATATATATTATAGAGAGCTAATATATTATGAGATATCTTAAGGGTAATTATCAAGTGTATAATTTCATCTGTAGGTTCTTATAATGATGGTTAATGTCATAAATGGCTTTTAATAAAATTACAGGCTTGTAACCCTGCCTGACTATCCTTTATATGTCATATAATTAGTAAAACCAAGCTGTGGTGTTCATCTCTGTGTCAAAAAGCATCCTGTAAACTTCTGTACTGATGGTAAATGGTTTGTCTTTCATCACATTAAGAAAAAAAAGGTTTGGGCCAGGCAGTGTGAGTATATATCACCTCATCTTTAAAGGCAGCGGGATGGGCTCGCTAACAGAACATTCTTGTAACAGAATGTGTATGTTCAGTTAAAAACACCAAAACCAACACCCGTTGATCTGGTGACTTACTGTGACACTACGTGCAAAACTATAATGGAGTGAAAGGCAAACGGATTGCAGCCCGTGGAATAAGGAGATGTTTTCCTTCGAATCCATTGAGGGTACTGAAAACTTGTGTCCAGCTTAAAGCATTTGGAGATGGATAAGAAGCTTCATCTTGAATTGAGGATACTTGCCTGCAACTCAGAAGATCTGGGATTGTTTCCCCATCTGGCCGAATTTCTCTGGGGCTTTGACTAAGTCACTTGATCTTTCTGGTCTTCAGATTTCCTGTCTGAAAAGGAGCAGCTGCAATACTTACTTTCTTTGTCTCACCTTTCCAGATTTTAAACTTGCTGGAGCATCAATAGATGGGTTTTGTTGTTGTTGTTGTTGTTTGTTTGTTTGTTTGTTTTTCATATTTCTTTTTTCTTTGGCAATTATGATAAAATGGTTCAAACTGGAAAGAACCTAAGGTTCCCATGTCCTGCTCAGAGCAAGGGCAATGCTTAACTTCTGCCCTCGAGGCCATTTTCTTACTGTGAATAATATTAATGGAACCAGGTTATACAAGTTCTATTAAGAAAACAAAACCAAAACAAAAATACGTAAGACTCATTATTTTCCTGTTCTTTGTCCTTCAGGGAATGATGTACCTGGAAGAGAGAAGACTTGTCCACCGGGACTTGGCAGCGCGTAATGTCTTGGTGAAATCACCAAACCACGTGAAGATCACTGACTTTGGCCTGGCCAGACTTCTGGAAGGGGATGAGAAGGAGTATAATGCTGATGGAGGGAAGGTGAGTATCTTACATGTCTGGCAGTAAGTGTATCACACTCACAGATCTCCTGAGGTTACTAGTTAGCACAGTGTATCTTTAAGGGGCTATGTCTTTGTATGAAGGTGTGTCCCTGCCTTAGCCAAGCCCTGTCTTCTGGCAGTGGACTGCACATGTGAGAGCTGCTCATTTTTCCTCAGTGAGCTTCTCCAGGTCCAGAAATAAAATTGCCAGGACAGTTTCCACACTCAGAGTTAGTTTTTGCTCAGAAGTTCCATTTTGTGTCCTGTTTTGAAGACTTCTGAGGTCGGTTCAATGAGTGAGCAGTGTTCTAGGGCACTTCTGGCAAGCCCCTTTCTCTGCTCAGTATGGGCCTCAATAACTTGCAGTCCTATCCAAGACAGGTTATTTTCCAGAAAACAAACAGGAAGGACACAGACCATGCTTTTATTTGTAATGTATGAGAGTTTACATATGCTTAGCAAAGAGCCACCCTTGCTTTAACCGTGGAAGAGCCTGGGCATGCTATTTCTGGGTATGCATACCCAGGCTCTTCCATGGTTAAAGATTTCTCACATCCAAGTCTCCAACACCACGCTGAATGCCAGGCCACTAAAAGCTTGCTTCAGGATGATCTTGAAACCAGACATTTTTCCTTATTACTTTTCAGCATAGAGCAGAACTTCCATACGGTGCCTCACCCCATTTTTAATGCTTTCAGATTAACGCATTATAAAATTTAGAAGGCTGCAAGTGCATACTGCTGCCAGCTGCTCCCTCAACATTTTGAAATTCCACATTTCAACCTGTCACAGAATCCCAAGGGGTTCTGCTTCTCCTGTCATTCCTTTTTCTGAACGTTCAGTTTGCTTTCTGTCTGCTTGCTATCTGTGTTTTTCTGTGCTCACTTATGCCCTTGTCTGTGAAAAACAGCTGTTGCCAATGTGTGCTCTTCTCCTGGACGGGCTGCTGCCTTATTTGTCCTGGCAGCTGTTGCATGGATGACATCAGCATTTCAGTAAATAAGGTGAAGAGTTTGAAAGGAGTCACCAGTACTTTCCCAGTTCCCCCAGTAAAGAGACCTGCTGGTAGGGAAGGTGGAGTTCTGGCATTCTTCTCTGTCTCTTGTCTCCATCAGCCAGTGGATGACAGAGAAGGAGCTGGTCCTTGCAAGCCAGCTGTTCCCTGGCAGCTGTTAGATTGTGTCTTGGACTTGTGAGGCCCGTCATGCTGCTGGGAGTTCTGGAGCCACATTTATGCATCACACGACACTTCCCAGTTCCAGAGAAACGTCCTGTTAATTCCAGAGAATGTTTGCCACTTAATGTTGTTCTGTAAGCATGCTGAGAGAGATTCTGTTGAGTTTCCACCCTTAGAAGTTTTCAAGACCAGACTGGATAAAGCCTTTGATCTGATCTCCTAGCTGACCCTGCTCTGAGCCTGAAGTTGGGCTGGAGGCCACCTGTGGTCCCTTCCAGGCTGCCTTATCCCACGGTGAACAGTGTAACTTTGCTCCTTAAGCAGTTCCAGTTTGAAACAAGGCAATCATGTTTAATGGGAATGAAAGTAATACCCTTCTGCAGGAGGAGGAGGAACTGTCTTTGCAAGTACTAAGCCAACCATTAACAGAGTGCTATTTTTGCCCTAACTGTATAGGTTGTGTTCATTAGTCAACTTCCTGGAAGGTATTTTCATAAGGGTTTGAACGAAGACACATCCTCTGCTTTTACACCCACCATCTGTTCAGAGTTTGTGTGCGCTTACGTCTCTGCTCAGTTCATTCCACTATATGTTCCGTCGTTCCAAATCAGAGGGGACCCATACAAGTCCCTGCCAGGTCAGGTTCACTTCAGTGTCTGTCCATTAGAAATCAATGGACTTCAACGTTGTGCCTCAAAGGCCCGGCTCGGGAACAGAAAACACCAGGAATCTCATCTTAACTCCATCTCCAGAGAGAGAACCCTAATTCCAAATGGAGGTTTGTGTTTGCCTACACCCTTTTCTATCAGGAAAGAGAGAAGCTCTCCCCTCAGTGATGATTCACAGCCAGAGGCTATCTTGGGATTTTTGACTTGCTTTCTGAAGCAACTCTTCTCACTGCAGTAATGATACAGACACCTGGGAAGGCTGAGTTCTTAATGAATATCACGAGTTGGAAATGAAGCACAGTAAATCCTCCCTATTGCCTGTTTACACTGATGGTGATTATTATGTGGACTATGAAGTATTATGGACATTGCATTATTAACTAGTCTCATTAGAGAGCAATCAAGATTGCAGAGCCAGGTTTTGCAAACTGTCGCAGCAAAAGAGCTTCTGTGTTCCACTTCAGATTTAGGGGGATCGGACGGAATTGTCGCATTGGTCCCAACTTTACTCAGGCAGGCTGAAAAAGTGAGCTGTTCCACTCTGCCCAAAGGAGTGAAGTTTGTGTGGTATGAAAAGTTCTGCAGATAACTGGGTTGGATTTCTCACCTCCGTGCGTTCAGTGAGTCCAAGTCCCATTCTAGAGGGCAGGAACAGCCATTTCCTCTGGTCTTTGGTAATGCTTTTTTTCTAAGCTTGCAGTTGAAAAAGGAAATGGGGAGGAGGCTGCTGACTACATACAGGATCCAGCTTTATTGTTTAATATTGTATTTCTAAGGTTACATTTCTCTTGTCTTTGCCTAGATGCCAATTAAGTGGATGGCTCTGGAGTGCATACACTACAGGAAATTTACCCATCAGAGTGATGTCTGGAGCTATGGTAAATCTTCACACAAATAGTTTAAAAATGTGTCTCTTGTAATGCATTAAACCAAGTTGTGTTACTGTGATACAGATGTCCTCTTCTCTTTGAGAAATTAATTCCGATGGCTTTTGCTCTTCCTCTCTTTTTTTCCTTTTCTTTTTTTTAGTAATGTGTAACTGAACAGCAATTGTGACTTGTCTCCTGCTTTACTTCACTGCTCACTAAAATACATTATCATTATGTCCCTGCTGGGATGACTGCCGTAAGGTCTGGCCTGGAAGAAGTTTGGCTGATTATTATGACAGAAGAAGGCTTCTTTCAGCTTAGCCACAGACTCATAAAAATACAGCTGCAGGTCATCGTTTCCAGCAGTCCTTTGAAAATCTTAACTATAAAAGCCATGAATGTCAAAAAAATATTTTCTGACTTGTGGGAATTTCTGTACCTACAGTCTGATAAAAGGGAATTTGTCATAATACAGAGCAAATACAGCAAGAGAAAGAAGAGAAAGAGACAGTCTCTCCGAGCTAACTAAAACAAGCGTGGGCTTAATTTCACAGATAACTTTGGAATTGGTTAGACAGGTCAGATCATGTGGGCTCACACTAAAAACACCACATTTGAGAAATGAGATGTTCGGTGAATGTTATAAATGCTGTCACCAAGATGAGCTCCTGTGCCCCGTGTGCTGAGCTGTCTGCCTGTTTGTGTTGTGTAGCTGTTGCTCATGAAATCCTGTCCCCCTTTGTAAGTGGAATTAGCATGTCCTAGCATTTTGAAATAAAAAGGTACACAACTGTATTCATTACTCACTTCTACCTGTGGGTAGCAGCAAAAGACACTGTTTGCAGTGACTGGGTAGCTGCCCTCTTCCATTCAGCTACGAGAAAGATAGGAGAATTAATGTGATCATGGGAAGCTGCTTTTTCTAGTGCCATTCTGTACACCCTGTATCACTGAGGCAAAAATCCATTTATGAAATTAATTTTAAATGCAGGAAGCCCTGAATATCTATAATCAGAAAGGACAAAACCAAAAGCAATTGGCAAATTGTAGTTATTGAACATCAGCAAAGAGGTGAGTGAGGGTGAACTAGATAGGTGTTTTTATACGTAAGGTATTTTTGCCCACTGCTTCCTATGTTAGTATGACAGCTGTCAAAATCTGGTTACTGATCCAGAGGCATGTTTTAAGTGACCTTTGCAATAAAAATAAGGGAAAAAAACCCACCGATGTGAAAGCAGCATTTTCAATATTGAAGATTTTGTTTGATGACAAATTGTTACGTATGATATATGTCCTTTATTTCCAGCTCCGATGCCAAAACAGATCCTGTGGCTGCTCAAAAAGAGAATCTGGGTTTTTTAAGCACAGCACTATCATAACTCAAATCCATAAGGTGATTTAAGGGAAAATAGTAATACAGGTGGCTGGGAATGACTTATGAGGCAAAGACAACGACATAACGCTATTCAGTGCTGTACCTTCATGGGAAATTGATGCTCTAAGTTAGGGAACATCTACGTTTTTTCCCCTTAAAATAATAGAGTACATCAGCTATTCATTTTCCCTTTTGATGTGATAAAAGAGCAAGATACATTCTTCCGTTATTGCATCCATTTGCTTTCCCACCATTTATCTGTCTTAGAACTTTGCCTTGTGCCTCAGATCTATCATGCTGCTTCTTATGCCAATAAAAATGAGGGAAGTTGCTTTTGTAGATTAACACTAAGTGCTGTTTCACCATTGTCTGGGGCTTGTTACACGGCAGAGCAGACACAAATACTGTTACAAGCCCTGGTAATGAAGAGGAGATTGCAGTCCAGAACTGGACCACCATACTGAGCTGTAAGAAATTGGGAAGCGGTCTGAGCAGTACGACCTCCACCATTAACTCCCTTTTTGTCTGTCCAGGAGTCACTATCTGGGAGCTCATGACCTTTGGTGGAAAGCCATACGATGGGATCCCGACTCGAGAGATCCCTGACCTCTTGGAGAAGGGAGAGCGGTTGCCCCAGCCTCCAATCTGCACTATTGATGTTTATATGGTGATGGTGAAATGTAAGTAATTGCAGCTCTTCCTGTCTCGGTGCTCAGTGCTAGAGGAGCACTATTTTAGAACATTTGCATGTGTAGTCTCTGACAATGCTGGGTAATGGTGCAGGCAGTTTCAAAACAGAAGCTTCCCGAGATACTGTAAATTCCATTTAAATACTGTATGCACATTTTTTGCAACTGCAAGATACGAATTTAGCCGTGGAGGGCTGAGTTAGCTTCTTATTACTGTCAGATGGTATCTCATATTCTTGCTGTGAAGTCAAAATTGTATCATGGTTATTGTAAACCCTTGTCATTTCCATGACAATTGATTTTGATGTTGAAGAAGATAGTATTAAACATAATTATGGTACATGGATACTCAGCCAGTGAAGTTTGAGAAATCCTGGTTCCAAATATTGAGGAAAGAAAGCATGAATGTTTTATTGTTAGTGAAAGGATTGATGATTGCAATAGTAATAATAAAAAGTAAAATTAATATAAGAAATGATACAGAAAGGAGATTTATCATTCTTAGTCCAGTGTAATAATTTATGGATATTTTTACTTGAGCAGAATGGAAAACAGCTTGCGCTTGGTTTCTTCCTACCCTTTCTACCTCCAAGATACCAACACTAGCGACTGAATTCTCCAAGGCTATGCTACCAATTTAAAAAGAATTAGGGACATCTCTCTGGTGTTTCTGACTTAATTTAAGCGAGATTAACATACAGCTATCTCATCCGTCTTCTATAGAGCTCTCCCTTTTGCCTTGTACACAAAAAACACCGAGAAAGAAAATAACACCAGCAGAGGTAAATCAGCCTCTTCTGAATGCAGTTAGAGCTGCTCACAGTTCATGAAGCTCCTGGTGTGAGCACCCTGTGTAATCCAGGAGTCTGCATTCAGAACATACCAAATATCATTTTTTCCAACCACAGCCATTTGTTAAATTATCGAGCTCTGCACTACCTAATTGCTGTGGAAAAGACGACCAGTTCTGTAGTGCCAGTTGGTTTGGTTTTGGACCTATGTTGAAGCTTAAGGCAATAAAGAACTACCCCTGTCCTAAAAAGTACTGTTTTCAGGGTAGTTCAAAGACTGGGGAATAACATGACTCCATCGGGCACTGAAGTGGGGTACCGTGGAGGAATTTTCAGTTGGCTTAATCTAATTTGGGCTCTGCATACTAAAGATGGGCAGGATTTGAATCACCAACACCGCCCGGCGCCTGCCCGACCCCCGTGAGTTACTGCAGCCAGATAGCTGGGACAGGGCTGTAGAGAAGGATTTGCCTTTTAACATCAGCTTTCCATTACTATTACTTTTGATATGAAGACAGCTGACATTTGATTGCCTCATGCGTTACCTAGAAAGGGATGTTAGTGGTGGTTAATAGATCAGCTCTCCTTCATATTTCATTCCTACGCTAAACACAATTCTGTGAGTCTTAAAACAGAAGCCAAATATTTAAACCATGTCGTGGTTACTTCAGGAAGGAAGCTGATGGGCTAGTAGTCCTCTATTATTTATGAATAAATGTTGCAGAACAACACATACAACAGTTAGGAGCCTTAACATGTTCAGGCAGAACTAGGAAATAGGAAAGCTGCAAGAAGTATCAGGGACCTTTTAACATAAATGCATGCAGGTATAGGGGAATCACCTGAACAGCACAAGGGGTTTGTGTTGGCCATGTGCAAGAATACTCAAGCTGATAGGATTTCTGATGAGTACGAGGTGATTCTCAGTGAACAAAAGAAAGTCCTAGCAGATGGGCTATTCTGAAAAGCCACAGCTAGATGTACAACTTTAGTCCTGTAATGCTTGAATGGAGTTCTTTGTACGTTATATTAGCTGTGTTGGGTTTTTTTTTGGTTGGTTGGTTGGTTGGTTTTTTTTTTTGCTTTGGTCATTTCTTCAGTTAAAGGCCATGAAGGAGATAAGGCCTGCTTCGTTTTGCCTCCCAGCAAATGAGAACATGCTCTTGGGAAGCTGCTGATAGAATCTTCCATTAGAAAAAGCTGACACTGAGATAAAGTAGTTGCCAGTGGTGACTGCCTGTGCTACTTGCTTGTTTTGCAGAAAGCACTAGAAGGGATTGAGAATTGCTGTTCCTAATGAATGTTTCTGGGAGAATGAAGGACCACAGAATTGCCTTTGCACAGCTAAAACAGCATCTAATGCCTTGGGTGAGGCCTGTGTTAATGATGCAGGTATATGAATGCAAAATTGCCTGAAAGGCAGGCTGGGAGGTCAGTCATCCTGTAGAACTGTCAAACAGCTCTTTGTAATGTAAGCCACTGTGGAACAGTCGTTCTGTTACAGGAGAAAATGTGCTTAGTAGTAACTTTGTAATAAACCCACTAGGCTCAGGTGAGATCGGGGATTAATTATATTTGAGGTTGGACAGATCCATAATAAAAGAAAGGTCAGAGTTGACATCTAAACGGGAAAGGCAAATACAGAAAATTACAAAGCCTATTTTGGGGGTAGGGAACAGGAACTCAAAGCAAATTAAGAAATCTTTGCAGCGTGGAACATTCCATCTCCTGTGGCCAGGACCAGGTGTTCTCCCATTTTAGAGGCATTTCCACGTTTCCACCTTTCCCTTTTTCCTGGGTTCCTTATTGCATTTTTTCTCTAGGCCAGAACTATCAAGGACATAATTTCACTTCAAACTTGTGCATTTTTTAAAACGGAATGCTTTTGTCCTTGACCAGTAGCCACTTACCTTGTTGTCTGCGATCTGTCCCCAGGCTGGATGATCGATGCTGACAGTCGGCCTAAATTCAAGGAGCTGGCTGCTGAATTCTCTAGAATGGCTCGAGACCCTCAGAGGTATCTGGTAATTCAGGTAAGCAACCCTGCAACATTAAGGGGAGGGGAAAAAAAAAAAAAGCAATTCTGCCTGCCAAACCTGACTATTAAGGGGATTGCTTTTGAATTTCAGGGTGCTCTTGAACTTAAATCAGACCTAATGACTGACTAATCACGTAGGCTGTTGACTAGTCTAGCTGGAGCTGTGCACCCTGAGCACAGGCACGAGTGGAGACTTTTGTCCTTTTGCTCCTACATGCTGCAGATACCTAGAGTTGTGTATGCACTTATTATGCTTATTACAACCTGGATTCAAGCCACAGAAGATGAATCAGACCATTTTGTGAGGTTCTTGGGTGGTGCTGGTCCGTCAGCAGTGCAGATGGGAATTAATTTAAACTAAAAAGAAGTAGGGTGATGTTGAAACACCAGCAACCGAAGCATGAAAGTCGTTTGACCAAAGTACTCGTAAGCTCTGTCTGCTCCACAACGTTGGGTACAGTGTGGGGGTAAATCCAGCTGGGCATTAGTAAGAGCTCCCAGCTGAAGATTCTCCAGAAGTACAGGCTGCCAATTCCGTGCCTCCTGCCTACTTCAGGGACTGGTGCTGGTCTCCCCACAGCGTGTTTTGTTGTGGTGTGTGGACACGCTGCCCTGCTCGTGGCGTGTTATTGCACAGCATGAACATACGCTCACCTCCTACAGCTTAAGGTGGAGTAAAGTATACTGGAAAAATTAAGTGGTGGACAAGAGGAACTGAGTATTTCCCACTGCATTAAATTGTAAGTTCAGCTGTCACAAGAGACTCTGGAAGAACTCAGTCTGATTAAATTACTTCATTAGATGGGACATGTTTCCACATTCCAAATACCTTTTCCCTTCCTTCCCTTGCCCCCTTCGTTACAGCTGTGTGTAGTCTGGTGGATATTTCATCACAGGCCTCTCCTCCAGTGATCTTTGCAGGCAATATGGGCCATGTACTTCCTGCACAGAGACCAGGGTAACCCCAGTGCACGGGTGTCTCTGCCATTTTGACTCCCCCTTCTCCCCAGAGGCTGCCACGAATGATGAGCTTGCTGTTGAGTGTAAAGCAGTCTGTGCGCACGCTGTAGTGCAGCCATCATTCCCTGCTGTGTTCCACACGTGGTACAGGAATTGTTGAGGAGGGGGAGGACACTCTTTATCCCTGCAGCTCAGTTTAGCATCAGTTTGATGGGCTGTTGGGCGTTTAGGGCATGGGCTGCCTTTTCTGATGTTTCATAGCACCGAGCAACGCATAGCCATGATTTGCCTCTCTAGCTTGTAGATGCTGTGTCAGTAAAAAAAAACAAACAAAAAAACCTTATCATTATTGTTACTGTTGTTAACCTGGTTTGATTTTTATCGCTTTCAGTTGCGTTACATTCTGCAGAACTTTCCAAATGGATGAGAGGGAAATTTATCCCCCCACATTCCTAAAAATACAAATGAAAATAAAGCAAACATCCAAACACAGCAGTTAGCACATGATTTTCCCCAACATGCGAGCCTAAATAGCTGAGATATTTCACAGAATACATCAGACCTTGACAGAATTTGGGTCAGAAACTGAGCTTGTATGGGAAAAAGAGAAGAAAGAATAAAAGCTCAGTCACAAGAATGCCAAAATATAAAAAAGGCTTTGCTTGATTTATGCAGTTATTCCCTTTCTGTCATCATATTCCCAGTAAAGAAATCAAAACAAATGATGTGGATGTGGTGCTTTAGACCAAACAAAGCAGAATGTGTGGTCCCTGCAGCCTGGCTGTCAGGGCATAAGGAAGGCTGAAGTACCCTGCTGCAAAATGAATCCATCCCCCCCCGTTCTCCTCTCTCCATCAACCTCTTTAGGGAGACGACCGTATGAAGCTCCCAAGCCCGAATGACAGCAAATTCTTCCAAAACCTTCTCGATGAGGAAGACCTGGAAGATATGATGGATGCTGAAGAGTATCTTGTTCCTCAAGCCTTCAACATCCCTCCGCCCATCTACACTTCCAGGACAAGAATTGATTCCAACAGGGTAAGAGCGAGCTCTGACAGAAAATACTGGCTATTGTAAAAGGCACAGGTGGAGATTTAAGTGCACTAATCAAACGCAGGCGAGAGTTGCCTTGGGAATTACAAGCTCCCATTGTAAGGAGAGTGACTATAAAAATGTTGTCACTGGGTTCCCTGTTCATTGTACCCCGGTGAATTCTAAATTAATAGCTCAGCCTTGAGTGAACAAAGGCTCGACTTGAACTGCCTGTCCTGAAAGCACAGCTGAGGCTTGTGAAGTCGAGCAGTGTTGTTCCTCGGTTGTGTAGCGGCCCAGCCAGGAAGTACACAGCTCTCATTCTCCCTCCCTGCAATCATTTTGCCTTGACAGGGTTGGCACTGATGTAACTGCGGGCAGCTGGAATATATAGATAATGCTGCTTTTGTGTCTCAAGCCAGATTGCAGACCCAGCCCCTTTCCCTGTTTACATGTGGTGCTTCCAGGGCCCTCCTTCACAAGCATGTGTTGTGGCATCACAGATCCTGGCATGTTGATCTCTGTTAGGGAAGGAAATGCTGTTCATTTTACAGGTATTCCTGAGGCACAGAGAGGATTCAGGTAGAATTCACCTCATTTAACTGTAACCATCTAAAAGATAGAAATGCAATCTAAGCTCTTCACCTAGACATCCAGTGGGTGATGACTGCCGTCTGCTTTGGACATTTACAGTGGGAGAAGTCACTTTCTGGAGGTGTCTCTGTCTATCTGCTGACTACTGACAGCTCCAGAGCAGTCAGGAGAGGTCTGTCAAGTGAATCCTGTTCTAACTGCCTCAGTGCCACAGGAGCCCCACTGCAGGAGGGACATGAGCACAGGTTTCCTGAATTCCTCTTCACTCCTGAGTTCCCTGTCTGCAGCTCTCACCTCTGCCTGTTGCTGCATTTGGCTCTGTCCCTTCTCACAAAACTAAGAAATGGTGATATGGCACTGCTGATGCAGGGACATTTGCACAAGCACCAGATGTCCTTGGCAGTTACAGAATTTCCTTGTTTGGTTGGATTTTCCTCTCCATGCTGCTTTTAGTGGAAAGTCACATTTTGAAACGCTAAGTTCGGTCTCATTGACATCGTGGCATTTATTCCTAATGGTTTCAAATCTTTTTGGGCATTTCTCCATAGTGCAGATAGTTCCAAATCCACACCCTGGTCTGAATTGACTTACACCATGTGTGGCAGGCAGGAGGTGAGCGAAGGAGCTAAGGTGTTGCAACCAGGTCAGTGTTCATGCTCTGACTGAACTCTACATGATGTCCTTTCGCCTCTCCTGAGTAAAGCAGTGCTCTTCAGCAATGAGGAAGACAAAAAGCTAACCTTAAACAACATCCAGACAATTCATAAGGAAATGGCTCCTGTTTTTAAAGGCAAGGAGACTAGAGAGGTTTTTGGAAGAGGCTGGGTTGTAGTCCCGCTGGCTAAGATGGACTCACTCACACAGCACTTCTGCATCACTGGACAGCCGAGATGAGGGGGGTGATGATTTAGCAGTAAGCAAGAAACTGCCCCTTTACTGCAACAGGAGCTTTTAGGGCTGACGCTGATCTGAAATAAGTCAGTTTTACTCCCAGCTATCTCTGAAGAAGTTCTGTTTCCTTTGCTGCCACTTCTGAGAAAAGAAAGAAATGACAGTAGTTGCCTTCCGAAGCTGGATACCTGCACACTTCAGTAAACCACGGTAGCTTAGCTGCACAGAGCAGAGCCCTGCCCCTCACACCAGCACAGGGTAGCCAACACGCTCGCTGGGATATGCACAGCGAGCAAACTCAGAAGTTCACTGTAATTACTGTGTGAAAATTCAAGGAACTTCCTCACAGCCTTCGCCCAACTTCCAGCTGCACTGCTGCAGTCTGCTTGTACACGTGATCCCCTTGAAGTCAGCAGAGCTGCACACAGACCCCATGCCTTCATTTTTTCCACACGGAGAGGCTCCATCACATTCTTGATGTGACGTCTCCCCTCTGCAGCTCACAATTTCCCATCTTGGTTTGAGACTGTGATCTTGTCCCACTGAAATCAGTGGGAGCTTTGCTTTGCAATTCAATTTAATGACAGTAGCAGCTCTGTAGCCTTCTTTCAGAAACTCCTACTGCTAGGAATTTTTCTCTAGCATCGTATGACAATCTAACACTTAAATCTGGAGTTATTACCCCTTGCCAAAAGTTTTCAGATTCTGAGCCAAGTTTTGAAACCTAATGTCACAGAGAGCAGCTCAGGGACAGAAAGCTTACACTCAGCTCTGTGTGTTTGCACTGCTTCCATCCTTGCAGTATTTTCATTGTAGGAGCCTCTGCATAGAGGGCTAATTTTTAAGGCAGAAAGAAGAGATGGGCCAAGAAGCTGCTGTTGTTAGCCCAGCTGATTTACGACAGTGCTTGCTGGAGCCACTGCAGACTGGCTGCTGTCCTGAGAGGATCAACCTTTTTCATTTAGTCCAGTGTCTCAGATGAGCTTAAGTCTCGGTTTTATTTGCTGACAGTCCTGCATCTCCTAAATGCACTGCTGGTGCTGCTCTGCAGGCTGGCACATCCACAGCATGAGGTTGGTGAAGGGGCCTGGGGCCACACGGTGTTTTAACAGCTTTTCCAGTGAAGATTGTGGTGGTTCACAGCAGCTTCTGTAAGGTAGCAGTGCACGTACCGTGCACAGTGCAGTACCAGGAGATGCCAGCTACAAGAATTGCAGAGCACTGAAGTGCAGTCACATCTCTCTACCTGCAGTTGTCTGATGGTGTCTGTCGTCGTGTTTCCTTTGGATAGTTTGCAATTTATGCTTGTTTGCTGTAATGAATGTTAATATTACATGAACTCATTATGGTACCGCTGCAGCCATAAATGCCAAATGAATGGATACAGCTTAGGTAGTTTGCGTTCTCTGCGTCTGGCAAATTAAATTTTACAGGGAGATTGCCAGGCAATTTGGTGAAGTAAAACACACGAGAAACTACATGCTCTTCCTGTCATTTCAGAGATGAGAAGCCTGAAAGCATGCATTTTCCATCGTAGCTGTTCATGGTCGTTGTAGTGAAGAAGGAGCAGGCTATGGGGCAGCAGGCTGTTGCACTCCTCTGACAGCTGTAGTCAAAGATCCTGGAGCACAGCAGGGGACAGAAGTTCACAGAGAGAAAGCAGTGAGGCTGTGAGCCTCCTTGCACTTGGGCTTCAAAGCCTGAGAAAGGGCATTTGCTTTCTAAGGCAGGTGCTGCAGTTTCCCTAGGTTGATCTTGGTGCTAAATCCTCACAGCTTTTCCCTGGGAGAGGTGTGCACAAAGCAGCACCTGCCTTTCCTCTTCCATGGGAGAGCTGCTTGGATGTGAACAGCACAAAGCTTCAGCCCTCAGAAGGAAGACTGGAAAGAGGGAAACGGGATGGCGAGTTTCCAGCTCCACAGGAAGCGTTGCATCCTTCTTCCTGCAGGGATGATGGAGATTTACTGAAGTTGCATGGCTTCAGCACTTCCACTGCACACAGGCTGCCTTCAGAGCAGCATCTGCTTAGGACCTGTGCTGCCAGGTAAGCTTGCCCACACTGTAAGCCCACAGCAGTGCCCTCCGTTACAAAGCCCTTCCTGAGACCAGTTTGGAAATAAAAATTAGCATCTTAAGCTAAATTGAATTTTTTCATGGCATCTGAGGTCTTCAGTTGCAATTTCAGCTCCTTGGCTTTTTCCAGCTTTTATTTTCCGTTGTCTGGAGATATTCTAGAAATATGGAGTTTCAGAAGCTCTGTGCTTCTGAGAGATAAGCTGAATCCTCGGCAGCGTTTCCATGAGCACCGTACCCCAGCTAGTGCTCGAGTGTCCTACATTCACAGCCATTAGATGATTCATTCAGGTATTTGTAACAAGTACTGTCCTGTGTGCACAGAGATAATACTAATACAGAAAGCACTCTGTGTACCCCATGGTGCTTTTGCCTCTAAATCCTTGGCTAATTCCTACCGAAAACTGGCTATACTGTTTATTACTCACCAGTGCCATCTCTGTAATTTTATCCCATACGCTATCTATCATGAAATGCCTGCCAGCCCTGCAATTAAATATCAAGCTAGTTTTTCAGGACAGGGGCTTAATCCATATGTCCAAGGAGACTGTTCTGCTTGGCTGCAGCAGGGCCTGGTGTGCCAAAAGCCAGCTGTTAGCTCCCCGGTGGCACCTGGTGTGCCACTCCAGCGGTCCCCCAGGGTAGGTCAGGGCTGAGGTCTCACATGAAGGCTGCACAGACTGAAATACAGCAGACTTGGAAGTGGGGGGCTGTAAGCAGCGCTCTGCTCAGAGCTGGAAGGAGGGATTTGGGAGAGCAGTCACAGCTTGGAGAGGGACTCCCAGTGTGCCAGCACAGGGGAGCTTGGATGAGGGCACTGTGGGAAAAGCTGGGCATCAGTTATAGCTTCTCTCTCGGCAAGGAACAAGCAGGAGGGAGTCATGATTTGTTTGTGATTCTGCTCGTGTCCAGAGCTTTGTTAGCAATCAGTGTTTTCCTGCTACTCACGTCTCTTTCTGTAAGAAAAAGCAGTTAACTGTCCCAGCCCAAGCTCTCCAGTGAGCTCTTTCTCCAGGTATGTCCCGGCCACGTGGGGCTGACAGCAGCAGAACTCCTTCATCCCAAAGTCAACAGATAATTGGTGTGAAGAGATATCAAAGCTAGATGGGGGCATGCAAGTATTTTGTCTGTTTTGTCTGTTTTCTGGCATACAATCAGCCAGGGACTCCTGTCTCCTCATTTCTGTGCAGAAATGCAGTCTGAGGCGCAGTTTCTCGTTTCAAAAGATGATCTTGATTGTAGCACTTGGGATGGAGAATACATCACAGTTTAGAAAAGTCTCAGTGGGCATTTAGCGCTGACTCTGAAGCAGGGTTTGGATGCTG
Organism: Penelope pileata; assembly: GCA_013396635.1. NCBI lineage: Eukaryota > Metazoa > Chordata > Aves > Galliformes > Cracidae > Penelope > Penelope pileata. Next base: position 826,765 of record WBMW01002327.1, read on the forward strand.
GTACTGTCCACCAGGCACTTTTTTTGTGTTAGATTAAGGAGCTGCCAGTTGTCATAAATCTACCTGCGGGGCTGGGTAGGATAGCACCACTTGCACGTTTGTTGTTAAGGCAGAACAGCCTTCCTGTCTCCTCTGTGTTAGGTTTCCTGGTGGTGTTTGCCATCCCTCTGCTTCTGCAATATCTTCCCAAAAATAAAAACTAAATCTTCCCTTAGGTTTGATGCTTCTCGCCACAGTGTCAGGTTGTTTTTTTGTGTTTCTTCTTTCCTTCCCATCCAATTTCTTTAATTCCTTCTCCTTAAAACCAAAAGGTCATCATAAACTTTCTGAAAATGTAAGTAGTCTTTCTTTTGCCTTTCTGCCAGGATCTCTTCCTAATGCAAGTGTCACAATGAACCAGTGCCCGAAGAGATGACCTTGTAAATGAAGTAGACATTGTATCAAAGGGTTTCAGAGCATCTCAGAAAATTATGTTGACATTATCTCTACCTTAGCTCTTTTGCTTCGTGGAGAACTTCTCAATTCATGAGGAATATTCAAAGTCTATATGAATCCATCCTTTAAGTAAATACATTTTGTGTATTTTCCTCGTAGAGTGTAGTTAACAGCAGACAAGATACTGCAGCTGCTGCCATCAGATCTTCCGAGTAATTCTGTAAGTCTCACCAAGCTCTCTTGGAAGATCTCATCTTCCCCACTTTCTGCTTCCCTAAGTTTTAATGACATCCTGGTGGTGGGAGGCTCCCATCTGTTCTGCTCTGCCTTTTACATTACCGAGCTCTTGGTGGCTGTTAGTGCTGGTGTTCAGTCAACCAGCACAAATGTTTTACCTACTGCAACTTTTCTGCTGAGGAGTGTTCTATAACGTGTGTCTATTTCTCATCTTTGTTGAAAACAGAGAGACCAGGCCACCTTTGTCCATGAAAAGCAGGACTACAACCGGAGCATCTCCTTGTTCAGGGTGGGTGAGGTGGGAAGAACAAACATGCAAAAATACACTATAAAATACATGAGATGGAAAATTATTTCAGTCTTCATAATTTACATGAAAAAGGAAAGCTGCTCACAAAATGTGTATATTTAGAATATGAGCATTTAAATACCTTTTTAAAGTGTACTAAGTTTGCCAGAGGGAAAAAGAAGAAAATTCATGTGGAAGTCTCAAAGAGAATAGATGATGCCCGGCTCATCACGGCGAAATCTTTGAAAGTGCATTATGGCAGTTAGCCTGTTGCTTTGCAGGCAGGCCAGCTGAAATCAGTGATGTTTCTCAAGGACTGAGCCCTTCTCAGCCTGAACAGATTATCAGGACCAACTTCTTAAATTGCCTTGTGGTTTTGCAGGTCAAGTGCCTTAAAATGGGAATTTTTAAACGCGTTGGCTGCTTCCTGTCAAACTCAGGTCCTGGATACAGGCGTACAGAGTCACACTGAGAGTGCTGGGTGGCATTTGGGGTCGAATGTACCCTTTCTGCCAATTTAATACATATTTAGAAACAACTCACCAGCTCCCAGCACTCTGGGGAGACCTCCTGCAAGTGAACGCTCAGCAGAATCCGTGCAAGAGGCAGTAGCTGTCTGTTGCTTCAGACTTGATGTACGGCATGTAAATGTACTGAGCTTTGGTTATAAACTGGTTTACAATCAGGCAGCATCTGCTTAATCCATGAATAGCTGCTGGCTGTGCTAACAGTCAAGAGAGCTCACAGCTGATCCATTTTCTTCCCCACAAAGAAAAAAGTCAATAGATATAAAGAGAATAAGTAATAAATATTTCTACACTGCACTGATGAGGCATTCTTGGAAAAAAGCAAGCTAAACAACTCTGCATAATTCAGCAGTTGGAAAAATGGACTAAAAGTCAGGAAATAATTATGAGAGCTGGGAGAAAATGTTCCTTCGGTGACTAGGTTTGAAACAGAAATTGTTAGTGAAAAATGGGCACTTCTGTGGAGTCGTATTTGTGGTGGAAGCAAGAAGCACACCTGAAAACACAAGGGCTTGTGGTTTGGAGAAGCACCTGGCAGGGCTCCAAGGAGCCCTCGCCCACACACTGCCTGCCCACGGCCGCTCCCGAGCAGGGCCCATCGCAGAGCATGGCTCCAGCCTGGGGCCTCGGGTGGAAACAGGATGCTGGGCATGCTGGCCACAGCCTGTGCTTCCCAAACATGCGTTCAGTGGGGACAAAATGCCAGCACAGCCTGAAATTCCTTTTGTTAGCCAGAGCGAAGAGCCTGCCTTTCTTGTTAAATGCTGTGGTTTGGAGTGGAGGGAGGAAAAATAATTGTGGAAGCTATAAAAAGACTCTCCAAAAGATGCGGTGGGGAGAAGTGGGAGGAGGCACAGATGAAGTTTAGATTTAGAATGTTAAAAAATGATTATTTTATCCAAATCAGTTGGATGGTTATTTCTCTTGGAGTATTATTGCCACCAGAACCTCAGCCCTGCTCTAAATCAACTCAGCATTTCATCAAGAAGCCTATTCTTCACGATAAGAGACCAAGAGTGCACAATTATGGGTTTCTTTTCCCCCTTGCATAATAAAATTGGGAGATTATCATCAAGTTTCTATTCAGATTTTAGGGAGGCTTTTTTATTTTATTTTTAAAACCCATCTTTGTCTGTAAGAGCTCCCTGTTCAGGCCAGCATGCCGTAATGATAACTGCTGTAAAGGCTTCAGTGGAGATGTGCTCTATTTCATTCTCAATGAGGGCTGATGGCATTTTGAGAGGCTCAGAATATCCTTTGATTACTGCAGAAAACAGACTGGGGAAGATGGCGGTGCAGGGCACGGCGTGGGAGGGGGCTGCTGCTCAGAGTGCTGCTCATCAACTTCCTTTTGTGCCGGTTGTTTTTTTCGGGCCGCCATGTCGCAGTCGCAAACCATAGCCCTGTTGTTGTGGGTTCAGAGTCCCGTTGCCCATCCGTTGCCTGTTTGGGGATGCAGAGCTGGAGGTCTGCACGGAAGAGGAGCTCCTGTGCTCTGGACAGCCCCCTTCTCTCCCCAGGAAACGCTGCGTTGGCTCTCGCAAACGGTGGGAGTTGGCCCGGTGCTAGAAGGTGCCGTCTGCTGCACAACGTCTCGGGGCACGTATTAAAAACCAGGAGTGGCAGAAAGCTACTCATGGGTGACAGGATGGATGCGGCAGTAAAAGAGATTGAAGGAGGAAGACAGACACATGCAAGCTGCCTCTTCCTGCTCTCCTGTCTGCTTGACGCGCACAGTGCGTTCCTACCAGACAACACGGGAAGGGAATCTTTGCATCTTCGCTCTTGTGTCATGCTTGTATCAAACCACAGGCTGTGCCAGCTGACGCCTGTTTGCCAGCCTCTCTGAAGGTCGGACAGACAGAGATGGCTGAGGTTTGGAGGACAGATTTCCAGGGAGGATTTTTGCTGCAGTACGGCAGCAGGCAGCTCTCATTGCCAGCCCAGGTGTAGGCGGTGGGGCACAGCACTTCCCCTGTGCTCCGTGTCAGTGTGCCTGGCAACCTGAGGTTCGGGGCCGCATCGTGCAGCTCTCAGCAGGTTATTTCCATCAGTCGTCCCCCACTGTCTGACTCCCTGACTTGGGGAGGTTTTAGACAGAAGAAGGATGGTGTGTGTCTGGTATTTCCCAGTAATAGCACAGGAAAGAGTCTGTGCAATATTTAGGGATCTCATTTCCTGCACCGCTATGCCAAGAATGTTTGGCACGTTTCATTTATGATTTATGCCATTTACTGTTCACAGCCCATACCATATTACTCCTAGAAGGCTGCGTTGAAATTTGGGCATCCCAGACTGCTCTAGAAGAACCTCTGGGTCTGCACACAGACAGATGCTGTGTGTGAGTCACCTGCAGCAATGAATTAAGCCAGCACTGAGCTGTATCTGGGTCACCAGTGAAACGTCTGTACCGATACTGAACAGGTTCAGGGATGTCTTAAACCCACTGTACTGCCTGGACGTGCTCTGGCACCTTGGTATCATACAGACATCTGTGAGTGCCCGCTGCCTGCACATTACACCTTTTTTTCTGACAAATGGCAAGCAGAAAAACGTAGAGAAAAGATTCTGCAAGCTTCTGCAGTGGGGACAAGGTAGGAGCGGGATGATGAGTGAAGCAGCAAGTGTTCCCAGAACTCATTCCAACCATACCTGAAGGCAGCAACCTTTTTAGGTATCACCAAGGATTCTGTTTTGCCTAATGCTCCAGACTTACCCGTATTTTGCTCTGAGACTTGCTTGAAGATGCCGGGTTTTAGCATGCAACGTTCCAACTCCCTGCAGGGGTCACCAGGTGCCATCCATGCTACCTGTGTGCCAGCTCTTTGCCTGAAAGGGAGTCTTGTGGTGGGGCACGCTGCAGCTGTCCTGCAGGTCACGGCACTGCCACTGTGCTCAGTGCTGCTCCAGCAGCAGGAAGGGAACTTTCCCCTTCAGAAGGGTTCCCTGAGCTGTCAGGGTCCTGTCCTGAGGAAGCAGTGTGAGTGCTGCTGGAGCAACTAATGCACGTGACTCCTGAGGGGCAAATATATGAGTGTTGTGCTGCATTTCTCAAGCCAAGCAGCAAATTTCATTTTCTATACATCTTTGCTCCGAGTGGGGACCAGGACCAGAGATCTCCAGAGGTCTGCAAAGCCTTCCAGCCATTCCTTTACAGAGAGCATTTCATTTCTGTGTGGCATTACACAGCGATCTCATGGTGCACGTTTCCTTGCTGTTGATTTTCATCTCAGACACGTCTGCTATTGGAGGCAGGGCGGAGTGATCAGAGGGCAGCAGGACTGCTCCTCCCACGGTGGTCTTTCCCAGTGGGGCTTAGAGCAGCTGTAAGTACCAGGCTGCTCCCTTGAAATATAACTGGAGTTTGCTCAGGGCTGGCAGGACAGCTCTGCAGCCGTGAGGGTGCTGTTGGAAGGAGGGGAGCAGCCCTGGTGCCATCCTGCAGGCATGGAGCTGCACCCCAACAGGAAGAGGCAGGTCAGGGGCACACAGCTGCTGGCTGAGTGGCAGGCCCTGGCATGGCTTTGATTTCATTGCAGTTTAATGTGCAGCCAGAAAATACTGCATCCCTGCTATGAAGGAGGAGATGCTTACTTTTGGGAGGTTTCAGAACAAGGAGTTGGAAAATGAAATCAATGAACAGAAAGCAGTAACACCGGCCCATATTCACAGAAGCGTTATTTACCTCTCCTTTATCAAGGCTCATTGTGCACGTGCTGGTGTGTCACTGGTGGTTAACACCAAAGGGCCTACAAAAAGACTTCAGGGCACATTTGCTTGTTTTTTTTTATCTTTTCTCCTTGATGCCATGTTTGGGCCGGAAACTCAGTCTTGTAGGATAAAGAATGAAATCTCAGGCATTTCTGGCCAGGGCTGCTGGGCAGTTAGAAAGGCTGGGCTCCTTTTTTTGGAGGATGCTTTAAGGGTTTCAGTGTAGATGGATGTGAGCACTTTGTTAACAGTATAATGCACAGTATACTATCAGAAGGGGGTGATCGTTAATTCCTTTTTTTTTTTTAACTATGTAAGTTGAGACTTTTTAGGGAGGTTTATGGAGCGAGGTCTGTGAGCAGCCACCCCCTGAAGTCCTTGTCCATCACAGCAATGGAGAGACCGTGATCATTCAGCTCAGAATTTCAGCATCAGAAATCCAAACACCTACCTCTCAGAAAAGCAACAGCAGCTCTTTTTTCAAGATAATGTTTTAAATACAAAAAGTACAGAACCAAACCAAGCAGAACCAAACTGGATCACGCATACCCACTAAGGTTTTGAAGCTGTCCTTGCTAAGATCCAGATGTGTCTCTAGCGTGATTCATGCACTGACCAATACGAGTCAACTGGGGCTTTCAGTACTTATCTTGGAAGCCCACAAAATGATGACATCACATATTGCAATTAGCAGGCAATTTAAAGACATTTAAACAATTATATCACATTTTCAACCCCGCTAATTGGCACCACAGCTGTTTTCTTTGCCTCCTTTTTTTGGAACAGCAGCCACAGGGTATTAACTCATGGGGAGAAACAGTAAAGGCTTAAAAAAGGGTGCAGACACCTGTGGTTTGGAGAAGAGCCAAGCTGTAAGGATCTGTGCTAAGAGTGTTGCAAGACAGCTATGTTTAGTACAGAGCTAAAGGGGAGGCATGAAGAAAATACCATTACTGTGATCTCAGTTGGCAGGTCACTGACTGGAGAGGGTCTCGACAGCAAAAATAGTAATAACTGCATTAACACTGGTCCGTTCTCTCCTGATGTCTTTGGACAGGGCTATTCTAAGGGGGCATGTTATTATGCTGTTACACATGCATAGTATGTATTTAAATGTTGGAATCCCAGCCAAGAAAATCTAAAGATAGGAGAGTGGGTTTAGCTGCCTGTAGTGGGAGTGGAGCAAAGCAAGTCCACAGATAGATGATGGTTTTTTTGCAGTTGTTAATCATCTAAACTTTTACTGGCAGAGGTGCACAGCCCTTCATATCAGAGTTAAGCCTGTTGACAAAAGCCTTGGTTTTCCAAGTTGCCTGTAAGAGATGACTTTGGGCTGCGAACTAAAGGTAGTTTGAGACAGCCCTCCCCTTACTCATCCAGAATCAATGAACCACAAGGTGAAAGTCTGTGAAAACAGAGAGATGTAAATTACAGGTGAATAATAGAGCTTGTGTACTACCGAAGGCAGAAGGAGTGGTTACGTTGTTTAGTGCCGGTGAAAAGTGGGTGCCTGTTTTTCATTGGGGCAGCAGCAAGCTCTGCTGACCTGCACTCCGTACTGACGCTGTGTTGCCACAGCCCTTCTCACTCTTGTGCAATCTGGAGGGAGGTCTGCAGCCACCACAGAAACCTGAAGCAGACAGACTGTGGGAGGGGGGAAGGGAGCTGGGGGGGGTTCTACAAGGAGGAGGATTCCAAGCTGAGTGTTGGGTTCCTCACTATTAAACGAGCTGACTCTTTGTAGTCAGCACTTGTATTTCTTCTGCAGATTTTGTCTGTAATCATCAGTTTGCCTAAACCCTCACTGCTCTCAATGGACCACAGCTTATGACTTACTTACCTGTCTTCAGTCTTTTCCTGCCCTGCCTTTTTGGAGTAGACAGAAAGCTTCCCTGAATTCAAATAACCAGGAGGTTGGAGGGTGAGGAGAAGACAGAGCGAGTCCTCTGCAGGGGAACGTCTTGTACCCATCAGGAGGATGTAGCAGTAGCATCTGACAAGCTCAGAGCATGTTTTTATCCATTTATGCAACACATTCTGAGTTGTAGCCTGACCTTGCCACTCCTGACAGTACATCTGCTGCACAAAGGAAAGGTGAGAGGGATCACAGGTGACAGGACACGATGTTCCTTGTTTCAAGGACCTTTGCAGCTGTCCCAAAGGAGCCTCTTGCAGAACAGTGCCAAGCTACAAGCCTGCTGCGCACTCTGTTCAGATACATCTCCATGTCCAGTCCTTTAGGAAAAAAAAAGAAAATAGGTAGTTTCTCGTCAAGTGTTTTCTGTTCCCACTTCTCTTACCATGTCTTGGCTGCAGTAGTGCCAGCCAGGCAACCACTCACTGACTTTGGTTCTTCCATCCCTGCTGTGAACCTTGGCTGCTGTTGTGGCTGTGAGTACACGGGAGTACACCACGGCACTGTGGGGACGTAAGTGCCTTGTTTCTCGGAAGGGTCGGTCAGCTGTCACTGTCCCCAAAGACGCACACAGATGGGGAGCACTGAAGCTGCCAGACTGACCCAGCTAAGCTCTGCCACTGGGGCCATCCAGGCACAGCACTGCCTTAGAGCACACTTAGTGGTTGGCATCCTCCAGGTGTCTTCCCATCATGTTCAGGCCTTACAGCCATCTCTCCCTTCCTCCTCCACTCCATTCCCTGGTTCCCAACCATCCCTGTACTTACCTGGTGCCAGATTCTCCAGCATCACTGCCCTGGGGAACCTCTCAGCTCCTCCTCCTCCTCTTCTCTGGGCACCGTCAGGGGTTCACTGAGACTGCCAGCAAGGTCCTCTCCTGCATTCCCTTCCAGCACCTCATTTCCCTGGGGAAAAACACGCATGGAGAGAGGAGTCCTGTCCGGCTCTGCAAACAGATGCTGCAGAAATGATTCAGCTAATAGAGGTTTTCCTGCACTTTCTTATTTTGCAACAAAATGGCTGCGGGAATATTTCTACTGTTAGCAAATGAGCACACCATCAGAAGGGGGTCCTCCGACAGGCAGCCAGCACACATCTAAAATCTTCTGGGAAGGCTCTCCCTGATGCACATGCTTGGCTTAAACCAAGAGCTGTTCTTACAAAGGAAGACAGTAGATAGTCACCATCAGCTCAGCGATGCAGTGGCAAGGAGCCTGGAAGGGGACGGCTGACGGCGGTGCATCCCATCATTGTGATGTGAGGATGTGTATCCCCTGTACTTGTAACTTCAGTGTAGTTCTTGGTACAGATATGTTTTTCAAAGAGATTTTCATGAATAAGACATCTTCTAAGGTGAATTCTCCATGTTCTTTCATTTCTCACCCCAGGAAGTGGGTTTTCTCCTCGTTTGTCTCAAGTTTAGACTTTTTTCTCTTTCTGAAATTCTGGCTTTTTCTCTCTCTGAACTAGGAGGTAAGGGAAACACAATTAAGTTTTTCAAAACAAAATGAGAAGCAAAGTAATTGTGAAGAACAGATCTCAAAATCTAAAATTTAGCTCTTTGGCAGTAGAAAAATACATGATGATAAAGGGTTGTTTTATTTTGATTTTCCTCCAGAAAGTTGGCATTTCCTCAATGAGAAATAGGTCTGTTTTGAGCAGCACAAATAGATACAGACACAGCCTCTGGGCTGATGATGTTACAGCAGTTCAAGGTCCACAAGGCAGTAGAAGATGGTTCCAAAAAACCAGTATCAAAACGAATGAATGTATCCACGTGGATACCTTGACCTGCAACCTCCAGAACTCTCAGTAAAAACTGTCAGCATATGATACAGAGCTAGCCTCAGAAGGGTGATACCTGCTGAGAGCAGGACCATTGGGAAATGGAAATCCAGGGGAGGGAGTGCTATTTGGGATTGTTGTCCCAGAGACACTCAAACTGTGCCAGTCCAGTCACTGCAGTGAATGCAGTTTGTGTGTCTAAGCCATCAAATAGGGATCTCTAAACTCAGCCTGGATAAATCTGCAAGCTCTGTGGATCCACACACAAAATAACTGCCAGTACTTCTTGGAAAAGCTTTTAGGAAACGGGCTCGGATGAATCTGTCCATTTTTCCTTCCTATTTATAGGTCACGATGTCGAAATTTCCTTGCACGCCCTTGCTGAGAAGCAGAATGGTAGGTTGAGTTGAACTGCTGAGGTGTCAGAGTGCAGCTCACACCTGGTGGGACTGCACCGTGTTTGGGTGGCCATGTGTCTGGTGCTGCTGGGCGCCCGAAAAGCGGCCCCGGGAGTAAACTGAGTGCAGAGATGGAAGGGTCCTCTGTCCTCGGCCTCCTTTGCAGGTTTCCCTACCATAAGGTTTAAGGGGTTTGTTCAGAAATCATGGGAGGTTGCCACAGTAATAGAGAAACTGTGTTCACCTCTTGCAGCTGTGTATCTCCAACCTCCACGTCTGGGCAGGAGACAAGTTTGGTGCCCCACTTCTAGCCCCACTTCCAGCCAGCTTTGCTGGTCCGCAATGGAGCCGGAGCTGCTGCCGGTCCTGCAGCACTGGAAGTGCAGCATCCTGCAGGATGGACAAGGCTTCTCCTGCCTGGTGAAACGCACCGCTGAGCAGATGTGGCAGCAGCCGCAGGCATGACTTGCTGCTGAACCTTGCCTCCCTTTGGAGCCTCCTCCCTAAGCTGTCTTTCCTTTCCCCACAGAACCAGTTTGTGTACAGAGACGGCGGCTACGCTGCAGAGCAGGGAGTGCCGATGCCCTACAGAGCTCCCGGCTGCATCATCCCAGAAGCCCCAGCAGTTGCTCAGGGGGCCACAGCAGAGATCTTTGAGGACGCCTGCTGTAATGGCACGCTGCGGAAACAAGTGGCCACCCTGCCAAAGGAGGACAGCAGCACCCAGCGGTACAGCGCTGACCCCACGGTCTTCATACCCGAGCGGGTCATCCGGGGAGAGCTGGATGAGGACGGCTACATGACGCCGATGCGAGACAAACCGAAAACAGGTAACGGTTTCTCTTTTCAGAGAAGATCCCAGTCCAGTCTGACTGCGTTCTCTTTTCCTGCATCAGCAGCTTTTCACCAAAAATGGGTTCATCAGCTAAGCCAGCACTCCTGAAACATTCTGACTTGGTTAAAATTTCTTTGCAGGGGGAATTCCCTTTTCTTTGCTTAATTTTCTACTTAAAAAAGCTGTGTGTGCCATCATGCCAGGTTTGCTATTTCCCCCTTCATTTTTTTGGTTTTGGGAAGGAACAAGAAGAAGGAATGAAGACAGAAATAAAGCCCCACAAACCCCTTTCTTATCCAAGAGCAAATATTTGAGCCTTTTCCAAGAAAAGGATCTTTCTTTGGCCAGCCATAGCCTCCACTTTGCTTTGTTTATTGATCTTCTTTATCGTCATGGCATTGTGCTTGGTAAATGTCAAGTTGAACATATCACAGAAGCGATACACGCCGCTGGCATTTTATGCCCAAGAGGAGCTTAGGACTGAAAGGACACGCTGTGCTTCAGAGAGACCATCACTGCAAGGTGAAGTTTGCCTAGCTTTGTGCCAGCTCTGTGCTGCTCTTCCCACTTGGCCTTCTTTTTAAATAGCGACAGCAGTCATTTTGCTGAAAGGGGATGTGTCATTAGTAATTTGCTTTCAAACATTTGCATTAGCTTTAAAGAAATTAATTAATGCAAATGTAAATGCCAAGTAACTCCTGGGCTTGCTACAGAATTTGGAAGCCACCTGCTCCTTGTGCTACATGGTGGCAATGGAGGGGGTCCTGGGACTGACCCAGGGCAGCAGCAGCTGTGGGAGCGTCCACGGGGCTCTACCCTCCAGCAGCCGGCCTGGCACGAAGAGATTTGACGCTGCGAGTTTGTGTCCCTGTGAGCCTACGCATACGTTCCATACAGGTTCACCCTGGGGAGCCTCAGAGTTCTGCGGGAGCTCCCCATGCCCCTGGGGACTGGCAGCTCAGGAGAAAGCACCTCCTGCCTGTCTCAGGGCACAAAGGCAAGGCATCACAGTGTCGCCACGATGCTGCATGCTCTCTGTCCTTTGGGGGATTCAGATGAAAGCACAGCTAGGTTGGCATTCCTTAAAAAAATATTCCTACAGCACTCCTGGCAATGGGCACGTGCCTGCTCCTTTTTTCAGATCAGCAAAGCTTTAGCCACGTGTTCAACAGATGCTTGCTAAGGCTTGAACACTTCATTTAATATTTTTGGCCCCTTCTTGGATAAAACCAGAGTTGAAGTGAGGACCACAGCCACTCTGTCTTCATCTCCGTGCAGAACAGCCGTGCTGCGTGGGGAGATCCACCACCTGTGTCCTTCCTAGACAGTGGCCTGTGTGACTGTGGGAGGGACCTTGCTACACACGCACTTGTAACCTAGGACAGCCAGCCTCTCTCTGTTTGTCTTCCCTTCCCATCCTCCTGTCTTGCTTCCTATACAGCTTAAAGCCGTTCTGCAGTCCAGCCACAATGTTTGTGGCATTCATCCACAGCAAGTGTTTTGAACCAGCTGTAACCTGCTCCAACTGTTCTGGAGCTAATGTAAGACTCTCTTCTACCCTGTCCAGGACTCACCTGAATTATTTTTTTTCATAATGCTTCAAGGCCCTTTGTCCTTCAGGGATGGAAGGTTTTTAATCAGGCAAATTGTTCTATTAGAAATGAAGCTGTCTTAGAAGTTAGCCCTTGGGGATGTTTTTTGTGCAGAGAGGCTTAACTAAGATTCCAGTAGAGCTTTCTGGATGGAAGGACTGCGGAGCAGAGGGTTCGACTGGTACGTCCAAGGTTGCACAGTCAGCCACACACAGGAGCAGCTCTGCGTGTTTGGCCCTGTAGCTCCTGCTGGAGTGTCAGCAGGAAGGCCAGGATCAGGCGAGGCATGGGCTATGGCTCAGCGAGAGCTGTAGTTTAGTTTCCACCTTTGCAGCTATTTCTGATGAGTCACTTCATCTCCCAGGGTCTTAGCCCTTTCTTTTTAATGCATACTGTCTGTTTAGGTTGTAAATTCTTCACTTTTACCAAGAGTGTTCAGTGCAGTCGGCACCTCACGTGGAGCTCCAGGTGGGTGGAAGGGTGCAGTAGTCCCAGAACTGCTTCAGGTGCAGCCTGACAGTACCATGAAAATGATGCCTGCTGCATGGACACTCTCAGTCTTTGCTGATTGATTTTTTCTCTTTCCATAGATTACCTAAACCCAGTGGAAGAGAACCCATTTGTCTCCCGACGAAAGAACGGAGATCTGCAAGCTGTGGACAACCCGGAGTATCACAACGCTCCGAACGGGCAGCCCAAATCAGAGGATGAGTACGTGAACGAGCCCTTGTACCTCAACACTTTTGCAAACACCTTGGAAAACACCGAGTACCTGAAGAACAATTTGCCAGAGAAAGCCAAGAAGGCCTTTGACAACCCAGACTACTGGAATCACAGCCTGCCCCCACGAAGCACCCTCCAGCACCCGGACTACCTGCAAGAGTACAGCACAAAATACTTTTACAAACAGAACGGACGGATCCGGCCCATTGTGGCAGAGAACCCCGAATACCTCTCCGAGTTCTCCCTGAAGCCTGGCACTGTGCTGCCCCCGCCGCCCTACAGACACCGGAACACAGTGGTGTAGTGACGGCGGTCTTACAGAAGTGGAAAGGCAACCCAGCCCCTTCTAGCTGCCTCACTCTTTCTCCTGTTCTCCTTCTCCCCTCCCTACCTCCCTTTCTTCCTCCCATGAGCTTCCTCTTGCCAGTTCACTCATTTTTGATATTTCCAAGTGAAGGATGTCTTGGAGTCATTTGCAGATTGGGTTGGGAACCTGAAAGGAAGGAAGGAAGGAGACTGAAAGGAGGAGCGTACAGCCTGGCGTTTCTCGCAGATCCGAGGGTCAGACGGTCGGAGAAGCCAGACGGTACCAGTGAAGGCCAGTGGCAGTGTTGCCTGCTGTCAGCCAGTCTCCGTGATTCCACCCTGACTCTGCAGGGGAAGCCGCAGAGAGGCTGTCTCTTTCAGGAGGAACTGATGAGTCTGTACAGCATTCCTGGAAATCTCAATGCAGTTTCCATTAGGGGGAAAAATGGACAATTTTTATATCATGTGTGATAGCATAGTAATTGAGATTGAGAATCCAGTTTCTTTCTCTAACACTTTCTATCCCAGCAACTGAAAATGGCTAACCTGGCTTTTCATAATCGTTCAGATCTTCATCGTGGCTTTCCAAGAAATGATGATGTGACTCTGACACCCAGCTAAGCCCTTGTTCTGAGCCACACCATGATTTTGTGCCACTTCTTAACCACAGAGACTCCAGCTCAGAACTGGTGCATGACATGACCATTTTTGTATATGTGCCAACAGGACAAACATTTTAAACAGAAAAATCCTTTCCGAAGTGAGTAACAAAACCCCACCCCCAGCCTGTTCTTCTTGAAGCTAAAGGACAGGCCAGGAAATCAAGATTTGTACGTAAACGGCCGTTTTCTGGTTTTATACCTGCTGAGCATAGGTACATGAACAAACGCAAACCAATTCTTCCCTCTTTTTCTTCTTCATGATCATGAAGGCAGTTGGGGATGCTGTCAGGCAACACTGAGGACGAGATGGAGGACTGGAGAGTTCGCCATGGGTCATGAAGTCGGCCTGGTGCTCTGTGGGGAGGTGGTGGGAAGGGTCCTTTAAACTGGAAGAAAGAAAGACACTGGACTGGAGAAAACGCACATAGCAGTTCACTGGAAAGTTAGTTTGCACTTAAGCTCTGATTTTATTTGAACTGTTTTCTGGATTTTGAATGAAGCAATATGGAAGTGACCAGCAAAATACAAAATAATAATTTTAAATTAAAAAAGTGAATTATATGTAAAGGATGACTGTGGAAATGCCAAAATGAAGCAAATGAAGTCTTTGGAACAGCGTCCACCGGTTCTGAGCGGCCGTTGCATTGACTGTTTGAGAGAACCCAGCGACAGAGCAGCCAGCTCGTAGCGCTGCCACCTGAAGGACAGCACAGCCAGCCCTGACAGGGATCTGAGGAGGAGAACGCCTTGCTCCGGCATGCAGTACAGGACAGAATGCTTTTTCTACCAGGATTTCTCTGGCGCAGAACACCGTGTATACGAGGTTTGAGAAGCCCAAATGTGCATGACTTGCAGAGCTTTCAGTCAAAAAGTGTAAATAAGTATGAGTCAGGCTCCTTGCACTTGGTTCTCCTTTTTCATCAGCCTCGGTTTTTAGGTAGCCACCCTGCACACACCCCCTCCTCCTGTTTGGAAATAACTCCCAGCCACTGTTCTGGATGTTTTCAGCAACCTGCAGCAGATGGAGCTGGGAAGGGTGTAGCGGGTACCAGTGCCACTAATGGCACTAATGGCACTAATGGCTCGTGCCAGGACCCACGCGTGTGAGCATCTTGTACCTAGTTCCCACCGATGCATTAGGTACCTGTGAACCTAATCTCTGAGTCTGTGAGCCTAAACCTAGAGTCTGTGTCTCTACTCATTAGGGCTTTCAAAAGGGGAAGTAACACCTGTTGGAGGGCACTATTTCAATGTATGCACTTTTCAGTACTATCAACGTCAAGATCTTTGGGGGTAACCTGGCAACAAAACCAGCAACAACCTGTTGAGTTTGTGCAAAATCCTGCGTGTGAACAGCTTATCACCTTTAATCATAAGGGAGCAGATGAAGGAGTAAGAACCGTGCAATACTTACGCAGTCTTGGTGGCTCAGGGGCAGCTTCGCAAGGTATGAAAAGGCAAGTGGTGGTTACAGGAGTGTCACGCAGCCCAGGAGCCTTGTCTCCTTCTGACGCCCTCTGTGACTTCCTCGTGATGGTGATGGGGAAGGCAGGGGGCAGGGCTGGGTGGCAGAGGGGTGCCATGACATCCTGGGGATCCCACTCCTGGAGGGTTTGCTGGTGACAGTGCAGAAGCACAAGCAAAGGTCTGAGAGGTTGAACCACAGTTGCCAAGCTGCTTGGGGACAACGACTGGCGGAGGCCTGCGGACGTCCTGGCAGCACAGCAGCAGCTCAGGTGATGCAGGTGGGGGGGTACAGAGAACAGGGTGGGGTGATCTGTCCCAGAGCAGGTCGTACAGCCCAGGAACTCCTAAGGGAGAAGAGAAACGGTGGTGCGGCCTGTGCTTGAATTCAGAGAGGGGCACATCAGGGCTGCTGGGGAGAAGTTTGCACATCTCCAAAAACAGAGAGCGTGGTGCTGGGCTGTGGCTGCTCATCGGAGGAGGCCTGGTTGTTTCTCTGGTAGTAAGTAGGGCCAGTGTTTTAGAAATAATCAAAGTGTAAATAACATTGTTCTTTAACAATAATTTAACATTTCTTGCACATAACTTGAATTATTTATTCATTTTAACTGTTGACTGTGGGTAGGACACATTTGGTAGTGTGGAAGTTCAGTGGTTCCTTGAAGGGAGGCAGTGTGGCCATGCCTGGAGTTGGCCTTTCATTGTTCCCAGTAACACATGAACGCGTTCCCATGAACACAACTCGTAGTGTGTGCGCTCATGTGTAAGAGAAGTTCCTCTGAACTACCCTGGCAGGTATCTGTCGCTGCCAAAGATGGATTATAACCATGGTTAAAGGGAAAACCGCAGGACGGAGAGCAGAACTGGCTTCTTCAATGTGATCAAGGAGCACCTGGCCAGCCGTAACTCGCGTGTGCTGTAGTGGTGAGAGCTGCTCTCGTGGCAAAGGGAAGGCAGGCAACTGCACCGAGCGAAATCGTTGCAAGCATGCAGCTGTATTACATCATGAAAGGTGAAGCTCAGGCATTGTAAGGAATAATCGCAGGTTTGTGGGGAAAAAGGGTCTTTCCACATACAAAGTGCATTTTGTCAGCACAAAGCAGTAGGTGAGCATCGGCAGGGTTACTTTCTCCAGTTCTGATTAACTCTCTGGTTCTAGAGCAGTATCTACACACACCACTGTCAGCTTTTATGGGTTTTATTAGGCTGACACCTATTTGGAAATGCTTTCCTTTCACTTACCCATAGCATGCACAACGGAAGAGGAGCAGTGCACAACATCTCGAGAGCAGATTCCTGTATCAGCCTTTGTCGAAGGCACAAAGCAAACATGCTCAAAATGAAGGAGCAACCGCTGGTTTTTCCCATATCTTGTGCAGTGATACTTGTGTTTGTTAGATGTTACGTGCCAAGCTGAGGAAGCTGAATCTCATTGATTTGCTATAATTGACTGAAATCAAATACTTCTCATTTCCAAGTGTTTCTGCACAATACCTAGGGAGTGAAGTTCATACGGCCATTTGCTCAGATGTAGCAGAGTATTTACAACTTGTTTCCAAACAGGTCGTTTCTCACAGGTATCAAGCAATGGAAATAAATCTGAGCACATTGCAGTGATCGGAGCCATCACCTGGATCTCAGCCCAGAGATCATCCTCCTTCTACAAAAAAAAAAAAAAGGGTTGTATTGACCCTGGATTCCAACGCTTGGTGTGTGTGCTGCTGGGGCAGGTGTACATACCGGGGATCCAGCGCTTTTTTCCAACCAAGATCTGGGTGGGACACACAGGAGCATCCCTTCATCTCACCACCACCAGTCCCAGCCTCTTAGGCAAAGAAAATGGCAGCTCCGAAAGGCCAGCATGGCCCCTCCTCTTCGTCAGTGCCTGCTCTGGCCAAGTGGAGCTGGGCAGAGTGAGTGCAGAGCACGAGCTGTGATGTGAGTCTGGAAATAAAGCCTGGGGTGGTCTCTGTGGTGCGGGGGCTTGGCTTCTATTTCCCATGTAGGAAGCCTATATGGCAAACTCAAGTGTTAAGACAAAATCTGCTTTTTCCTGATGGGTGTCTGCGTCATGGTAGTGTCGTAAAAGAATGATGGGCTCTGTTGCACTGTGCAGGGTTTGAGGCTGCTGGTCCTGTGCTCCTCCAGGAGCTGCTGCTCCGTGGCCAGGAGTCTCTTCATGGAAACGGTAGCACACTGTGACGTGCACATCTGTGCCAACCCTTCTGGTGGGAGCGAATGGAAATCAATGTAAATGCTGACAGCTGGGGCTGCTGCTTCAGTGTGAAGGGGCATCGCTGCTGCTGGGCTGTATTTTCCCTTGTTCTGCACAACTGGAACGTCACGTTTTCCTCCCTGATTTCCCAATCAGATTTCAAAATCAGGAAGCTCAGGTCGGTGTTCATCTCCTTTGAAGGCTCTTTAGCTCGAGGGGTGCCGGTAGAAAATAGGCTTTAACAAGAACTAGTCAGGCCTCGGGTTATCAGTAACCTCTCTGGCTCTGAAAGGTCACCTCAGAACAGACAGCATCACCCGGAGTTCTCTTCTGCGAGTGCTTTCTACAAGGAGACTTACTGGCAATAATATATAAGGACTGTACACCTACTCATTTCTAGATGTGTGGCTGTAATGTTCCCATTACTCTGGATCCTAGACCTCTGCTGCTGACAGAACAGCTCGTCGGGTGTCACGCCCTGGATTTGGGTTCAGCTGGCACTTCAGAAAGCCAAGGCTGCACACGGGGAGGGGTGGGGCGGCTGCGGTGTTTGCATTTCCTCACATGCTTGGCAGCACGGCCATCCCTGGGGCAGCCTCTGCAGCTCACAACGTGCCCTCGTGGCTTTTTCTGTCTTTTGCTAAGTGCCGTGCAGGTAGAAATGGCCACCATTAAAATGGGGTTTTCAAGTCAGGAATAAGTGAGAACAAAGTAAGTTCCACGGTCAGAAGTAGCACTGTAAAATGCCCAAGAGTGACTCGTGTCCACCCTCCTGTTATCGAAGCACAGGGTCCTACCTCCGCTCTGGGGGCAGTGCCTGGCTGGCAGCAGGGCCACTGCTCCCGGGGAAATGCCCGGCAGTGAGGCTGAAGGGAAGGCATCTCTGTCCTGCAGTGATAGCTGGGATCCGTGTGCAGGCCGGGACAGTGCCGAGCAGCCTCTGGGGAAGTGTTAAGGTCTGGCTGATGGCAGTGGGACGTGGTGGCATTTCCTGACGTGCAGCCCAGTGCCTCCTGACCGGAGCCGGGCTGAAGCGATGGTCCCAGCAGGCATCCCCGGTGCGGGTCTGTGCTGAGATGCCAGGAGGAGCTGTGAGGAGGAAAGCTGAGGGCAGTACCCCAGTTAGGAAGCGAGAAGACTCAGTGCCACATTTTTTTGGTCCTTCAATTATTTTGAGTGAGAGCTTTGGACCTTGGTGTAGAAAGGTTTTAGAGATTTGTAAGGTATTGTGCCATGTGAGTAGTTGCATCCCGGTTCCTCCCCCTTCCCCAGTATAAAAGCCATGACATTGTGCTCCCAGCGTGGTGTGGGTGAAAGCACCAGGGCGAAGGGGCACCCTGCACTGCCCCTCGTGCCGACGGCCTCGGCCGTCCCCGTGCCCTGCCCAGGCTGTCAGCCCTCTGAGGGATAGAACTGTTGTCCATAGCACTCCGAAGACTAAACCCTTTTGGGATAACCACAGTAATAAACTGTGAATGGTATTTTCTAAGTGTAGATAGGTACGCCGTTCCTTTGAGGTGAGGTACTCTGACATATGTAGCATAAGCTGGTACTGCTGTTAATGGGTCGATTAATACTGAGCAGCTGTGAGAGGGGTAGCTAACTTTGAATGCACTAAAACCAATGTTCCGTGGGAGACGGGGACTGAAGGGATTTGCTGGGTACTTACTTGTCTTTTCACGGTGGGGCACGTTGAGAACACAGATTATTGAGAACACAAATTACAGATTTTTTAATATCGTTTCAATGCTGAAAATTAGTGCACATTTGAAGCATTTTCACAATGGTTTTACCCTTTTTTTTTTTCGCCCAGTTTTTGAAATTTCCCCAACATCTTAAGGTGGAATTTCTAAAGAGGTAGCAACCCTAGTGGACGGAGGGGAAACGGGGGGGAAAAGAAGTGTCTTTGTCAAAACAAATATCCAAAATAGACGTCCTGACCTTGTGGTCCTCAGACTCCACGCTCTGTCTGGTGAGGCTCCAATTCCCAAGCTGGGAGGACGAGAAGGCCGGGCCCCATCTGGGAGGCGAAGGAGGAGCAGCGCGAGGCGGGGGCGGGCAGGGCTCTGTCTTCGTGGCAGTTCTCCGGGTTCTGCCAGGGCACAGAGGTTACGCGACGGTTCTGCCTTACGAAGGACCTTCAGGAGGAGAGGAGCATCCGCCGGCGTGTTGGGGAAGCCGCTCATTCCGTGCAAAGCGATGCATTCAGAGTTAGCTGCCTTTCTGAAACAAAAAACACAAAACCACAAAAACTACTGTATGTTACTTTGAAAATGTGAATAGTATTTTTATAGCTTGTTAAAGACACAGCTAGTTGCATTTGTAAATAAGGATAATGTTGCTTTTATTTTCCTTGTGGACACCATTATTTGGAACATAATTGTCCTTAGGGTTGATTTGTATATAGGTAATTTGCTTGTGATTTATGCGCTCCTCCCCTTTTCTTTCTTTCCCTTCCCACCCTCTGGTTTCGGTTAGAAATACCATTTTTGGCATTCTGTGTGATTCTGTGTTTTAGCACTATTGTGGTGTGTTCAGACTTTCTGCACTTGCTTACACAGTAGGGTATGCCAATCGTGCGTGGCGTAACGTTCCTTTAACCTTTCGGTTCTCATACTTTAGCTATCGAGGATTATGCACTGTTAAAATACTGACCTGGGTTAATATTAGGTACATATTTTAGCATAATTTCCCTTCTTTTCATGGTTTCTTGTTTTTTCTTTTTTTCCTTCCCTCCCCTTTTGTCTTGTTTGGAGGCTGGGGAGAAGCCTGTGGATCTTCTCTTTGTGTGGTTCTACTTTTTCCCCCGTGTGCAGTCCCGAGTTTCTCCTCATGGTCCTTGGGGTAGAGCTTTATCTGTTCGTTAAGGCAAATGTAGACTGCGACCCACCTTGCATCAACCCACGCTCATCCCAGCTGAACAATTTGAAAACTGTTCTGCCTTTTTGTTACATGAATCTGTCAGAAATATATTTTTAATTTAATATAAATGAAATTCAATAAAATATGAAACAAAACATCTCCGTGTACGCGTGGCATTTCTTCCCCAGGGACCGAGCGTTCCCAGCAACACCGGGCGCTCAGCCTCACCCTGCCAAAACCAGCCTGGAACAGCCCCAGAGGCACGGCCCTGTGCTGCAGGGGGCCCTGCACCTGGCTGCTGACGCTGGCCTCAGGCCTCAGTGCTGTCGGTGCCCCGAGCCTGCCCCTGTGGCTAACCACATCACCAGCACTCCAGAGAGCACTTTGCATTTAGTGAGCAGCCGTAAAGGTCACCTGGCTCCTAGAGGTGCATTTTCAAATACTCCCACTGGCTGCATTGCAGCTGTTTGTTTCAGGAGTGACCTCAGTGCTTTACACCCAGCAGGCTGCAAAGGCTGCTCCGCACCAAATGGGGCTCAGCTGCGTGGTGCTCGCTGGGCCCCTCCTCACCTTCCTCCTGCTGCCTCCTCTTCCTCACCAGGCTGCACCTGGAGAGCCCCAGGACCAGGAGCACTTTGTATCAGCACTGCTTGCTGCAGTGCTCGCACTTGCACGGTGTTTGGCATGCATGCACTGTGATGGTGGGTACTACAGCCTGTGTTTTCCAGAGACATATGAAGAGCTGCTCGCTAGCAACACCACACTGCCTGGCACGCTGCTTCCCAGGGGACACTGGTGGCAGGATGGCTGCCTGGCACCCTGTGAGGCCATGGCACCATGCTGCCCTTGCAGTGCTCCGGGACACACAGACCATGACAGGCTGTGGGTGGGTTTATGTGGCACTGAGGAAATGGTGTCTGATGCAAAGACTGAGCCTTGACACCAGGAAAACGCATGACATCATTACAGCAACACCTAGCAACAAACGCTTCAGAACAAATGCCAGATACAAGAAAAAAATGAGTGTGTTATTAAACACCCCCCCTCCCCAGTTCACTGTCCCCAAGAGGGTTTTATTGCTGTCACAGTGGCTGAAGGTGTTCCCTTTAGCAGCACTCCGAGTGGCCCAAGAAGTATTTTGTAAAAGTTGCTGCCTGAAGCTAGAAAAAGTCAAACCAGAAGCATGAAGGACAGCAAATGAACGTCCTTTTAGCTTCTTTAGTCTGCCCATAATGCTTCCTCAGCTTCATTTCCCTGCCAGGATTACGAAGTGCCATCCCACGGGCAGGTACAGGCTGTGCAGAGCAGCCACTCCCAGAGATCTGCCCCGCAGGCTCAGCCCAGCACCTTCCCCATCCCCAGCCGCCGAGTGCTGCTGCCCCTCAGTGAAGGCAGAGGGTGCTGCCTGCACCTGGGGACGGGACCGTGGGGGCCCGGTGCCGTGATGGGCTCCAGGGGAAGCAGGGCCTGAGACACTCGGCTATGTAGATATGGGTTTAACAGTGAGGATGCAATGCCGTAACGTTTTTTTAATTCATTCTACAGCTGAAGTGCAGTGAGACTTTGTGAGCAGTGCACAAGGCAAGGCTACCTGGGGAGAGACGGAACATAGCGCAGGGAGAACAGGAGCCCCAGGAGCTGCTGTGGGGATGGGGGTGAAGAAGGGTGCAGGTGTGCGAGCTGGCAGGGAACAGCACTGCCAGCAGGTGGGGGTGAGGGCTTACCTGGAGGGCAGTTCATGGCCTGAGCCCCCCACACTGGCACTGCCTCTCACGGCAGGGGAAGGCTGAGCCCTGCAGCCACTGAGGGGTGTCCCAGGCCACCAGGTAACACCCAGACTGCATGGGGACAGCCTCATGCTTGTCCCAGCAACCACACAGAAACACAGCAGGCAGACAGACAGCACAGGAGATGGGCACTACCACGCAATGGGGATGTGACAGGTTAATCAGGGGACAGCCAGCATCTCCACTCCATGGTGCCAACCTCTCTGCTCCCGCTGCACACACTGCTGCGGCTGATGCTGGGGGACACCAGAGTGGCTGCAGAGGTGCCAGGACCGCAGGCAGAGATGCAGGTGGCAAGAGGGCTGCAGAAGCACAAGAGGTATCAAGCATATACTAAACGTGACCTTTAACATTTTTCCCAAATATTTCCCAAAAAACCACTGCCAACACCAAGCTGAGATTTGCAGCAGTGCAGTGTTAGCAGAGCCTGGCTGCTGTCCCCTCTCCCTGCTGCACCCTGCGCTCTCCTGCCATGGCCAGCAGCAAAATGAGCCTCGTGCTGCCTGTGAGCCCCCAGCCCTTCACATCGAGCTGTTGTGCTGAATGGGGCCATGACACTGCGAGACAACATTTAGGAAACAGAAAATGATCGTTTCATTTAGCCTTAATGGCACAAACTGTTTCGGGCAAGACTATTTTATCTCTGTGCTAAACCCTCACCTCAACCCATCCCCCTATTTTGTGGGTTTTTTTCCACCACAAAAAGCTTTTACTACTATTATGCAAAAAAAACCTGTATGAATTGCTTCCTGCGAAGCACAGCAAGTACACAAGACTGCAGCAGCAAGGGAACAAGTCAGGGCTCCTTTTCAGGCACCCCCCCAGCAATCTGCCTTTGTCCCCATTACACAGGGCGCGTGTCGCAGTGCCTGTGCGAGGGCCTTGTGCAGAGCTGAGCAGGGGAATCACAACAAAGGAAACCCTTTGTTCCCACAGAACAGAAACGGTCCTGATTTTTCAGACCTTTCTACCAAAGTGCTCTCCTGGCAAGGCAGTGGGGCTGGGGAGGGGACGGGGCAGGGGAGGGCTGTACAGCCCAAGGCAGTGATTGCTTTCACAGCCTGCAGTTTGGCACCTGCCTCCTTTCTCTGCCTCTCTCCCTCTGACCTTGCTGGCCCACACAGGGCTGGGGAGCACAGGACCCTCCACCTTCCTTGGCAGCTGAACCACGGCTGAAGGCATCGCACACAGCAGCACGGCACAGCACAGGGAGGGCAGCCTGGGAAGCAAACACACATACAGCAAAACCCTGCTGGCTGGCAGCTGAACCCAGCCACGCACACACAGTCAGGGGCACACGCTGCTGGCTCTGCACAGAGCAGCCTCAGGGAGGGAGAGGACTGCCCAGGAAAGCACAGCCTGCCTGGGGCATGCTGCCGGGCACTGCCACAGCAGCTCAGGGCTTGGCTGCTGTGCCACGACCTGTCTGCACAGGGAAGGAGCCAGAATCTCTCCTGTGCAAGCTCACGGTCCATGCTACTGCTGTGGGAGCTGGGAAACACACAGACTGGACCCTTTCTTTACAGCACTTAACAGATGCCCTGCGGAGCAGCTTACCACATTATTTGTATGCCCCTTGCTCCTCTGTTGCTATGTACGGTGCAGCTTCCACAGATGTTTTGTTTCCCTCTGTTACACTGTAAGGCAGCAGTTGGCAGGTTCAGGCTTCCCTGTCGGCAGCTGCACTCAATGCCACATCGCTGCTTTGTTTCAAACAAGAGTTGTGGCACCCCAGAGTCCTGTCGAGCCAAGGAAAATGAACTACAGTTAATGAATATGTGCTTAATACTGAGCAGAGACAAATCAGTCTTACCCAAAGGCAGTGATACTATCCTACAACTCCATGAAAGGCCACCCCCTGCTTGCTGTCCATAAGGCACCACTTACAAACAAGCTCAGGACCCTGATGGCCAGAGAAACCTGGAGCTGGCAGACACCCCAGCCTGTCTCTCAGGACACACTGCTCTGCTGCAAGTCTGCAGGAAGTGCAAAGCTTGCACTTTGCAGGGTGCACTGAGCACGGCACAGCCAGGCAGCAGCAGGGTGATTTATTCAGCGGGACGGGAGGGCCGGAGCAAATGGGTGCACCCACGGGCACCAGCCCATGAGCAAAGCTCTCGGCCAAAACACTGCCATGCTCTGCCTCGTGGCCTGTGCACACCAAGCAGAGAGCTGGGAAAAGGGTAGTTGTCCAAGGTTTTTCCTGTTTGAATCTGCTGAGTTGCTAAAATCAGAGCGTTTGGTGGCTTCCAAGCAGGAGCTGTGGCAGGAGGCAGGGGCTGCGACGCCTCCCGGGACCCCAGCAGAGGCGGCGTGAGCAGGACTCAGACAGGAGATGCTTGCCTATCTGGGCAGACAGATGGAGGGTCCTGCCACGAGACGTATTGTCTCTGCCAGGAAAGAGAAATGAGGTAAGAACTTTCCTTCTCTACCGTTTTATCTGCTCCGCACAGGGCTGCCAGATTATGCAGAAACACCGAGCAGCAGACAGTGAAATGTTTGCACTGCATTTGCATTGTTTACGGAGAAGAGCAAAACATGCTCATTTTGATGGAACATGTCTGCGACCGCCAGGGAGGAGACGATCACGCACGAAGGCAGGGGTAACAACCAACAGATTTCCCAGTGCTGATGGAACGCAGGCACACCACAGCCTGAGCCAGCCCCAGGTCCTCGTGGGCAGCCCCGGCCCTGCTGCCCACACCACCACAGTCGCTCACAGCCTTCACAGAACAGGGCACAGGCAGCACACCAGCCTGTCCCACTGGACGGTGGGTGAGGACAGCTTCAGTGGGTGGCACACAGGCATGTGGGTGAGCTGGGGGAGAGGAGGCCAAGCATCGCCTTGGCTGGAGGCACCTCAGGCCTCCTGCCACGCGCTGTCACTGCATGCTCGGGGCTGGCTTTCATCTCATTCCTCAGCCACAGCTTGAACGGCCTGGGAGAACTCTGCAAGGTGGCTGAGGCTGCAATAGTTAAGGTAAGTTAGGCTCCAAACTGTGCAGGGCCCAGAATAGCAAACTGCTCAGAGGCAGGGACCGCTGTGCGGGCGGGCAGCTTCATTTCAGTCAAATACAGTGGAGAAACAATGGAGGATGTTTCCTGTCACATTAGAAATATTCTATAGCTTTTAATAAAGAAAAAGGAGGAGGAGGAGGTGAGTATTTTAGAAGCTATTGTTTGAATATTGTCGTTTCAAATGGTATCTTCAGTAACTCGGGACTAGTTTTGAGGAATAAGGTCCCTAATGCTATGGTGGGCTGTGCCTCCTGCTCCCTCTCCGGGTCCCTGTGAGCACCCTGCAGTGCAGCACAAGGTGCCCCCGCAGCCCTGGGGCCGTGCAGGAGATGGGGAGGCAGAGGGATGGTGTTCACGTCCTAAGGCCCTCATCAACCCCACGCAGATCACCTCGAGTCATGGATGCTGGAGACAGCATCAATATTCAAAGATCTGCCAGGAGAATGTGAAAGGGCAAGAAATACGTTTTCTACACTGCTAGGAAGGTAATCCAGCAAAATTCAGACCTCTTCATCTGACATCCTATTGTGCTTACCTTCCCTGTTGTCAGACCTGAGAGCTGGGTGAGAACAGATGCGAGACTGCCCTGAATTTCGCTTTTTTTTAAATATACGCTGCAGACACACTGTCCTTTTTCAGACCACTTTGACAAATTGTGCCCGCTGTGCCATGCAAACCTGCAGCGAGACCTGGAGGACCACACAGGGTGACAGACAGCAAACCCAGCCACCACCGACCCCAGCTGCAGCACCAAGGCCCTGTCCCATCCCATTCCCGTGCAGCCATCTGCCTCAGGAGCAGGAACAAGCCCAGATGGGGAAGGGTCTCGCTGAAGGAAGGCAGTGGCGGGCAAAGGGCTCTGTTTGCAGATGGCCCTGGCCACGTCATCTTTGCCACCTGCAGAACCTTCGTGGTCCTGTGCTGTCAGCAGAGGGCTCAGATCCCCTCAGGACACCCCAGCATGGTTTTGTGATACTCCAGGCTTCAGAAAAGCAGGGAGGCGTTGGTGCCAGTCCTTCCACATTGGGTGTGGAGACAGAAGGTCACTGCCATGGCCCCTGCGCAAGTCCAGCTGGAGGCCAGAGAGGATTTCTCTCAAGGAAAAGCAACTTCTGTTGTTCTTCTGTATCGCTAATGGCAACAGAAACTTTACATTCATTCTTACCTTTCTCTGGGTGTAGAGAGCCTTTGGAACCCCCTGAGCAGATGACAGCTCTTCTTGTGGCTGACACCAGCACAGGCTTCATCGCATCTGCAAAACACATCATCGTAAACTCATTTCCTCCCCTGCCTCATTTGTGGCAGGAGGCCGGGGCTGCTGCTGAGGACACTGCCAGTCCAGCACAGCTGGAGGCTTTCTTTCCAATACCAAGAACTGCATTTTTCAGGACCAGCGGTGTAAGGGACATTACCCCAAATGACAATTTGTGCAAGGTACAGTGCCCAGCACATTGGAGGACCTCCAGGGTGAGCCGGGCTCAAACCTCTCCCCAGCAGCAGAGCACAAGCGCTTGGACTCGCTCACAGACAGCAGAGGTGACTGTGGTCACCCAGGGAGGAAGGGGAATGACAGTGGGGTCCCCAGCCAGCCCTCTGCACAGACACAGCTCCCAGCTCCCCCAGCCCCTTTGCAATTGTGGAGTGCCTGCCCACCCCACACGACTGCACACAGCATCGTACACGCACGCAGTACAGCCTGTGTGCTTTGTATTCCAGCACAAAGCAAGGGTGCTTTGCACTGAGCATCCACGCAGGGTGATCACAGGGAGGGACATTTCCTCTCCGAGCAGGTGTCTTTTTATTGAAAGCATAACTTCATTATTCTGGATCTAAGTTTTCCTGCTTCCTTCTGGAGCTAGAAGTGAAGGGAGAAGCCACATCTAGGATTCCTGACACAAAACCAGGAGCTTTCTGTTC
The DNA here is from genome assembly GCA_013396635.1 of Penelope pileata. Classification (NCBI taxonomy): domain Eukaryota; kingdom Metazoa; phylum Chordata; class Aves; order Galliformes; family Cracidae; genus Penelope; species Penelope pileata. The sequence continues at coordinate 853,443 of WBMW01002327.1, forward strand.
AGACAGTGCACTGACAGCTCAGTTAGAGGAGGGGGCAGCAAGAGGAAGCCACCCAGCCCAGAAGGATGCTGTGCCCCCTCACTATGCTTGCGTGCTCCACTGTGCCCATATGGGTCCTTCAACCACCACCTACTTGTTGGTAAGGCAGGTCCAGGATCACCCTGGCAGAACGCTTCCTCACTGGGAGATCAGCAGTAGGGGCAGAAGGGGGAGAATCTCAATTCCAAAATTTATTTGGTCCGAGATGTCTTTTCACTGGAAAGCAGTGATTGCTGGACAGAAAAAACCTGGGTCTCCTGGGAGGCAAAGGGCAGCCTATAAAACTCCTCATGTCTCTCCACAGACACAAACAAGGACACCAGAAGCAAAAGCCTGTGACATTTACGTTAGGAAAAAGCAAAGGCGTCTATTTCCCTCAGTGCCCCACGCCACCCTGACTGAAAAAGAGACAGAGATGACTTTTCAACTTAATTACCAACGCAGAACCTGAGGAAGGGGCGAGCTGCGCAGAATCCAGAAAAAGATTGCAAAGAGAGGAATTTGCTGGTAGCACAGCACTTGCAAAACAAGCTTCTGCTGTTCCCCTCTTGACACGGCGCCTGTTGCCTACCAGGGCAATCATATCCGAGTGTAATTGTCTAACAATTGTTCCGCACTGAGAAAATAGTTCTGATTACAGACATTAACACGTTTAGGCATTAAGCTTCCTCACTGTAATTACCCTTGAGCTTAGTCTCACAAATGAATTAATGTGCTGATCGCCTGGACTAATAGAACCAGCAAAAGGGTGATGAATTGCTTCCAAATCAGATAAAATCAAGCGTGACATCATTTAATTAATTTCAAGGCTTGTGGGGAGGAGAAAGGGGGTCAGCATGATGCTGGAAAGAAACGTATCTCTCCCTCAGTGATTTCTGGGGAGACAGAAAAAGGCAAACGGGATGGGGAAGGGAAGGATGCACACCAGGTGAGCATAGGGCTGTGTAATGTCTGCATGTGAGCGTGCAGCAACACGTGGCAGTGGCTGTGTGACGGATCCAGTGCAGCTGACAGGGTGCAAGGGACGGTGCTCCTCCTGGGTGTGAGCAGTGCACTGCCCACCCTGCTCTGATGTTGGGTTGTTCTCCAAACACCGGGGCCCATACGTAACCCCTGCTCCTTCCCCCAGCAGAGAGCCCACTCAGCCTCTCTAGGATGACTGCTTCTCTCTCACTGCAGCCAGCCAGCAGCTGGGCTGCCCACTGCTACCGCCAGCAGATGCACTCAGTTACCTTCCTTGACTTCTCCCCACGCTGCCAAGGGCTTCCCAGTCATTTTTTCAGAAGGGAACAGAATGGGTCGATGGAGAGGATGTGGCAGGGCTCTGGACCTGTTAAGTAGAGGCTCTCTCAAATTTAAGTCTCCCCTCGGATGGCTGCTCACCTGTAAAACAAAGCAGCGTGGCACTCGGGGCTGGTACCCGGCGGGGTTACAGGCAGAGTGCTCTCCTTGCAGCCCGGCACAGAACAATCCATCACCAACCTCAGGTTTCGCCTCACGCAGAAATCCTGCACAAAGAGCCACCAGGAGAGAAGGCCGTGTAAATCAAAGGTGTCCATGGCAGCTCACACCGAGAGCTGGCTTCTGTGATCCGAAGGCAGAGCAGCTCTTTTTGCACACATGCAGGGATACAGGCTTTACAGAGACGTATGGTCCTGGCCTCGTGCTAGTTTAAAACATACGGTAGTAGTGCACACACATATCCATACATGCAGAGACATATTTGCTGTCTGGAGACAGACACTCATCTCTTCTAAGTGCATGCAGGCATCTGCAATGTAAAACGTACGAGCACAGACACACACAAATACTATTACAGCAATGTGGAGCCAAAACACAGAGGCACATGCCTGATCCCATGGCATTTCCATGATTCCAGCAGGAGCTGCTCAGGGCCCACAGGATTTTGCTGTGTGCATTGAACTGCATTTTATTTTGCAGAATCTTGGAGCAGAGCAGGGAAGGAGGCAGCGGGACCTGTGAAAGCTAACTTTCAAGATGTGAAGGTTTCACTCTCAGACTGGAGGGGAGAGGCAGCGTGCCTCCCTGCAGAGCCTGCTGCCACTCTGACACCAAAGGCAGAGGAACAGGAAACCCAGTCCCTCCCACCAGGAGCGGTATCTCCAGAGTCTCTCTGGGACAAGGCTGTTCCTTGGGCTTTGCCAGAAATATCAGCCCAGTATCACACCCCTTGGCAGCATCCATCATGGACTCGGATGTTTTCATTCCTCCAGCATGGGCGAGCACAGCCCATGATTGCACTGGTTTGATGCAGCCTTACCATAAACTCCATTAGTGGAGCTGAGAGTGCAGACAACAGCCAATGAGATATGAAGGAAGACATGAAGGAGTTCCCTTGCTTGCAGGACCTGGGAGTCATGTGGGCATGAATCCCAGGGGGATTCATGCGCCTGAGGCATCTGGAGCTTTCCCTGTTCTTCAGATCTCCAGCAGTAAAAAAGTGGGAATAAAATAACACCCTCATCTCTGAAAGAGGCTCTGGTGTGGAAAGGTTTACGAAAATCTCACAAACTGTGCCACAGAGAAGGGGCCCTCGTAGGTACCTTGCAGGGGCTCCTTGGCAGCAGGAGAATGTCATGGTATTCTCTAAGTGCAAGAGAGGGATTTGCTTTTACAGCGTGACATTTGCCAAACAATTAAGGTGAAGAGCAATGCGCTATAATCACTTTCAGCATTAAATACACACAGTAAATGTTTAAAAGGCATCCTTTGTGTTGTTTTTGGTTTTTTTATGAGCACAGAGCACGTTGTTTTGCACACTGCTGTAAGCATCCTCGCACCTAGGATGGGGAGATTCAACTCCAGCTGTGCAAATATCGCCAGGGCCTTGCTGCTTCTCCCACTGTGCATTAACTGCACCTAAGAGATCTGGAAATGATCTGAGCTTTCCTAACTTAACAGTTGTTTAGAGAGTTTGCAACGTGGGTTGCTTATTTTTCTTCCCACATAATTTAGCACAGTCTGAGAGGTTAAAACAGATAAATAAAAATGCAATATGCACTTACTGCCCGCTGTCTTAGAAATCTGTACTGAACTCACGAACTTTGGCAGACAGAGCCACACTACGCTTCACGTTATCTTTTTCTATTTCCACAGGGCTCCTTTAACCACATCCCAGCCCAGGTAAGGTTTTGGACAACACAGCAGGAAAGGAATCCCCAGCAGCTGGCAGCAAACCAAAGGGACAGTGTATCACCAAGCCCCAGGCTGAGAGGTGATGTAGGCTGGACCCACAGCCCAACTCGCACCATCTCAAGGGGGAAAAAGCAGCTTCCTTGTGACGGTGTGGGGAGAAATGCTGCCCAGGGGAGCGTTTCCATCAGGTCACCCATCTCCATGGGGCAGCAAAACAGAAGAACTTGAAAACCAACATGGGCAGTGACCTCAGAGGCCCTGGGACTGGCCACAAACCAAGCCACCAACTGGTTTCCCATCAAACTAGCTCCCCAAGACAAAATCTATCAGAAAAAGTGGCTCTGGCACCACCACCCTTTGGGTTCAATGCAATGGCTGTGCTGGGTGGGATGCTGGCTGTACCACAACAGAAATGTGTGGTTCACACCTGGTCTCTGGCTCAACACACATGGAAGGGTGCTCGGTCTGGGGAGCTCGCTAATTGGGGTCTGGAGCCCAGCTCCTCACAACACAGGTAGTTCTGTATGGGGTAACTCCTTAGTCACCCCAGGAGGAGACACCCCAGAAGCCCCTGGGGCTGGTGTCTTGCTGAATGCCATCGCCTCGCCTTGCCCATGTTACAAACAGTGTTTGCATTTTTGCGTGTGGAACGTTAATATTCATGTATTTGTCTGCTGCCAGCCCTGGGAGCAAGCAAACGTCCTCCAACTGCAATTTCAGCCTGGTCAAGGTAGCTGACCTCTTTCATTAAGCGCTTCCAAATTTCCAATCCATCCACGAACGTAAAAAATCTGTGCTAATTACAGGCCTGTCAGGAGGCCAAAAGAGCAGAGGGGAGGTAAGGGGGCTTCTGGGTGTTATTTAAAGGCACAGCACCAACACCAGCAGGGGTTTTGGCTTGCACTAACACGCTGTCCTGGTCTCTGCTATCCTGGCAGGGGCAGTTAAAAAGAGAGCCCTAAATTTGGAAGAGGCTGCAGTACCGGGTGCTGCCTCCACCTCCGATGGGCACAGCAATGCCCAGAAAGCAGAACTCCTCTCCAGGGCTGCCCCTGGGTTTTGTCCCAGCCCAGTGCACACGCTGAACACCTGGTACCCACGTGGATGATGCAATAACATCCCAACAACGCGCGTGCATCACTTACAAATAGCGTTTAAAACATAATGGCTTATTAATATAACACATACCATTTGAGAAGCGATACGAGCTCTTTCCCTTTTATATCCTTTTTAATAAAGCACGTTTTGAAATTCCCTGTCCTTTTTTCCCTTTTTTTTTTTTTTTTGAAGTTCCCTGGCTTTATGTAGAAAGACCCCATCAGTGTGAAGTGGAATATAATGCAGTTTATTACCACTAACAAGGGAATGGCCCATAACTCTAAAGAGACAAAGCCTCAAGTGAGCTATGAAGGTCATTTTCTAGCATCCAGAAAGGAAATGTAATACTGACTGTGTCATGCTTCCCATTTCGGAGACAATGTGGGCTGCTTTCAGCTCGCTTGTAATAAAGAGTGAAAAATGAAAATTTCTTTCAGACCAGATTTCAGACAGCCAGTCCTCCCTGCTTTGGAGGAAATGAAGACGAGTGTCCATCTGCATTTTCCAGCATTGTCTATGTCCCTCTGGATTTGCTGGTTGTGTGTTCATGACCCTTTAGGAGACTGGAAACCAGGACTTCCTGTACACCCCCACCCCCACCTGACACAGCCATGAGCTAAAAGCAATGCTAAAAGACAGCGACACACTACAGCCAACGTGGCACCCAGAGGTCACCGGGGGAAGCAGGCTGTAGATGGTGTAATGGCCCAATGTGCAAGGCTGAAGAGGAGGATTCATGCCTTAGGTAACAAACACAACATCAAGCTCCTCCTTCAGTTGTACCTCTACCAGAAGCAGGCCAGAGCCCTGCTATAGCCAACGCTAGGCAAAGGCACCAATGCTGTTCTTCAAAAATGTAGCCTTTCTGTTCTGTCCCTGGAGCAAACACATCCACGCACTGCTGCAGCTCTCCAGCCAGTGACAACCAGGCTGTAACTGGGAGGAGGTAACCTCTTCTGTATTCTCATTCCCTGGCCCACTCACCTACCAGCAGCATGGGGTAGGGGAGATGGCTTGCACCTTCCTCCTCCTCTGCCATAGTCCCTGTGAGTTTGTTATTCCGGCTGTGCTAAATGGTTGTGTTTCCAGCTCTACAGCTGTAGTAATTTGCAACATTTTCCTTGAGCATGAAAAGGAGCATCTTCCTTGGGCAAGAAACAAAACCCAGCGTGGTGTCAGGAAGTACTGTGGCACTACCAGCAGTCAGCCTCTCTTTCCTAAATGATGACGATAAATGACCCACAAATGAGAAGCCCGTGGTATTACTTGGGGTAGGCAGAGAGGGGCCATGTAAACCCACCAGCAGCTATATAAGGCTCAATAGAGAAAATGCACACTGGGTCCTCATGCTGACCGTGAGCTCTGTCTGCCTGCAGGAGTCAGCCCTCAACACACTGCATATTCACAGCTAAGTAACTCTTCCAGACTGATCTCACCGCTAACAGGCCAGGAAATAAGCACTCTTTTGAGGTACACAGCTGGTGAATTGCCTTAACCCCACTTAAGTCAACAGACGTGTGCTGATGCAGATGAGTAAAGGATGTGACCCTATCTGCTTGCTCTGGAAACCACCCTAGCATCTGAACGCCCATTCCTTACCCCTAACTAGTTCATCACTAACTGAGGAGCATGCAGCAGCTTCGCCAAAGACTGCAATTTGTCTCTCCTACTCGAGGTGTCAAATGTCGTCCCAGCAATGCATAAGCAACAAAACCCAGGCAGCAGCCTCAAGATTGATATTTAATGATGCAAAGAAAATGCTGGAGCTTGTGAACCCTGCTCCTGAACTCTGAGGCCTTCTTCCAAAATAAGCTTGGTACGTACTCCCAGGTGTCATTTCAGTCCATCCATTGCAAAGAATAATTTCCTTTTTATTCCCACGGGAGGGGAAGAGATGATCCACACTGTCCAGCAAGTCATTTGGGAGGAAGCAGTCCTTTTATCACAGTAACCATGGTCAGAACAACAAGACACAGACGCATGTGCTTGAGCTAACATCAGCAGCAGCTTCATCAGTGTAAACGAAGCCAGAAAGGGCAGAACAGAAACTGCTCTGGATCAGCATTTTGATGCTCTCCTGGAAAACCTGATCTGGTGAATCTGGGTTTAAGCTAATTCCCCTGGCAGGAGGCAGGAGACAGCTCCAGCCTTGGAATGACACCCTGGGTGTGTTGCAGCCTGCCAGCCCAGAGCTGCACACACAGTGACTATCTGGCTGGGTGTATGAAAAGAATCCTATCATTGGTGCTAATTATCTGGAGGCCTGGAAGAAAGCTAGGCCCACTGACACGCTGGGGCCAAGGCCGAGCTTGGGAAATGCAAGTTGGAGGAAACACAAGCTGGGAAGCCATGCCAAGCCCAGGGCTCTGGCCTTTCCTTCCCCGCTGGGCTTCATCCCTCTCCCACACTGTGCATAGCCCAGGCTGGTCTGAAGAGTGCCTACAGTCCTCTAGAGCAAGAGGAAATGCTAGAGAAACTACTCTGATCTTCTAAATAAGCAGCACTGGTGCTGAGTGAAAAGCAGTAATTCTGTGCTTGGTGTATCCAGACCTCCCCTCCTTTCCAAAGCCACGGTGTCTCCCCAGGAGCTACCCAGGATTGCCCTGCTCTGTGCCAGTCCATCTGATTTAGCAGCAATATAATACAGAAAAAAAAATGCATTTTTTTTCCTGCAAAATGTTGCTTATTATGGGTCCTAACCTTCCACCACTGTGAGACAAGGCACAGGAAATATTTCCAGTACAAATCTTAATGCTAACACTAATTTATTGACTTGCAAAAGCTGTGTGCTTCGTATACTTGCTTTTAAACACTGATACGCAGCGATTATCATACTTAGTGCACACTTGTATTTCTATCTGCCCACAGAAAAGTTCCTAAAATTATATTTACCAGGTATTTTTTCTCTCAGTTCTCCTTCTTCCTTAGCCATGAACGGAAGCACTGGCCTTTGGGGACAGCAGGGAGACTTAGCTACAAACGTGAAGGGAAGAGGCAGCAGCTATTAGCCCCGCTTTACACACAGCTGTCCCTCCAGCACAAACGCTCCCTGGCTGACTGGTTCATCCCATCGGTGCTTTTCATTTTCATTCCTTTGAATTGCTGCTAAGCTACCCTGCAAGCTGTCTGAAGCTGAGCTCCTCCCTTTCCTCCGAGGGAAGACAGCAGGAGTTGCACTGATGCAGCTCTCAAAGGAGCGCAGAACTGGGACTGCCACACTAAGCACTGAAACCGGTGCTCCTCGGTTGGTGGCAGGACTCTGGTGTGTTCCCTTAGGGCAAAAGGAGCCAAGCAGATCCAGGGTGCGGGATGAGGTTGGCTGTGCAGAGCAACGCAGAGCACAGGTGCTCAGATTTGGCCGTCAGTAAAACCATACTTTTCAGAAGACTTTGTCTAGAGACTCCACAGCTATCTAATATTTCATTTTATTCACAGATGTCTTTTCTTTTTCATCCTATCTCCTTGGAAATTTTCTATCCATGTGGGATCTGTGCCCAAATAGAGGCTTTGCTGTGTCATCAAGGGAAACGTTTCATATCCAAACACCAAAAGAGAACTAGAGTTTAACATCAAGGAGAGAAAGCAAACACCAGAATACTCAGAAAATCCCCATGTGGGTGCAGTGTGCACGCCTGGATGGGAGCAGGTACAGCGAGGAAGACAGGGACAGAGGAGCAGGGGGACAGACGGTGTCTGAAGGACATCTGTCACTTGGACATAGTGCCACCAGCCAGACATCACATGTGAGATGCAGAGTGGCCATTATTTAATATGCAACATCACTTCTTTTGGCTTCAACCACCTGAGTGGTGCCCCAGTGCTGTAAATGGGTTTTATTTACGTACACGTGGCATTTCCCTGATTATCACCGTTCCGACCCACCCAAAGCAGTCAATCTAATGGAGATGTATGGACAGTGAAAACACGCACTGGAAAACCACTGGCAGGTTGTACAAGATGATCAGATTTAATCAGCTGATAAATTATTCACTCCAATTGAGAGTCAAACATATTATTTGAGCCTATTTATGGATGTCTGATTAGTGCAAGTAATTTTCCGTCGCTTTATTATGTTTGCTGATACATTATGAAAACCTTGTTGCAATAATGGCCTTACTTAAGTTGTTTTGTTCTACAAGCAAAGACCAGAAAGCCCATTCCACCCAAGGCCAGGAACATGTTCCAGTGAGCAACAGTTAGCTACATGCCACTACGCTGCTTCCAACGGTTTCTGCAAAGAGCTAAGCTGCCAGCAGAACGGGAAATTCATTCAAGGAAAGCTCTTATGCCAAGCTCCCTAAGTGGCACCCAGCAGGCCCCAAATTATGATTTTTGTGGGTTCTGGCGTGCTCCAAAGGTGTGCACCAACACACGTTCCATCTGCTGACCCACAGGTACCCTGTCCTGGGCAGAAATGCATTTTTGGAAAAGATCAGGGTGGAAAGAAGCCAGAACCAAAACAAGCTGGATGGCATGGGTCTGACTCCAGGTCTGGCACCAAGGCCACCCTGGTGCACGATCTCAGAGGGGAATACTGAGTGGGCTTTCTTGATGGTCATCTCAGTAACCTGTGTCTAATGACCAGCACTGCTGCAGAGTGCCCTGCCACCAGCCCAACCCTTCCCTGCCCTCCTTACCCACAGCACAGAGCCCCTGGCTCCAGCCCCTCTCCTTTCCCTGCAGCCCATGGCAAGCACCAGCTGCTGAAACTGCAGGAACTGCACCAGGAATCAGAGGGAACTGTGAACTGGAGAGACCAGAGGATGCAGAAGATGGGGTGCCTGAGTTCAGCCAGTCCCTGGGTCAGGCTGGAAGGCCATCACCTCTCTGCGCAGGGCAGGGTGGAGCTCTGCTACACGGGCAGTGCAGAGCTCATTTCTCTCTGCCAGGGAAGGCACACATGTGAACCCAGCAGAGGGATCCAGCTGAGCCATGAATGGGTGGGGCAGGCATGGCTGGCCATGCTTCAGGCAGACACAGCTCCCCTTTCCCAGCTACAGCACTGCCACAGTGCTGTGCCTGGCTGCTCATGCTCGCAGAAGGTGCCAGATGCCCCCTCGGACCCTCAGCAAGATGTGCTCACATACACACTTCACCTACCAGGATCCAACCTGCTGAAGGACAGAGGCAGCTCGGCTGCTGTGTGAGACAGGCAGGCAGGTACAGGTACAGCCCTGCAGCAAGCCGCTGCGGAGCTTCGTCCCTGCGTTGCCTCCAGCGACTGCTTCCAGCCCCCAAAACCTCCAGGTCCCCAGAAACACGGCCTGCCAGCTGCTATGCTCCCCCCTTGCAGGCCAGATCGAAGCCCCTCTCTCAGCATCATGCAAATGCCACAAAGGAGGTAATGGAAGAGGGGAGGCAGGGGGAACCTTTTGTTAAGACTGCGGAAATCTTCAGTAAAATGAAAACAAATTGCTCTAAGTAAACCATTTGTCACAGTCTGATTACTCTGCTGCCACTCTGGGAACACCAATTTGTCATGCTAGATCAGGAGAACAGCAGGCTGACTGCACAACATGGCACGCTTCTGCCTTTTCTGGGGAGGACAGCGGGGGTCTCCCACAGCTCCATCCCAGCACCTTGTCCTTCCCGATTGCATCCTGGTCCCTGAGGTCCCCCAGCTCCCAGCCAGTGCCTCCTCCACCTCCTGGCACCAAGACTGGTTTGTCCCACTGCTTCCACCCAGGGTGTGAGGCATCCAGCAGCGCTTGCTGCCCATTCCTGACCCGTGCTTCCCTCTCCTTGGCAGTACCTGAGTTTCACCAGTTTGTATCTGGAGCAATAAAAATAAAACAAACACAGAAAATTAAAAAAAAAAACTGCTGCATGATTCACAATTAAATCACAGGCAGTGCTACAGCAGATACCTATGAAGGAAGGTTAATGCAAGGCAGCAAGAAGCAGAGATTAGCCAAAATGCATAAAGCATAGGAAAATCACAAAAAAAATCCAGTCTAAGAATTAATTCCCTCAGCTTCACTGTCCAGAGTTAATAAACAATTATCGGAGTCTCCCCTGCTCGTGTCTCTCTGGAATCATGCAGCAGTCTGTAATGCTGAAACAAAACAATTAACTTCAGTCCAAATAAAAATAATCTTACGGCCAGCAAAAATAAACACAAAAACTCAAAATGTCATTCTGGGTAAAAATGCTGCATTCAGTCCAACACAAAATCTTCCACCTCCATTTGAAATTATTGATCTTTTTTCTGAACCTCTTCTTTTAAATTGGCCCATCGATATTTAAATAAAGAAATGCATTTTTGAAAGGAAAGCAGAACAATGAACAGGTTTTGTTTGCAAACCCCAGGAATGAACCAGCCAGGCTTTTCCTATTTCTTTAACAGTAATAAACAGAAGGGGGAATATCAGTCCCTGCCCACAACAGTCTATAAGGAAACAGGTTGGCCAAAACCAGTGGGAACCACCCAAATCCACTTCCAGGTTGGTTCACAGGAAGAGAATAGAACAGGGGTATACAGGCAGTGCTCAGCTCACCAAGACAAGTGCTTGTGGTTGTATTAAAAAGATGGAGAACTGACCCCATCCAAAACCCAATGCAGTGATTATTCTGAATAAAACAGAAAATTGATTCTGCTGTTCCTTGGTTCAATGTAACTACTTAACTTGAATTCCTTACTTCACTATCCTTCCATGATCTCGGTCACAAGAGACAGCCGGAAACACACACGCTGCATCTTCTCAAACAGTAAGGCATATTCTGGGGCTAATATTGCAAGGGATACAAAGCCAGCCCTCTAGGCCCTGCCCAGTTCATTGTGCCAGGCTCTGCCAAGGGATCTGGCTAACATTCCAGCCCAGCAGGAGCAGGAACACTATGCTGAGCAGCACGCACAAGGTGGCAAGTCTGGGGCTCAGCAGAGAGCAGAGAGGAGGCAGCACCACCCAGAGACCCAGTGATGTTCTGGGATTTCAATCTCAGCATTCTTTTTGACACAGATACACATACCAGTGAGATACAAAGCTGATTAGGCATGCAACAGGGCTCTGCTGTAGCAAGACTATAGCTAATAGTCTTGCATGGGATGTGATCCCTGCTGTAGCATTTTGGATTCAAGCCAGGCAACATGGACAGAGTACCTAAGGGCTTCCAGGGGCTGTAAACATCAGCATTATCTTTAAGGAGGATGACAGCGCAATTTAAATTTTGAACTTGTCCTAAATATCTGGCAGCAGCTCTACAGCATAAGCTGTCCTCTCCCCAAAGCGTGTGCTTGGAGTGGGAAGGGGAACAGGCAAAATGAGCCCATTTTGCTGCTTCAGGAAGACACTGAGACATAATTCAAGATTTACCATCTGACATCTCCTGTGTTCTAAAAGCATGACCCAATCCACTGTGATTTACCCAGAGAAAAACATCCTGAAGAACAGCATACAAAAAACTTCAGCTACTTTTGAAAGCTGAACTAACTAGAAGCTGTGGCTGTGTGACTGGTTATGGCAGTTGTACAAATTAAATGCATCGTGTTCTAATGCATGGGCCAACAAACTCTGGGACCACTCCTAAGGAACCCATGAGAGTAAGAAAGCAAAGAAAGGCAACCACTACAGCAGTTAACACACTCGCCATTTCCAGATGAGTCCACACTGCACATTACAAAGAATTTTCAGGTCTCAGCAACAGGCCCTAGTGATTGAAGCACTGATATCACAAGACAGTAATATCTACAAGGGGATCATAGTTTCCTAAATCTTAACGTCTTTCTTAAGCCATTTTTATAAAGCTTTAAGTTGCTATTTCTCACTCATAGGGATGAACAGGAGCGGTTGCTGCAGCTGAGACTTTTGTCTTACAGAAAGAAGGCAGGTAGCTAATCTCCAACAGTCCTTTAAGCCCTAATAAAACAGCAAGGGCTGGCTTCCTCGTCCCACCTCTAGGTCAATTCTAGAAGACCAAACATCCAAACCAACGCAAGTGAAACGCTGGCAAAACAGAGGGAGTAAATCACAGCAGTGGGAAATCAAGCTACAAAAGGGACTTCTTGTGCTCCACAGAGACCATTAGCTATAGCACGTTAGTCGCAGCCTAAGTCATCAATTCACGTTCATCATATTAGCCGCAAGCATCTGTCAACAGCTGAGCACAGACAGCTCTTGCAGTGAACACACTGCAAGGTAATGGAGAGAGAAGTGCTCGTAATTCAAAAGGCAGGTTCAGCGTGCTCTTCTCTAGTTCAAAGAGCATAAAGACTTTCCTCTTTATCGTGGCCCTGCAAATTCCAATTGATCTGAAACCAACTTGCATTTCCTAAACGTTGCTGCTGCGTTTGAACTTCAGTGAAAAATCCATTTGCTAGAAATGAAAGTTGCCAATTAAAATTGGTCTGTTTATGTTGCTCTGGGGAGCTGAGGAGGAGAGCAGGAAAGAAAGGAAAAGCCAAATAATTCATTAAGTGATCTATACGGTGCCACTATGGTCGGCAATTATAATTATCCTAATAAGACCTTCCTGCTTATATAAGCCCTTCCATTCAGGGATCTCAAAACACTTTGCAACCATTAATGATGTTAGCTTCATAACATTCCTGACCTCGTTTTACAGCGGAGGGAATTGAGGAAAAGAGAGAAAACAGCACAATTTTCTGTAACAGATAGCTTTCATTTTGTAACTGCCTGTAAAGTTTACACCTGAAACTAAATCACCCTTAAAAATCAGGGTCAGTTCTGAGTTCTTGAGCTGGCAGTCCTTGACTCACAGTTTGAGTGCAAAAAAAAAAAGAAAAAAAAAGGAAAATGCTAGTGAGAATTGTGTGAGCAGGAAAGGTCTATCTGCAAACCTTCTGCCAAGAGCCCTGGTCACTGAAATTTGTCACTCAGGCAACATGGCAAACTCGAGCAGAGAGCTTCTGCCTCAGGCCCTTGCACAGAACCATCCCCTTTCCTACCTCAAACAGCATGGAAACATGGGATGGGTGTTATCACAGTCCATTTCTTCAAATCTACAGCTCTTGGGTTTGGCTCCTCCTCTGAAAAGAAAAATGACAAAGTAGTAACATGGTAAAAGAAGAAAAAAAGTGGAACAAACAGTTGAACACATTGCGTTGTGTATGCACCTAGGAGAAAGCAAGACTTTAGCAGCAGCCAATATGGATTTCTCAAGAACAAATCGTATCAAACCAATATAATTTCTTCCTGTGAGAGGGTGATAGGTTTTGCAGGTAGAGGAACAGAAGCAGATGAAATATCTCCTTACTTTAGACATTGTTTTTTATAGCATTCTCGTAGCTGAATTAAGGAAGCGAGGGAGTTTCACATTGCAAGAAAAATGCAAAAGTGGCTGGGAAGCAGTCCGTGGAAAGCAGTTATCAATGTTTCACTGCCAAAACAGCAGAATGGACCCACGTTCCACAGGGAGCTGCCCTGGTCTAGCCCTATTTCATACTTTCACTAATGACCTGGGTGATAAAACAGAGAGCATGCTTATTAAGTCTACAGACGATGCCAATCAAGGAAGAGCAACACATCCTTTGGAGAATGGACCTGGAATTGACAATGATTGAACAAATGAGAGCTCTGGTCCCAAACACCAAGATGCTCTTAAAAGGGGACAGGGTTTGTCTTGCCTGTAAGGTAGAGGAAACAATCCTTCTGTCTTCTACTTCTGGGATGGATAAGGCCTTTCAGAGAAGGGTTGAGCTTGATATTTGGTGCTAGAAATCCTTCATGTGCCATATTTGCTAAGTGTTGTTTTAGTTAAAACCAGCTGCCAGGTATGCCACAGGAAGCCAGACATCCACCAGGGGCAGTGGGGACAGGGACACAAAGACAACATGAAAAGCAAAATGAGCTGCCTAGTCAGTCTGGAAAGAGCTGCTATCACCCTGCAGGGACCATTTGCAAACTGCTGCACTCATTTTTGCTGTGCAACAGGAAAAACTGAGGCAGGGTACGGCTTTGTTCTTCCATCACCATTAATCTCAGGTCTGTAGATTTGAGTCTACAGACATTCTCAGTTCAGCAGCCCAAACTTGAGAGTTTAACAGAGTGAGGATATTAAGCTTGTCAGGGGTGTCCAAAACTTTTCTTCTGCAAAAAGAGAAGGATTTTATCATTAAGGACCACTCATGAATCTGCTGCAGAGAAGACTGATCCCACAAATTCTCCTTTGTGCGTCTCTTCTCCACCTCGTAACATTCTTTCAAAAATGAAATTGACTTTCTTGCTCACATCATTGAAATTCCCTTCACAACCAGATAGCCAAATACTGTTAATACTAATTTTAATTCTGAAAAGCATACAAAAAAGGGGAAATTTTCTCATTATTAATGGAAGAAAAAACCTATTTAGCATATCTAAATGAAAAGTGTAAGATCTATAACCCGTACAATAGCAATCATGAAAAAGCTACAAGATGGAATTATTCTCTCAGGGCTTTTATCAAGGTAGTTATCATAAGTTAAATGTGAAATCCACCCAGAAATCACTCAGAGAATTCTGTACTCACGTACTTCTCTACTGTAAATAATCCCCCATGCAACACTAAAAGTTCTGTGTTTATGACTCCATAATTCAGGTTGTGTCAGCAATTAGCACTCAAAGTTATAGCACTGCTGTGTTTGTTAAGAGTTAGAGGAAGCTGCTGCCTGATTTGCCAGCAAGGCAGGGGCCTGCACGGAGCGAGGAGCAGTGCTGCCCGCCAGGACTGACGGGCACCTGGGGACCACTGGCACTCATGCTTATTGCTTCCTCAGCTCCTCCAGGTCCCTGCTGAGCCCAAATGAGATACAGGATGGAGCTGCTTCCCACGTGGAAAACACCTCTAACACACCCACCCTTCAGGGTAATTAAGGTGAAGAAGATACACAAGTTGAAAGGCAGCAAAGTCTGTCCCACAGCAGCACCCTTGTCAGATGGAGGTGGGTAGCATCGGGCATTTTATTGCCTCTGCTTTGGAAGTGCTCCTAATTAGGCAATGCAATGTGTTTTTCATTGTGGAGAAGCCATCTTAATTACTCCTAACACTCACCAGGGGGAATTACTGCAGCACAGAAAGCAAATGGGCATTGCCCTGCCTTGCACCCATGATGGCAGAGCAATGTGCCACGCTGCTAAAAATACACAGTGGCATTCATCAGCTGAGCTGCAAGTAAGAGATGGCCCACATAAGGTCTGGGGAACTCCAGGGTGCACAACATCACCCTTCCTCCAGTTAGCTCTTGCAACTGGCTTATGCTTATGCACCTCCAGTATGCTGCATGAGAGGGACAGCAGCAAATCTTCCTTCTTTCCCAGCCCATCTCTGCCTCTTACTCAGAGCAATTTTGCTAAGTTTCTGGATTTTTGGATACAATTTAAATTGGATATGATCTAAAATTTATCTGACCCCTTCGAGACCAGCGCTAAGCTGTATTTCCCAAGAGACATATTTTGCAGATGATCTACTTTTCTGTACAATTTGTGCCCAAATTTTCATCTATCTGACCATTCTTCAATCACAGAAGTGGAGAAAAAGCTCTTTAAAAATGATGTTTTGGATGTCGTATGAAAGGCGAGCTCCTACGAGGATGAGTTTGAGACTTCTGCCAATGGAGCCAGAGTTAAAACTTTCTAAGCAAGTACTCTAAGTATCTGACTAGCACCGGGCCTGAGCACTAACTCTAAAAGCAGAACTGTACACAGGGACCACCCTTTGGAGTTCATTAATTAATGAACTCACGTCGCATTGTCTGCTGCTGTAATAGGAGACGGGCACCAACACCCTTGGGACAGGTTTGTGGGGTGCTAGCAACGAACAGCTCTAAGATCCAGCTGTGCTCTGAGGGTCAGGCTGAATATCTTCCAATCACTTAATGCCATAAATTCACCAAAGAAACCACAAGAGTAGAAAACGGAACACAGAGTACGTTGGGCAGACAACGTCTATTATTGACTTCCAAAAAGCGCAGAAGCCTGGCACCAGAAGTCTGCATTAAATAAACATCTCTCTTTCCATATTCATTAACACAACTGCTATTTTCCTCGCACTAACGACATGAATTCATTACTACTGCACAGCGTCTGTGTATGTTCCCATGAAGTGATTTTATGCATTATCATTTGTAACCGAATTAGAGATAACAGGCAAATGAAATCCCAGAACTTGTTATGATAATCCAGCCTGGAGCAGACCCTGACAGCCTTGCTTATGGAAAATAACCATCTCCAGCCCTGTTTGTGGTTGTCATTAATGTGACACTTCTGCAGGACCGCAGGTGGCTGAAGGCAACAGGAACAAGGGTTCAGGTGGATGTTAGCCAGGTAAATGTTGGCTGCACAGCCGACTGGGAGGCTGTCCAGCCTCCTGTCTTGGGAGAAAAACTTTGGTAAGAAAGCTACAACTGAAACCTAAAAGCTTAACCAAAGCTTGCTGGTCCCTAACCAAACAGCCAGGTGAAACATCTCAGACTCCAGCAATTCCTTAAGCTTGTACACCAAGACATAAAAAAGGCGTGGGGGTGATAAATTCAGGCCAAATCAACCCTTTTAATAGCGAGGAGTAATTAACCATTGGAACAGTTGGACTAGGGGCTTGCTGCAATCACCTGATGTCTTTAAAACTCGGTAGGACATCAGCATTTAAAAAGCTCCATGGTAAAAAAGAGTTATCAGCTCAACAGAGAAATGAGCACAGGACAAAATACTATGGGCTGTTTTATTCATAAGGTCAGGCTAAAACTACTGGGCACCACTGTTACGGGCTGTAATTCACGGCACTGTTTGAAGCCCTTTGGTTCTCCTGCAACCGGTCCTCCTCTAGCAACATATTAACTGCACTGAATATTTATTTAAAAGGTCTCAGATTTTCTGAAGAAACTCAAGCCATCCCCGTTACATATTTGGGGCTGATTTCACAAGCCACAAGGGCAGATCCTTAGCTAGAACACATCAGCGCTGTTCCACTGAAGCAAGCAGAGTTTGATCTGCTGTCACGAGATGAAATACCTAAGACCCTTATCACAAGCACCTACATATTTCCTAGTTCTCCCACATTACTCACCTAAATCTCCCCTTGATTTCCATCTAAGACTGTGAGCAGACATCTCCACCTCAGCATCTCCAGTGCTGTGTCCTGGACTTTCTCTGGCATCTCTGGCATTTGGCTTTATCCAAATTTTGCTATCTGCACGCCTTGTTTTCAGCATGTTTTGTCAGTACTTAAAGGGAATAATCAAGCCTAGCACTAATCAGCAAATAAATAGACTTAGTGAGGCTATGGCAAGAGGATAAACAGGATTAGCACTTCAGGAGGACGGACCAAATGCAGATGAGCACTCAACAGGCAGGTTTCGCTATCCAGCCAAGAGTGCCACGCTAAGTAGGGGCAGGGGAGCTCTTGAAGCTTTTGTTTCTAACCAGAGATCTTTAAGAAAACACAACACCACATTCTGGAAGCTCCATGTTCATAAATATTTATACAGCACGTGAATTCACTAGGAATGATGATAATACTGCCTTCAGATCTCACTTTCCTTTGCTAAATGGCTGCAACCACTGGCTAAAGCACGGATAATTTTAATGCACGTAATGTGCAACACACACACCGCACACAATCAGGTGACCACAGAAAAATTCAGGTTGGAAGGGACCTCTGGAGGTCTTTGGTCTAACTTCAGACTTGGCCCCCATTGCCAGCACCTTCTCCAGTCAAGTTCTCAAAATCTGCGACAACTGAAGTTGCACCCAGCTACAGCAACTGGGACCAACAAGTAGGACAATGTCCTTCCTTGCTTCCTCCTCCAGAAGTGAAGAGAAAGCCTTCTTTTCTCCAGGCTGCACAAGATCACCCTGCAACTGCCCTGCCTCGTGTGCTCCAGCCTCCAAACACCTCCATGGTCCTCCAAACCACATGGACCAATTCCTGATGGTATTTCCATAGGGTGACTGAAATGAAAAGGATCAAACACCCAGCCAGTGCTGGGGAGACACCTCACAATCTTTCACTGCCAGTCATCTAACCCAAAACTCTCCAGCTTGCTCCAACAAAATGTGAGAAATTCAAGTAATTCTCTGCCAGTCCTAATTAATTGCTGTCTGTGTTTTCAAGCTACGTGGTCCATCTTCCCACCTGCCTAGGACAGGAAATTTTCTACATGCTAAAGACTTAAGACACAAAATTTATGGGCTCAGTTCAGAAAGCATATGATAGTTCAAAACACTTTTAAAAGAGAGTGAATCTAGAAAGTCTTCTGTGCGACAGTGCCCAAGCTACAGCAGAAGGACGTGGCCATGCTCTTTGAGAAGTGTGTGTTGTCTGCTAGAATTACCACTAAAAAAAAATCAATACAGATCTTGCAGCTTCCATGTGGGAATACATAGGTTGAGATAGGCCAGGTAATAGAAAACAATAAATCTTTCCTTGTGCAGGAAGAGGACTTAAGCAAAAGAGAATTAGGTTCAAAGGAGTGAATTGTTAACCCTTCTGCTGAAAACAGGATTCCTTTTGCTACAAAGGAGGGGTAGGGCTGTTCACCCAAGGGATCCAGTGGGATCTTTCTGTTATGCACCAGACACTTGGAACAAATCAGAGCTATCTGCTCATGTCACAGCAGCAGCACAGGCAAGTGGGACTCTAGTGCCACATCCCAGCCAGCACGGGAGAGGCAAACGTGCTCTCCCCTTTGACTTCCCAGTTGCTCTAGGGACATGAAAGAGTGCTTCATGGGAAGAAACCTGAGGCACTAAAGGGCTCATGCAACTAATGGGAAAAGGGAGGAACAACAATCTGGACTTTGAAACAGCAATTTCAATAGACACATCTTTAGAACTTATGGTATTTACCATAAGAAAGGACTGAGGTAAGCACTGGTCTTCCTGCTTTTTAACATTTTTCAATTAACAACCAGCATCTTGCAAAATGCATGGCAGCACAACATGGAGCACATTACAGAGCTGCAGCCCTCCCATGGCCTGCCCAGTTTTTAGATACAGAGAAAGGATTAATTCCCACTTCCACCCCGATGTTCTCCAAGTTGACAGCCTCACTGGCAGTAGGACAGGAAGCAGGAGTACCCTTATACCTGTAGATTTCCATGCAGAAACCCAAACTAGTAGAAATGTTAAAAAATGAGTGCACTTCTTCACATTTCATCAAAAAGAGAGGGAAAGAAAAAGAGAAAATAAGCACTTCTTGTGCACTAAGTGATCATTTATCTTTGTTTCCCAGTAGCCTTCATGAATGCAATCGCTGTACTGAACTTGGCACATTGCCTGTAACATCTGGGGACTTAGCTGCCTTAGCAAAGTGTCTCTCCTGAATTCATTCCATTCACAGGTTGCTGCTGAACAAAGGAGTCTGTCCTTTTTTACTGTCATCTAAGGAAGCTCACAGCGTAATAGGTGCAGAGCCCCCAGCCTTTGAAAAAACTTCCAGCCTCCTCCTGGGAAACGCTGTAGCTGCAACACATTTTGATATTGCCATAAAGGAAAGGGAAAATTCTTTCAGTTATTGTCTGTGCTTGACGTCCTAATAAAACCTGAAATTTTAGCGCATGCACTGGTGCTGAAATGACCATGCCAAGGCATGGCTAATGGCATTACCAAGTTCAAGGCTGTTATCATACTAAGGAGAGAAAAATCCTAGACTTGGTTTCTCTTCTCCACTAAACACATAACTGCGGGCACAGTATTTGGTGATAATACAGGCAAATCCATGCCCCTGATCTCCCTCTGCTTCCCCTGTGCTGCCAGCTGCCACAAGTAACTCAATATACTTCTTACCTTGTTCTGTTTTTAAAGCTCATCTTGTCCATATCACAAGAACCTCAAGGAGAAAGGCTCTGGCTGTGCCTCCCTTCCACCTGTGGTGCAAAGGGGTTGACCATGTTTCAGCATGGAGAAATCCCATTCCTCACATGGCCATCCCTGAGAACAAAGTAGCTCCTCTGTGTGATAACAAAACTGCCTCCCCTTCTGTCACCCCATTATACATTTGATTTTTTGGATTTTCCTGCTATTCTCTAGGAGACAGCATCTCATCAGAGGGGAAGAGCACTCACAGAAGTTGGCCGGTTTATTGTTCCAAGACCTCTACAAACACCCAAAGCCTTAATTCTCTTAATTTCTCCCCTGGCAAGTAGTTGAGATTCAAGCCTTACTGTAAGAGCAGAGGAGGTAGGGGGAGTTTGGTTGCTAATTCCCCCCATAAGCCACTCCTTCCTTACACATCCAGTCTGCTGCACCCTGCCCATCCTTTGGCCACTCTGTTGAATCCAGTGCAGGGATTCATCAGGTGCTGGACACATCTGGAGGATGGAACATACTACTGGATGGCTTTTAGATACGCAAAGCTAAAAAAAAGGAGGGATCTGCATTTATTTCAAAACATTTCCTTATTCCTCGATACCGAAGAGAAGTATCCCCTTCAGGTTTAATTTAATGAGAGGAGCTGGTATGAGCTGAAGTAAGATCAAGAAATGCAGGAAATCCTTTGATGTTAAAAAAATAGACAAACTATTGCTGTTTATCTAAGTACTTGGTAAATTACACTTCTGAAGAAAGACTGTGCTTTAGTCAAGGTTACTCTGCATAGGCAGATGGGTTTTGTTTCATTTTGCTTAGCCTTTGTGTTTCAAGACTGGTTTTCTTTTTATTTTAATTGTTGTAGGGAAGCTGTCATGAGCCATTTGGAAAAAGGCGCTTTAAAGGGATCTCAGGAAAGGAATAAAAAAGATCACTTCTTTCTTCTTGCACTTCTAAACTATACTTTGGCAGAGGAACGCATGGCTCTTACGGTGCTGTTTCTGAGTTAGGAAGATGAAGGTACAACAGCCTCTGCACACCACCAAAATGTTGCATACCCAATTTGGCTGCACCAGCGTTTCCACAGGCTTGTGGTTGTGAGAACAGGCTGTGATTGAAAGGGGTTTGACTGGCTTTGTCTTGCAGAAGGCACAAAAGGGAGATTCACACAGCCTTAGCAATCCCATAGACCTTCCAATGCCACATCTTGCAGTAACACATACTCCTAGGACAGCACTGCAAGAAGCTCTGCATTAGCTTCTCAACCTAAACATCACTGCTCGGGAGCTGTGTGTACAGTCCACCCACCCCATTTCTAAACTGTCTCAGGTCTTGCAGGGTAAGTTTGTTTCTTGGAAAACAGCCTTTTTTTCCATCTTTTCCCCTTACAATGAACAGACTTGGAAGAAAACTGGAGGAACAAAGCCATACTGGTCTGCTGAATCCCTCCTCATCTTTTCCAAAATTCCTTTGTATCTATTCCAAAAATAAATAATGATAAAACAGAAGGAATTAAAAATGTGATCTGATGAAGAAGTGAGGGGATTGGCCTTTTTCAGTTCATCCAAGACAAAAAGGTTCACCAGGAATTCCAAGCACTTCCTG
Source organism: Penelope pileata (assembly GCA_013396635.1). Taxonomy (NCBI): domain Eukaryota; kingdom Metazoa; phylum Chordata; class Aves; order Galliformes; family Cracidae; genus Penelope; species Penelope pileata. The sequence goes on from WBMW01002327.1 coordinate 875,078, forward strand.
TCCCTGTCCAGCTCCACAGCCAGGTTACCTGCCCTAGCAAGATCATCTGAACAATCTCAGTGCCTCGGGTGATAATTGCCTTGATTTCCATCAGCACAAATTGACACAGAGCTATGTTTCAGCAGTGCTTCAGCACAGGGTAGTTTCCAGCAGACAACAAAGGAGGTAGATGTAGGAAGAACTGTTCTGGCCACGAAGGAAGACCTTATGCTGATCTTTTAGAAGAGAAAATTTATCTCCATCTTTGTACCACGCTCCAGAGGTCGTAGTGAAAAAACAGCCCACCTGGATTCAGGGAATAAAATGAAATACGCTCCAGAGATAGTTCCCTTAGGCTGCTATCTTACTGTGGACCAAAATCCAATGGATTCAAGAACAGTGACTAAGATGAAGGAGATGAGGTTGCCCACAGAAGTGCTGGGCACTAAGGGGCCTCCTGGCATGGCTAAGAGCTACTTCAACGTCCGCAGATTTCAGCTGCACTTTGCATTAAACCTACGTGCTCCTTTGGACGGGCTTGGTTTTGAGGTCACCTTAAAATAAGGCACAAAACACTGCATTTCACAATGTTTTGGTGTCCATTGTCACTGTGGTGTTTCTCATGCGATCACCTGGTGTGTGGTGAGCCCTTATTTCAGCTCTCTGCTAACCCAATGTGATAGATAGCACAACTCCACAATACGAGCGGCGTGACAAGATCTCAACATTGTCTAAATATATAGCTAGCCCACTGGCTGTTTATTGCAGCATGTCAAGTTTCATCTCTCCGCGAGACAGAACTTCCCCCCTCAAAAAGGAAAAATAGAACAAACACTAATACTCAAAAAAGAAAAAAATGACACACAGAATAAAAGACAAAAATACTTTCCCAGCACTTTCTGTAACAGCAAAGGCACCTGTGCAGCTCAGATGCAGGGTTTGGGGAAACAGGGTGGCTCATGAGGGCTTTGGAACAGGAGGGGCATGGGGAATTTCCCCCTCCTTGCCTCCAGCTATCAGCCTGCTGTGCAGATTGACTCCATGGGGGAGCAGACCGGGATTTACCTGACAAACATCAGCCCCTTCTCCCACCCCAGGCTCTTTGTAAGGTGGGCAGCACTTCTCAGTGGGCAGCAGCAGGCTGGTTGAGCTGGGAGAGCCTCAGGATCTAACATCCAGTTGTTGAGGAAAGGGGATTTTTCATGACATCATGACCCTTTTTCATGACCTCCATGACCCTTTTCCATTTCCTTCTCCCAAAATCCTCCAGCAGGGACTACGCACGCCTCCACAGAAGGCAGGTAATATTGACTCCAGTGCCAATCCCAGTTACACTGACAAAACAAAGAGGAACTTTGCTGAGGTTTTACTAGAACTGCATTTACTGCCTGCAAAAAAGTTCAGCTGCCAGGGGAGATGAGCTGTGTAGGTGCTGTATGTTTACAAGGCCCAACAGTTCAAGTGGCAGGTCCCATCCACCATCTTTTTGGATATTGTCTGAGCTCCAAACTGGATACAGATTTAAGAATAAGCATATAAACTATATATGTATATTAGAATACGTATATAGCTACACATATATAACTGGTAAATTCAAACCAGTAACACCTCTCTGTCTTCCTGAAGTCTGCCATGTGCCTACATCCACAATGTTTTAGGCTTCACCATCCAGCTCATGTAAGCAAGAACAAGTTTTCAGCCCTGGTTTCTCCCTTTGTACCTACAGGGTCACAGCATAACTTCAGTTATAGGAACAGATGAACTACAAAAGGAGGTGCAGGAAAGGAGGCTGTGTTTTCACCCAGGAGGCCTCAGTGGTCTGGTTCATAGCACAGCCTCACAGCTCACTGTATCAGCACAGCAGGGGAAAACAACTGGTCACAGGGGATAAAAAAAATCTGTTTGGCCAAGAAGAGGAGCATATAGAAGAAGTATTTATTGTAATACTCAGTACCAAATTCTTGTGAGTGCTACAGCCATGTCCACCCCAAAGAGGTGAATATCAGCAGCTCCAAACCGCTCCAGCTCAGCAGCACTTCCCACCCACTCTGCCCAGCACCACCCCGCCTGCATCATTTCCACCCCAAACCACTAGAAGGCACAAAAACCCAAAGAATAGCTAACCTCAGACCAGCAGTCCCAACCTTCAAGATGCAGGACCTCAAAGGGGACTGGGGTGGCTGGGCTGAGCAGAACAGCTGATCTCTCACCCTGAACCAGGCACTGGGGCCTCAGCACATCGCAAGGTTGTGTGTTATGAGCCTGCAAAGGAGCTGCGTGGGAAAGACTTCTTCTACTCTTTCCTTCTCAAGACATTTGCTGAAAGCCTGTCTGAAACATGTTGGAAGGCACAACTGAAAGGAGTGGCCACCACATGCACAGATTCACTGTATTTACAGCCCAAGACCAGTAGCATTTCAATGTCCATATAGAAAGATTCAGGAAATCTATCTCCAGGCAGTGATCAAGTGAATGTCCAGAGGAGTAAGCAACTCTAACCCCTTTAACCTCACTGTAATCAACTATGCAAAGAATGATTTGTACTACATCCACATTGCCCCAATATTCCTGTTCTCTGTCCTTCCATTGCGGGTGATAAGATTTTTTTTTTCCTCAAAATTAATTAGCTTTCATTGAATAAATTACTATTCCCCTCAACAAGAGAAAAAAAAAAGGATCCAAAATGTACATCCGTGGTAAAAATACAGTACAGATGCCTTGAATAGCCTAAACATAATGATATGTCCAGAAATCGTGGTCATTTAAAAGCTCTGAAATGTAATTTTGAAAATGGCTTTATTGAGTTAAAAGAGAGCCACTGAATAAAACCACAAATATATTTGCTAAGTTCAATTTCCCCATTTTTCCCAAATGCTGAAGGTTAGAGCTATGTCTTATTTGCCAGTGGAAGATTTTCTAGGACTCTTCAGGCACATATCACAGAGCAGTTACCCAAGTGATCGCAGCCAAATGAGAAATCTCTGAAACAGAACTGGCTGTACCTATGACTAATACATTTTGTTACATATAAGTACTACCTTCCAGTAATTCAAAAAACATCTGAAAGAGCTCTCCATCCAGAAGTAAAATGTATTTATCCCTCCACAAAGACATACCCAGATGGTACAAGCTAAAGCAGGATGCAGCACCGCTAACAGAACAGAGCCTCTGTGCACACCATGGAGAAGGCAGGGCACAAAAAGATCACGATGCAGTGTGGGGAACAAGGGTGAGGTGAAGTGTTTCTGACTGTCCTGCACTGGGGAGTGAATAGCTTTTCTCAGGGAAACCTCCCCTTGGAGTTCACCAGCCCTTGGAGAAGCAAGCAGGGCTGCTGGGTCATTGCCCTCCAGGCTTGCCTTCTGCCCCAAAAACCTTCTCTTGCAAGAGCTTTCCACTCAGAAAAGCCCAGGGTGCCTTTCAGATTTGTGGAGAAAATGAAAACATACAGGTCTTTTCTTCCGTCCCTGCCCAGCCTCAAAGGAGGGACTCCATTTCACACAGCTATGATTTTACAGAACTCTGGCCAGACTCAAAAGCAAAATAACACCAATCAATATCACCCAAAATAGCCTCCACCTGGAAACCTCTATAGAAAACCAATTGCATAAGCTACACAAAGCCACAGACAGATTTATCTGCCTTGCTGATGTGTTTTTGGAACAGTCCCCGCAAATTCCCATAAAGCACATGAAAACAGATGAAGAGAACTTTGTTGCAGTCAAGACTGCAGATGTATTCTGCATTTTTTGTGACACCTAAGTGATACAGTCAGTAGGGTTATTTCTAACATGAATTTCCCGGTGTGATGTGAAAGGAGGCAGAACTCCTGGTGTACGCAGGGGTGAAAGTGCATTTCAGGACAAACCGTGTGCTTCCTCTGGCACTGAGGGTCCGACCCTGCCTGATGCCATCATCGCCCATCTCCAGGAGGAGCACGTTACCTCTGGCACAACCCAGGAAGTCTCCTTCAGCAGGAGGCACAAGCGCAGGTCTTTTGGCACACCACTTCCTGCTGCGGAGGTTCGAGAGCCTGGTGCTTTGTGTCCTTTGCCTGGCTGCAAAGAGCCCTGGGCCTGGCAGGTCCCAGCCCCATGCTCTGGCAGCAGCATGTTGCCCCGGGGGCTCCTTCAGACACAGCCTGTATGTTCAACATATTTTGTCTCTCAGCTCCTTGCTCAGATGGTTCCCCCTCGGACATGTTTTTGCCGTGCTGTTTGACCCTTGCCAGCTGGTGTAGTACAGCACTTTTGGCAGGATGCTGCTGGCAGCCTGCTCTGCTACTGAGCTCCATCCTTAAGAGCCCCTCTGACCTCCGAGGGATGATGACGAGGACCGTGCTGACAGCTTTCTGACTCAGACTCTGCATTTCTGGGCAGGCCACATGCCCACACTGCATTGTGCAGGGCTGCCAATCTCACACACATCACATCTGTCTCTGAAGGATTTATTCCTCACCTCCATTGGGACAGCTGGCCCTCTGAATGAGTCTGTATATGCTTTAATTCATGCAAAACTCAATCATCAGCTTGGCTCTGGGGAGTCTTTTCCGCAGGGGAAACTGTTATCACTTCCTTCAGAAATAGGGCATCATGTTACCTTTACAGCTTCAAGCTGTAGAGCTGCTGAGCCCCAGCAGTTCCCATTAAGGATCACTGTCTGTTGTGAGAGCTCTGGGTATCACAGGCTGTGTCCCCAGATCACCCCTCCCATCCTCAGTACAGGTCCTGCTACCTCCCTGGGCTGACAAACACGGTGCTGCTCAGCTACTGCTACTTTTTTTTTTTTTTTAAACAATCTCATCTCACTCCAGTGCATCTTGATGCCACGTTCTGTAACCACAGGGATTAGGACAGGGGTGAACTCAGCTGGTTTTGCTGGCTTTGCACACTTCTTGAAATCTACTGCCAACATGGAAGCTTTACTGCCTTTAAGCTTTTAAGCACAGCTATGATGGCAACGCTGTTTGCAAAGTCTCACACACTCCCTGCTTCAATGAGATACAATCTACTGAGCCACACCACTCATTTTAATAACCCAAGAGCCAACTAATAATCTAATAAATGTCCCAGTAAGAAATCTGCACCTGGATGCAGCCCTGCCACGATGCTATCAGGTTTGCACCTTTCCAATGTCTGGGCTTTGCCTCTGGCTTACAGAGCATCTTCTAAGTGGCTCTTAATATCCTCTTCTCCATCCAAACATTTCTGGATGCTGTGTGCTCCTGCCAGCCCACAGAGATGCCAGGAAGTCTCACACTCCGTGGTTTTCCTCAGAAACACACCAGCCTCTTTGTCCTTCTCTTGCTTTTTTCTCTCACAGATAATCTGCCTCAGTGAGATGGAGGGTGCCACACGTTGCAGGGCAGTACTGAGACTTGCACAAGTGCACTTCCTTAGTCTCATTTAGCTAAGAAATATCCCCAAATCCTCAAGCACGTATTCAAAAGAACACACCAGGAGCTTTCTTCCAAGTTCCCTATCCAGTGCAAGAAGCAATAGGAAACCAGAGTTCTGTTTTTTTTCTTTCTAGGACCTTAATCCTACACTACTGCTCAGCCTGGCTGGCTGATATTTACCTCAGACTAACCAAGTGCCATTCACCCTGTGAACCGGGGTCCTTACTTTAACGGAGTGGAACATTCAGTAAGAAAATGAAGTTCTCCCTGCTCCCTTCCTGAAACTCCAACGTTCATCACAAGCCCAGAGTAAAAAGGACTGCTCATCACAGAGCTGAATCACAACTGCTCATTGCTCCCAATACAATTCTTCATTCTGGGTCTGTGTCTTCCTTTCATACTTGCTTTTCATAATGTTACAGGTTAATGCATGCAACCTAAATCATGAGGAAAACAGAACTCAAGGAAACACTGTCTGCAAAAATAAAGATATCACCTCTTTCAAAACTGGTCCCTGCAGTGGGCCTGCACTCAGTGGAAAACCATTCTCCTAATGGCTTCTTTTCCAAAACCTGACCTCTGTCCTGAGTTTCGACCAAAATATACCTGCATGGATAGTAAAGAACACATACTCTGTCCTACAAAACATCATTCCACATTCTAACATCAGAATACAAAACATTCTAAGAAGAAAATGGCATTCTTCCTGATGTTTCCTTTCTGAAAGCCCAACCTGGTGTGCATGAAACTTAATGAAAGCAAACCTGAATGGAATGGTGCCCACACCAACACACTGATACAAAGCCAAGCACTTCTATACTCCCTTTAAAAATCTATAGATCATGAAAAAATTAAAGCATCTGTTAAGAGTTAGACTGCTTTCTAAGATCACAAAACTAATGGCAGCAAAGCAAACAAAAACCTAAACAGCTTCTGCTGCACCAGGATGATGAAATCACTCCTGTATCTGTTCCCTTCTCTCCTCTCTAACCAACAGGGCAATTCACCATCTGCACCCAGAAGCCCCTTGCTCCAATTCCAATACAGTCAGAAGAAAACTGCTCTCTGTTGGAAAATCCACCCCTAGGTCAGCAGAGCTCGTACAAAACCCCTCCCCAGATCCTGGCCCACCAGAAGATGTGGAGGGTCCCAGCTGTCCCTGAAATCCCAAAGGAAACCATACCCTGTTATGCAGCCCCTGCATCAAAACTAATCCAAAGCTGCTTGCTCCTACCAAGCACCATTGTTCTAATTCCACGGGCCACAAAATAATCAGAAGGAAACTGCACACCTCATTGCTTTCCTTCTAAATCCCTGGCAAAAAACAGATCCAGGTGAGGAGTATGCCCAGAATAAAACAATATAAATGCGTTTACTCCTACAGGGACTGCTCTTCCTCTAAACTGTACCATGCATGGATGAAAATTGTTCGGCATATCATTTATTTTAAAAACCTTATTTCTAATTACAGCAAAAACCATATTCACAGTAACAGTATCTGTATCTAAACCAACAGAAGACCATCTAATCTTACTTGGCCATAAAAGGCTCTGTAGAAAGCAATCTCATCTGCTCTCATTATAAATCCTTAACCATAACCCTAGGAAAACAAAAACAAAAACAACTGGGTTGGCAGTGTCTCTACAAGTAGTCATTCCCTTCCAGAAGCACTAGTTTTTGTACTGCCTTTATAGATGGTAAGCTCACTGCTACAAACCGTCCTCGTGTCTGCCTTGCTGGAGGAGCAGCTCTCCCCTGCACCCTTATCTCCAGCTTCACCACGATAATGGACTCTGAAACAAGAGCAAAGAAAACATCCCAGAATAACAGCCCTTCTCATTGCAACTCCAAAGACTAAACGCATACCTATAAATCCATAATTATGTTTGAAATATATGTAAGAGAGATAATTTCATATGGAGATAAAAATACACGTATATGGGAAAAAAAAAAAAACCCGTGCCACTTCCTTTTACAAATCCTAGCCCTTAACACCAGGCGAAGTGCACCTCAGGGAACAGCCGTGCTGTTGACAACGTGCTTCATACACAGCCATTCTCCCTCACAAACACCATTTCTCAGCTAAGCTGTTAGGGTCACAATAAAAATTATTCACAAATTGCGTTTCTCCTTTTTTTCCACCCCTCATTGTTTCTTTTAGAACCCTGAGCCTTATCACAAGGGACACATGGAAAACTGGTGCCAGGCAGATCGCCATGCCTGCCTCATGGCAGATTTAGAAGAAAGCTGCTCTCTTCATTTCTTCCCTTTTGAAACCATACATTTACGATACTCCTAATCTGAAATACTTTGATGATCTGCTTTCCATTGCAACATTAACGTCAACAGATTTCCCTTTACACAGATACAGCCCTACTTGAGCTTGCTGGACCTGTATGACAGAACGGAAACTTTTTTCTCAAACCCAACTTGAACACAGGGTGAACTGTGTCGGCCAAGTGCTACCTTCACAACTGTCCCAAAGTTACTCCTCTAACCCTTCCCCCAAATTCTCCATCCTTTCTCATGTCCTGGCAGCAATTAAGACCTATTAACACTGCCTCGTTACGAAAACTTAAAGCTGATAGAATGACATAGAATCATAGAATGGTTCAGGTTGGAAGGGACCTTAGAGATCATCTTGTTCCAACCCCCCCGCCATGGGCAAGGACACCTCCCACCAGACCAGGTTGCTCAAAGCCCCATCCAGCCCGGCTTTGAACAATTCCAGGGAGGGGGCATCCACAACTTCTCTGGGCAACCTGTTCCAGTGTCTCACCACCCTCACAGGGAAGAATTTCCTCCTTATATCTAGTCTAAATCTACCCTCTTCCAGTTTATAACCATTACGCCTTGTCCTGTCATTATCTATCCTTGTAAAAAGCCCCTCCCCAGCTTTCCTGTAGGCCCCCTTCAGGTCCTGGAAGGCTGCTATCAGGTCCCCCCGCAGCCTTCTCTTCTCCAGGCTGAAGAGTCCCAACTCTCTCAGCCTGTCCTCGTAGGGGAGGTGCTCCAGCCCTCTGATCAGCCTCGTGGCCTCCTCTGGACCCGCTCCAACAGCTCCACATCCTTCTTGTGTTGGGGGCCCCANGAGGGTGCATATTTGGCTGCAATGCTAAACACGAGCCAGCCCATCGCATTCTGGCTCAGAGATGTCTGAAGGAAACTGAGAATTCACACCCAGTGGTTGCCACTCCAAGAAGGCACAGCAGGCACTCCTAGGAAAGCAAAGGTACACTTGGGGAGATCGAAGTCAGAAGTTCTCTCAGGTTTTATAAGTGCTAAAAACACAGTTTCAGAAGTATTTGCTTTACACGCTGCATGTGAGATTAAGGAAAATTAATTTTCCTGCGTTAGTTTTAAGGCCTTTGTGAATAAAAAAAACATGGGAATTTGTGCTGCACGTAAGTAATTTATGGTATTCAAATTTCCTGGCAACTCCTATGAATGTCTTTAATAATCAAGATTTTTTATTTGCTTAGGTTTTTTTTTCCTCTTCTCCACAGAGGGCTGAAAGGCCCTGAGAGATCTCTTTCTCTGTTCTCCTTCTCCTAATTAATTAGATTAAAAAAAAAAAAAATCAGGAAAACAAAAAAAGCAAAACCCAACTTTTCATAGAATTACTCCATTTTCTTCAGGACTATCATCTGCCTGCAACTGTTCCTGCTCACTTTCTGAACCAGGTGGCAGCTGAGTTTCTGAGGAACTCTATGGTTTGCAGATGCATCATTTTCAATGGGAATGGGTTCCTATCCCACCCTGGCAAATCCTGTTTGCTGGTCTCAGATAGGAGTAAATCTTATGCTAAAAGCTGAAAAATATTTTTCCAGCCTAGCAAAGAGAATAGGTAAAAGATCCCATACATTTGAGTAACAGCCTGTTTCAATGCAAGTCACTGTGGTTAAAATTTGTGATGCCTGTGGATAAAAGGGCTCTACTGGAGCTTTTCCCATGGTTTGTAACTCCTGGATGACTATGAGGAGCTTTTGCTGCAACCTTTCCTTGCAGTGGAGGACACTTCTGCATTCTCCTTCCCTCATGCAGCTGTTTCTGTTCATTATGCTTGTAGGAATATGTTCTGAGGCTTTTGATTCCTTGGGAAATGTCACTGGAAGTGGAAAAGTTATTGCAGAAGAGATGACAGACTCTCATCTATGGAGGTATTTTACAAGAGAAACCAGGCTAAAAGGGCAGGAAGAGATTTGGTATGACTTCATAGAAAAGAGGAAAGCAGAGTTGAGATAATCTAGCTTTAAGACCTACTCTGAATCCTTAGGAAAATTGGATCCAGATGTTCAAAGCTGGGCCTGGTCTTGTACCAGAAAGCCCCAAATCATGGGTCTTGCCAATGAAAAATGTGGGGAAGTCAAGTTTACATTTAGGACATACTGTTTGTCTGCTGCTTCACTGATGCCTTATGGACATTGGACACAAAATGGTTACACCTAACTGAAGATTAAGCAACAAGGAAAGCCAGTGTATTGACTATAGAGTCGATTCGTATATGAATATTAAATGTGTTTTCGCTCTTTAGCCCTCTCATTTTCGCTTGGGTTTTGCCAAGGGGCATTGTAGATTGGATATTCAGATACATTTCCATTCCATAATGGTTTTGTAGCTGAAGTCATGCATAAAAGGATGGAAAACATAGCACAGTTTACTGAAATAAGACCCTGTGAGCACTGAGGAGTTATTTTTAATATTCCTAACACATGAAGTCTATGCTACAAGGCATTTACGTAACTCTTCTTTGTTTAGTACCACCTCCATCAGAACATAAGTATTTGCAGCTCTCTGAAAGGAGCTCTACCTTGAATGTATTACGGAATCTGTAAAACCTTTCCAGTTGTTTAAAGAAAGAATCAAAGATTTGACCTCATCATGCAAATGCCTCAGTGTAAATGATTTCTTTTTATCAGAATTTGACTCCTTCAACTCTACATTGGCAAGTTTTCCAATACAGCAGCCTAAGCTTGCCTGCTATTATCTGATATGGGAAGACCTTGTTAGACATAGTTTGCCTTATTTTTATTCTTGCATATATAAATCATTCCTTATAACACAGCCAATGTAACAACAAATACGAAGCATGTGGGGTTTTTTGTAGCATAAAAGGACACATCTGAGGCAACGAGACTCCTTTTTTGGTGCTGTGTGCCACAGATGCTAGGAGGCCATGGTGAATTCATGGTCTGTTTAGTTTCTGCGGAGCATAAAACTGGCCTAGGGCGGGCTGTGCAGAGCACTGAGCAAATATATTGCAGGTAACACATTAACACTTCTCATCACACACACCCTGGTTCAGTTTGATAACTTGAACACTTAACATATGAAGTTACATTGCAAGCAGGCAGCCTCTCGCTGCCCATCACCTCACAAAAAGCAGGTTGGGTGGGGCCCTGGGCAACCTGATCGATACTAGATCTGGAGGTTGGCAACTCTGCCTGCAGCAAGAGGTCTGGAATTTGATGATCCTTGGGGTCCCTTCCAACCCAGGCCTCTCTATGATAAGAGGGAGAGGCAGGAGCCCCCACGTTCCTGTTCTACCAATGGGAAAATGAGACATCAAAACATTTCATTCAAGAAACAGAGGCACAGACAAGTGAAGTATCTTGGACAGTACACACTTAGCTATTACTTTCAAACTCTTCTTGTGGACAGCCCTGTCCACTAGAGATCCCAGCTGGCAACACTGTGTTAAGATTTGCCTAATGCTAGGTCAGTTGGAGGTGTAAGTGACCAGAGCCAAAGCAACACTTGGTCAACCTGACCATCTATCAGCAACTTGCTAAGGGCTGGTTCTACTCCCACTGGCATCAACAGCAATTCACACCAACTACCTGCATGTTTCAATGACATCAGTTTACACCTGAACTACTGCCACAAGAGGTGCTGGGCCCTGCCCTTAGCACAGGCATTGGATGTCTGCTGCTAACATCAGCCAGCTCTACTGACTTCTTTGGAAATTCTTTGTCAGGCAATGACAGATAAAGCCTCCACTGGCTGATGGTCTCCAGATTGGATTACCGCAGAGGGAATTTCACAATCACACTGGATTCCAATCATTTTTCTCCTTATTCTGGAAAAGAACTCAATTTTCTTCTGTATGAAAAAATATTGCCAGTATTATCTTTCCCATCAAATCTGAAGGCAACTTCACTAGATTGGCTTTGCTAGAGGCCCTTCTCCTAAACACAGTGCTCTTTGCAAGGAGCTTGTTTCTTCCACGGTGGCTTGTTCGTCCCAAGTTGCAGAACGCCCTCTGTTTGAGCCAACCTTATTACTGCTGACTGATCTACTCTGATTTTTTTCATCCTCATCAATAAAATGTCAATTTTAATAAAACAGTTCTTGGATGTAACTTCATTTACAGGTCAACTTGTACAGCTGCACTCTTGACATTACCCACTTCAGCTATACCTGTTGGGTTCTTCCCATGAAGTTTAAGAGTTCTCCACACTTTACGGACTTCCCATCACATGGAGTTTCTTCCTATCACTTTTCTAAGCACCTTCTATCTACTCCAGTTTATCTCAAAATTCAAACAAAATGTTTATTTAAATGTATCTTACTTTTCAGCTATTTCACACTGGGGATATGGGCAGGGAGCCCATATCCTTTTTTTTTTTTCCCCCAGAGCCAGGCTTACTTATTCAAGCAGTACAAGGAAATCTTTTCATGAGACTGATCTGAATTTTGATTATCTAATAAAAGGTGGAACAGGAGACAAAATTGGTTTGATTTGATTTACAGTCTCTGAACCATGCTGCAAATGTAGCCCTCCTTTTACGCTCTCAAACTGATTCCAATTTATTCCTGTGTGTTATTTATGCAGATACATTCACTGAATAGTTTAGCAAGTGATTTTCAGATTGGACTTGCTCCTTAGAGTTATTTTACATAAATTGATCAGCAACTACTGGTTTGTTAGCCTGTTTAGTACACACACTGCAAGGAGGGGAAAAAAAACAACACAGTGTGATTTCTGCTCCATCAGGTCATCACAGAAGACATCGTACTGTCAGAAGAAGGATGAAGAACAAACACTGAAATTCCAGAAAGATAATCCTTAATAATAATCGAGGAGCTATAGCTGAGTTCGTGAAATTTGCCTCAGCAACCCAGGCACAACAGATTTTATAAGTCAGAAGGTTTATAAGTAAGAAGGCTGAAATCAAAATCAGGAGAAACTGCGCTAGGCACTGTACAGGAACAGCCTGTTCCTCAGATAACAGCATCTCAGTTGGCAGAATGCTGGAGGTGGAGATGTCATATGACTTGATTTCTAAGAGTTGTCCCCAAGTGCCAGGGGATGCCAAGCCCTCTTAGCATCTCCCATGGACAAACTCCCCAGCCCAGCAAGTTGGCACTGCTGAAATCCAAAATCCCAGGGCATTGCCCAGCCCTGGGATCAAACAAACAGACACTGTTCCTCAGAACAATCCTCCAAGTCCAAGCCAGTACAAAGAGAAATCCTGGGAGCAAAAAGCAGAAACCTTCTGAAAGCTGTTGACCTAAGAGTAAATGTTCTAATTACTCAAAATTGTAAGAAATACAGAAGGCAAAATACTATAGAGGTGACTCTAAAAAATATCAGCTTCTAACCCTGAAATATACAGTAAGGAACATTACCATAATAAGCTCTGAGCAGATACAATGAAAACTATTACAGCTCCAGGAAAGACACATAAAGATGAGCATAACAATTACCTGCCTGACAGAGAAAAAGGAAGAAAGGTACATAATTTAGAGTACTGCTGCTACTGGCTTTAAGACAGATATATAATGAAAAGTATTGCAGTCACCCGGCTCTGACAGAGGTATAATGGCAATCATTAGTTATCTAGCTGTAAGGAGGACACGTAATGTGTACTATTATTGTTACCAGTCCCTAAAGAGAGAGCAAGGAAGAGGGAGAGATGGAAAGGATGAGAAACCTGGACCGTTACCTGGCTCTAGAAGGCAGAAATTATGGAAAGATTTGCAGCTGCCCATAGCTGTGCTTTACAGCTACTAATTCATGGATGGAGAGGCCAGGGAGAACAGAAAGCAGTCTGAGTTACACCACGGTTACGCAGTACAAGGCCAGACTTCCAGCTGGCTGCAGCTGATAGAGCTCAATCACATTTGTTGCAGCTACACCGACTTCAGGTCTGCAGAGGAGAGGATGGGGGGACAGGAGCTGCCCCATGAGACACAAGCCCCACAGCCCTACCAGAGCAGGCACAGACCATGGAAGCATTCCTGGGGTGTCCCATCACCTCATGGACCCTGCTCAGCTGCCTGGCAGCAGCCACCTCCAAGACTGAGCCCGCAGCACTGTGAGGGTGAGAACTGCTTCTCTGGGCACTCTCAGAAGCAGGGTGGAGTCCATGGGCAAGAGAAAGGGATGACAAAAAAAGAGGGGCTATAAAGAATGAAAACATGGTGTTTGAGAGCTCTGAGCCATGCAATGTAGAGGTGAAGTATATTTGCACTTCTGCAGAGACAGATAGATGCCTGGAGCTTTCTGCGGCCTTCAGTATCTGTCCCTTCTCTGCATGAAAGAAGTCTGACTATCCATCCTACCACCAGACCAAAGGAACAACTGAAAAAAAAAAATCACTTGTTTTAAATCTAGGGCTTGAAGACAATAACAACACACAGGGGAAAAAGAAAAAAAAAATAGTTAACCAAGACTGCAGGAATGAGGGAAAACCACAAACTTTCTGTTAGCAAATAATAATGGCACAGACAGCAAGTAGCCTACCTTTCTGATTTCTACAGCACTCCTCCTGGTTGTCCTCAAACTCACGCTTCAAATTTCATTTCCAAGTGTTTAATAACTGCCAGGGCTTGAGGACAACTTGAGTGAAGTCACTCCTTCATGTTAACTGAGTGTTCAGTCAGGGCCCTGAATAAATTCCACGTAAAGGAATGCAGGAGAAACTTCAGAGCAAGTCAAACTTTTTATTCCTTTTTTGACCACTGTTTACCATCCATCAGGTGGAAATCATTTCAGACGAAATCACAGCATCTTGTGATTAATCTGTAATGTTCTGAGATGAAAGACACTCTGGAAACCCCACTGTTCGCACACAGCATGGCTGCTCAATCAAACCACTTCTGCAACACCAGCCTCTGTCAGGAGAGAGACAGAGAGGAGTGGGGACAACGAGTGGAAGGCAAGGAACAGAGCTCTGAACAGGGAGCGAGCACTGGCCTATTTAAGCTGCACTCAGAGTAATCAGCACTGCCAATACTACAAGAGAAGGGTTTCCATCCTTCCTCCAGTAACACAGTTCAAACTCGTGTCCTCCAAAGAAGCAGAACCACGTATCACCCTGAGATTTCTAGGCAGAAGCTGTCACCCCAGCTCACCACACAGCACCCCAAGGAATGCCTTCCAGCAGCACCTCTGCCCTTCCTTCTAGTCACATCTGTTCTGAGCATTTACACTGTGCATTGTAAGCGGTGCCATCATCACCACGGTGTGCACGTTCCTTAGCACAGCAAAGACCAGAGCCTTAGGCTTGACACCAGTGTAGTCATATGCACAGATGTGGTCTTTGGACCCTCTGCCAGGAAAGGAGCCTGCAGTCACCTGTCCAAGGGGTAGAACAGAGTCAAATTAAGACCCTGCACTGCATGCAACTTCCAAGGAGCTGAAGGAAAGCTCCTGGTGGTGAGAACCATTTGCTTCTTACAGGAAGAGAGTTGGACACACGCAATCAGGCTAATTCAGAACTGACCTCAATTTTCAAAGTGCGGAATTACACAGATCAATAATTTTTCTTTTAACATGTACTTCTGTGAGTTCCACTACTGACCTGAACTGCAAAGGATGACTTGCTGCAACAGGCTCTGCTCTTCCGACACAGCCCTATGTGAAGTCTGACAACCACCTCTCCTGGGGATGTTCTGAGAGACAGAGACCTTGAGACACACAGGTCCACCAACAACCATTCTGGGCACTGAATTCCTGTCCTTAATGCTACTTTACACTTCTTGCCAGGCAGAAATAGAGAAGCTCTGGCCTAAACTTGATCTGAGGTTGCTTCCCTCGCTCGTATTTTGAGAGTTCCCCATTATCATTACCAGCACTTTAGGGATGTTGAAGAGGATCTGAGGAACTTCAAAGGCTGTTATACTCTCCCGGGGTGATGTAAACAGACCTTGCAGGCAGTGAGAAGCAACTTCAGTAAAGTTGTTCACTTAGTGCAAACAAAGTGGCAAAATCCAGCCTTCATTTGTTAATAAAAAATAAATGCATATGGTAAATATCTACTTTGACTACAACATGAAAAGGTACAATGTGCAGAACTGAACTTCTCTTGATTCCTTCTGGGAATACCATGCTGCTCTTTCAGACTGTATTGCCTAACACTGAATATTAATTGTCAAAAAAAGCTGTTACCTCTCTCTCATCCTTCCTCAGACTTTGTTTTTTTTCCTTATTCAAGTTGGCTTTCTAGTTTTTGTCTTTCACTGTCCTTTTCCTTTTAACCAGCAGACTTGGCTAGATGATGGGATTTCTGATGCACAGCATATCTGGACACGACAACCTTTCCCTTCTTTCCAATACAAATTGAAAACAAACATCCAAATATTGTTTCAGAATAAGGTACTTCTTCATTTTTGTACTTGCATGTGCATTCTACAAAATACACACAGCCATTACTGGCACGTTCTAGTCAAATAAAATGATACACTATTTAAATAATTCTTTTAAAACGTTTTTTGGCAGCTACTAAAATATTTCAATCACCACTAAATTCCAACTCTCTGCAGAGAGATGACAATAAACATACATCAATTCTAATATGCTATGACACAAGATAATGCACAACTATCTAACAAACATACAAGAAATAAATTCAAGACAAATCTCCAAGCTCCCTGGTTCAGCTCCCAACCTTCCATCAGCAAAAGCTCTGCAAAACTTTACTTGCACATGTTTTAAATTTAAAACTGAGCCTGAGTATAGTGGGTGAGCCAAGTCAATGCTCAGCTCACAGGAAACAAATGCTCCTGCCACTGTCAAGAAGAGCTATTACATTTTAGCTGCTTAGTTGTCTTCCTGGACTGACATATTCCATTCTAGAGTACCATACCAAGACCAGGAGTGATCATCTACTTCTCTTCTGCCTCCTCTGAGTAAAAGGCAAACAGAAAACATGTTAGTTTTGGTACCCAGCACCTCCATACCCTGCCCACTTGCTAACATCCACTGCGGGCTGCCCTTCCTGCATGAGCCTCTATGCACAGGTCCTGCAGGAACATGAGGAAGCACTGACACTTCACTGGGAAAGAAATTATGGGTTTTCTGTTCACTTAAGTCCATACAATTTTGAGTTCAATGGCTTGAGAGCCTGCAAAAGGTTTTGTTGTTTTCCTACTTAATATTTCTCCGCTTCCTTGGCACCAGAAAGTGATAAAAAGATATTAGTTCAAAGTGTTTGACTTCAGGGGAAGGGAAAAAATTAAAATAAAAAATCACACCAGTTTCTTTCCAGTTATCTCCAGTAAGAGCTGTGCTTCTGCATATTGATCAAGCAGTTGTTTACCTGCTCACTCATACGAATGGGATAGGAAACAAAAAAAAAAAAAAAGCCTGAATGACCTTGCGAAAGTAGGGGAAAAAAAGAAAAAAATAAAATCAGTCACTTTTCATAGCTTTTGAAATGTAAGAACAGACTTAGCTTTGGAAGCAACTGAATTAATTCATACACAAATGCTCCTTTTGCATCTTTGTTTTCATTTATTTTCTGCTTGGTAGCAGCAATACTGAAAACTAGTGCATGACAAAACAATCAAATGAGATATTTGGTGCAATGGCTAATTTGTACTCTGTAAGCCTCCCCGACAAATTCTATTAACTGTTCTCCCTGCTTTGCTGATGCTTTATTTTTTTCCTTGAGAGCACAGTGAGTCCTGAAGCTTAAGATGAATGTCTCTTTCCTCTCTCTCCTGTGACTGCCACGCCTTACGTCCCAGCACTAGCCACAGAGACAAGGGTATATTGTTTTGCTTTTATTTTGAAAGGTGCCAGCTACTACTCAGCAAACCCTATTGCAGGG
Source organism: Penelope pileata (assembly GCA_013396635.1). NCBI lineage: Eukaryota > Metazoa > Chordata > Aves > Galliformes > Cracidae > Penelope > Penelope pileata. The sequence goes on from WBMW01002327.1 coordinate 892,514, forward strand.
CAGGCAAAAGGAGAAGGTCAGTGGAGGATGCTGGATCTATGATTCAAAAACATAAAAGGCAATAATAAACTTGTTTTCAGCTTCCTTTGAAGAAGGCACGGCCAGAAGAGAGAGATTTGCAATCTCTGCTTTTGTCCCAGCCAACAGGGAGATGCTGGGACACAGCACCACCCGGGGCCACCGACGGACACCAGGTTTCCAGGCAGAGGGCCTGAGCCTGGGGAGGCTGGGCGAGGAACTGCAGGTGAAACAAATCCCACAAGGCTGCCCTGACTTGGAGGAGAACTCAGAAACAGCACTGATCTTCCCTTTGAAAAGCCTTTGAAATGACTTGAAAGCAAGCAACAAAAGAAAAACTCCCAGAAAAAAAAGTCACGTGATCTTCTGCACCCCACGCTTCCTGCAGTGTGTGTGTAACTATCAGTTTAATTACTTCTGCTTCCAACTTTTTTTCTTTATTTATGGTGCACTGGAAATTCAGGCATATTATGGATGGTTCCCTCAGAGAGCTACCTGAATGAAGATTGAAATGGTAATACCTCAGACCTGTGAGCATTCACTGCTGGCCTCATCACAGAGTGCATTCAGCACTCTAACACCTTATATTGCTTTTTAGCTGGAAACAGAATCCTCTGGATTTCGGTCATATTTCTGCAGATTTTCAGAGAGTAAGATGGTGTAAAGTCAAGGTTCGAGAATGAACCCTGGTGCAAATTCACATGCTTTCATGCATTACGTCCTGCTGTCCCAAAGGCTAATGAGGATCTAATTATGAGACACTCTCCGGCAGCCCCAGTCTATGCAGGGGGAGGACAGACAACTCGAGATGTGCTCTCCACCTCACCAGGTGCACTCACATCCTGGCACAGTCTGCATGGCACAGCAAGCTAAGCTGACCTGTGCCCCATGCTGTGTGAAGCCCAGGCAGCAGGGCTGCAGGTTTTCCCACCTGTTAATAGTCATTTCAAGCACAGCAAGGAAGGGAATCCTCTGGGGAACCCTGTTTCCTGTGCTCTTTGTATCTAATTCACCCCTATCTTTTAAGTGGAAATGTTGAAGGACAAAATATTCACAATAAAGCAGAAGGAACAAGCTCCTTTTTCTAGTTTTGTTACTTTTTTCCCCCTTTCTTTTTCCACTTTCACAGAACGGTTCAATACTAACATCAACGCAGAGCTCCTGGATGGTTAAGGAGAACAATCCACATATAGCAATTACTTCACACAGGACATCCATACTTAGTTTAGATTCTGTTAAAGATCACGACAAAATTCTGAGGAAGCATGCAAAACATTTTTCCTTAGCTTAGCTCCCTCTGCAGCAGCTAGGGTGGTATGACAGGTGTACCTCAGACCTCAGCCCACCTGGTATGACTGCTCCCCTGCAGAGGGGACATGGCAGTGCACAGCTGCCCCTCTCTGACCCTATGGCTCCAGTAGGTGTACAGTAGGGTTTTTTCACAGGGAAGGGTAAAGAGAGGGACTGAGTCAAAGCCTCGTGCAGGCAGTCACCAGGGGAAAAGGAAGAAAGAGTGCGAGGGGGCCAGAGTGCCAGAGGACCCCAAGTGAAGGCAAGCTGGGTAAGCTTGAGGGTCTCACCGAGGAGGGACTGGGTATTCCTACCCCTGCATCCATCGGATGAGCAGAAAAAAAAAGTGAGTTGAGGGGTATTTTGCCATTCCCATGTGCCAATGCTCATCACAACTGCAATCACAACTTCTACAAAGGAAGCTTCGAGATAATATTATGCTGTTGGTCACAACCAAGCTCTGGGAAACACAGGGATCTCAACAGAAGCGGGGGACTCCCAGAGGCAAAGGACATGGGGATGAGGTCCCTGCTTCTATCAGGTTACAGAGGTCATGTCTTACGCAGTGCTGGCATTGGATCCATACCACTGAAGCAGTGACAAGCAGCCCTCAGAGACAGACTGTTACCTACTTGTTCGTCCATGTACAGCACTGTAGGTTCTGTGTCTTCTTACTTCTTGGAAACAGATGCACTTTCATTCTTGAATTTCTGCTTTAAGCACATCACTGTCTTCTCATAAGATTTTGCCAGCAGATGTTTCAAAGGTTCCTGTCCTAGGCAAAGAGAATTACAGTTAAAGTGGATACAATAGCATCACAAAAACACTGTATTTAGTTAAGTAACAAGATAACCAACATATGTCACCTAAACCTTAGTTTGATTTTCCAGTGCTTTTTAAGAACACACCAAAGTTTTACTTCATTCACTACGTGCACATGCTGCACTAAAATGAGAACTGAAGGCCCCCTTCACGGAAAATTGTCTCAAAGACAGTTTGCTGCAGGCACGGTTCCTTGAACCACTCAGTTCTCCTATCTAGAAGGAATCATCTTCCTCATGGAAGAAACAACTAAGATATACAACTGTGATATGAGACTTTTTGTTGTCTGTGTGTCTTTACATCTCCAAGAACTCTTCCAGAATACATGGAGAGCAACTGTAACACAGTCACACAGTGCACAAACAGATTTTTAATAAATGGTTTAGGAAGGGGCAACACATCCTTAACAAATGTTTCCAAATAAAGGTTTAATCAATTGTTACAAACCATGAGATTGCTTAAAACCATTTAATTCTCAGAGCTACTACATGTAGGACAAGAGGGAACAGCGTACTGTAAATACACTGATTTTCAATGGCAACTTCCACGTCCTCACCAGCCTGCTCACCAGCATCTGCTCAGCTGTGTGGCCCATACACAGTCTTTAGAAGCCTGAAGAAGCCCTGTAATACTGACACATCTCCTGCATGCTATTTCTGGTAGTCGAGGGTGCAATTCCTGTTGTACGTATAGAAGGTAGAGCATTAGCCCTAGACCTATTTCCTCTGCCATTTTACTCAGGCTAAGTAGTCCCTTGCTACTCTATTACATGGCCAGTTTTGTCTGTCATTCACTCCAAGACATTTGCAGGGCAGACTCTATACAGGAAAGGATGTTCACTCCCTGATGCTTGGCCTTTGCTTTAACCCTACTCCAAAACTGAAGCTGCCTGATAAAGAAATGGGTATCTGAAGTGGAGGAGCTGATAAGGAAACAGGCACCTTGCCTGCCAACCCCATTCAGACCCGAGACAGTACCCTCAGTTTGGAAAGACAACACCACTGTTTCATCACACCATTTTCCAGCAGGTACAGGGGCAGCTCCAGGCTGGCTGGCACGGTGCACAGTAATACACCCACCAAAATTCAGTGAGGCAAACACTGAAAGACAGAGAATTGCAGAGAAAGATCTGACCTCTGCTGAGCATACAGCATGGGCTACATACCTGAACATCTCACAAATCTCCTTTGCAGATTAATATTCCTGGTCACCTTTTCATCTCTCTACTCAGCAATTCTTGTAAATATTCATCTCTTAACTTTTCTGCTTCATACTCCTGCCACTTTTTTGCAGTCTCCTCTTTCTGTCCGGCCCGTTGATGTGGTACAACCCCCTCCAGCTGACTGCAATGGCCAAATCCTCCAGCACAGAGGAGGAAGGTGGGTTGGGGAGGCTGTGCAGCTGTGTCAGAGGTTCAATATGTGCCCACCGGCTCGGTGAGGGGGCTTCTGGCATAACCACTTCTCTTGTGCTATAAAATTTAATTCTCATCTTAGTCTTTGAATTCCTCGGAACAGAGATTTCTCCTATGCCAGGAAAGCACTTTAGTTTCCCCCCCAAACATCCCATGCCTGTAAAATAACTGTACTGCTTGCACACAGAGAAAGGCTCGGAGACAAGTCTGGCAAATAACACGGGTCTGAAAGGGAAACAGGCTGAAAAATATGAAGGACATGAAAACTTTGGGGGAAGCCACACTTGCTTCTGGGAAACATCATGTTATTTGGCTACTGAGAAACAAAGAGGTTTGGAAGCACGTTATGCTAGTCGAAGAAGGCTAGCTCAAAACTAAGGTTCTCATTTTCCGCGCTGACAGATGCGACACATTTCATTAGCCAAGGTTTAAGCAGAGACGTTCAAAGCTGCCAACAAGAGTCTCTCTGCTTCTCCCACTTCCCTTGACGATGAACAGAACATGGCCATCTGAGTTCACAGCAGGCTTTGAGCCTCTGCATCTTGAAAACATGCCTGCCTTTGAGGCAGCACTTGGCACTGCGTCCCAGAGAGACTATTTTCCAGTCCCAAAGCAAACAAGGACTTCTGCAGGAGCTCTGGTCTCCAGCAATTAGCAAGGCAGACATCCGTGCAAGGCCAGAGGACAGCACTGGTACAGATGGGACAGCAGAGACGCTGATGCAGCCCCAGGGAACACACTCGATGGGAGGACTGCCCTCAGCTCAGCTCCCCACTTGGCAAGTTTGCAGGAGCAAGCGGAGGAGCTGGGTTTATTTTCGCCACAGGCTGGCCAGGATCACAGGATGGATTGCTACAGACAAAGGACAGCCAGAGTGCAAACAGGTTTTTCCTCAAATGCTTGCTTTTCTGATGGAAAGAGCTGGCTACTACATCGCTTTGAGAATTGAAATAGTGATACCCCCCACAAAACAGGCAAATAATAATAAAAAAGAAATCGACATATCACACTGCTAGAAATTATACATAAGAAATTAAATCCAACTGTTCCAGGAGGGATCACGTGCCCATCACAGCAACATGCAGCATTTCACTGGACACCCTTAGCCAGCATTAACACCCTGAAAACAAACCCACCCAGGGGCTCCAACAGTGGGTTTTGTGCAGGCAGCCCGAGCTCCCCGGCACACAGTGGGGCCTGGCCCTGCCAGCCTGCAGCAAGAACATGCTGAACACTTACTGGTGTGTAAAGAAGAAAACATCAGCACGCTGACCTGGTTTGGCTCTCTACCTGGACCAAAGTGGGAATAACCACCCCAAGACACACATTTTTGTATTGCTAGAAGTCTGTCCTCAGTGTTTTTAGTATTACAAGCATCAAGCTAAGCACTCTGTAGCATTTTCCTGCAGTCAGGCCCGTAAGCCAAAGCAATGTACTTCCTAAAAACTCCAGTGGGAACTCTGTCTACCTTCGCCCAAGCTGAGCTCAGCTTTTAATGTGTTTTGAAGAAGGATTTAAGCACATAAATCTGTGGAAACTACAAGAACGAGTGTAAAACAGCATGGAATTGAATGGGGATTGATCTGGGGAAGTCTGGGCACTTGTCTAGACTGCAACCCACAATGCTCAGCTCCGAGCTGCAGTTAATACTGTTATGATGGAGGGTTGTTGGGTTTTTTTAATACTGTTTTTTAATAACATTGACCGACTCCGTAAAACAGTGTTTTTCAGGGAGCTCAGTACACGCAATAAGCAGGTCAGTGTTTAGTCCCAGGCCTCCAGCCCCTTTTCATTTAAGAAAAAAATCCTTTTCTCCTATGCAGTAATGCTGAAAGCAGTGATTTTCAGCTTCTAGGGAGTGAAACCAGGAGCAGGACCAGGTTTCTTCTTAGAAGGCCACAAAAAACAGCTACTAAGCTGTAACCCTCACGGGATGTGAGAAAACTGGCCAATTTTCTAAAAGAAGGGAAAAAAAATCAATTTTCAATATATATATATATTTTAAATAAAATAAAATGACAGCCGTTCTCTCCCATGCAGCCATCTCATGCTCCTGAGTCCTGCTCCCTCTCAGAGCCAGGCACTGCCAGGAGCAGAAGGGTGACAGCCTGCCTCACTCCAGACCCCATTTCCCTGCGGGAGCAGCACGCCTGGCCTGGGAAGGGCTTTGGGATGCACAGTAACTCCAGCAGCAGCAGACTGGGACAGACCACCTACACTTCAGGTGCTTATAACACAGTATCTGCATCAACCACTGCCTGTGAGCAGCACACTGTGGTCAACCCCCCCTGCAGGGCCATCTGCCACGTGCACACTGATGTCTGAGCCCCACTGATGTGCTGCACACAGCTCTTAGCCCATGACCACTGCCCTCCGCGCAATTCAGAGATGGTCCCTGCCCAAAGAGCTGCACAGACAGTGAGAAAATTGATAGAGAAGTACAGAGGGGGAGAAAGCTACACTGGGTACAGAAAGCAGAGCTACCTCCATCGCTGCTTTGCTATCNTGGGGAGAAAGCTACAGTGGAGCCACGTCACTGGGTACAGAAAGCAGAGTTACCTCCATCGCTGCTTTGCTATCAGCAGCACAAACCTGCAAGTGACAGATTAATTGCTAAGAGAGAGTTCTCACGGTGCACCAGCAGATGCAGAGCTCATTGCTGGTGCCACATCAAGCCAGCGCTGTCCTCAATAGGGTTTCTAAGAGAAAATCCTTGCTTTTGATATCTATTATCATCCAACAGATCAGATGACAGGAATGAAGAGTACTAAATATCGCTAAATAAAGCGGTCAAGAAAATACAGAGAAAACAGGACAGACAGACAGCAGGGTTTCTAGCCAGTCAGGTTACAGTTAAACATCAGGCAGCTATTATCCTTTCTCTTTCTCCTGGCAATAAGCAGTGGGCTGGCAGCACTTCCCAGAGGACCATGGCAGCAATGCACTTTGGCTGCTCCCTTTTCGGGCAGGGCACTTCACTGGGGCTGGATCCAGCCCTACAGCTTCAGTCCACTGCCCCACCAGGCAACCCAAGGACTCTGCACAGAGCTCCACTTCCTCCTTTTTGCAAGGACTGGTGTAAACCTGCTCATTCTCACTCTGTCCATCAAAAATTGATGGGCCTTTGTCCAACCAGCAATCCCAATGTTTACAAATCACTACAGCACGCAGTGAAAGCAAAGCGCATCGATCACAAAGCCAGTGAGTTCACATGAGAGGACAGAATCTTTATGAATCCTTTTATTTTTTTACAACCTTCCAGTAGTAAACCCTTCCCACTAGGCTCACAGACTTGTATCTAGTATTTCATTTTAGTATTTTATACAAAGCTGACAGACATGCAAAACTACTGCAGACTAAAATAACATCGTACACTTCTTTTCAAGCTTGAAACCATGAAGAAAGGCTACAGGTGTCTGTAAAGGCCCTTTTCTAGCTGCACGCTTTCTGCAGGCAGATTTTTCTCCTCCAGACTGTTTCAACCCAAGTGGCTCTAAACAGATTTAGACTCAATTTTTCCCATGTGCAGTGCCCAGGGCACTGAGCCTGGGTAACAGAGCGGGGCTGCCCTAGGAAAGAGCCCACTGCTCCCCCTCGAGAGTTCATGAATGACTAAGGGACTCTGCAGACAAGGAAAGCATGTGGCAGACAGTGGTAGAGAATGTTATGGGTGGGTTTAGGAACCCAGAAACTATCAACTGGAATATTGTGGCCCCTCTCACTGTCTTTACTGATAGCTGAGAGGTATTTATAAAAAATGTCACAAAGGCAGGAAAAAAAAATAACTTCAGGTGTGTTGCAAGAGCCCAGTTAGCCTGTATCAGCCCAGAGTACTAACCTAAAGGCTTTGATAAACAGGATTTATTACATTTGAAGGTTTAAACAAAACCTACGTTTTACCTAACACGTGCTGCTGTATCTTATTAGCTTTTCTCTTCTTTACCTTTTATTAGAGATGTGAAGTTCACACTTCATGACAGCTTACAATCTTGCACCAAATGGGGTTTGAGAGGTTTATTTGTGAAAGCTGTATTCAAAAATCAAATGCTCATGATTGTTGTTGCCTTTGTTCTGTGTTTCTCTTTGAAGATAGCAGATTTTTAATAATGTTTCTGCATGTATCCTACTCCAGCAGCTGACAAGCTACTCTGACAACTAGACGGTGATGACGGCGCTCAGTGAGCAGAAAGCTGTGTTTCTAGGGCCACAAAACAGCGAGCTGAGACATATTTAGATTATGAACTGTTATTATTCTGCACAATAATGCACGAGAGCCCCACGCTGTATTGATCAGCAGTTACCGAATCTACATAATCAGTGGCTGGACCTAAACCAGAGCAGGGACAGCAATACCTCTGAGATTTTAAGTTGCCTAAGATGACTAAAACTTAACTACTTTGCTACTTTGAATTTTTGTCCAGATATTTTGAGACCCTCATTTGAGAAGTTTTTAAATAATGAAACTGAGATGACACAGAGAACACTTTTCGAAAATTTAGCCCCTTGATGTTGTCTTTATCACAGCTGTCAGAAATTTAGTAGAACTAGAGGTCTGACTACCCTGAAATACTACAAGCTGTATTTTTGTATCTAAGTTGAATGGGCTCAGCACTGTCTCAGTTTAAATCAGTTGCATGCCTTCTTCTGCTAGAAATGCTGCCTCTCTTCCAGTCACTAGCAGATATGGTTCCCAGAACACAGACACAAATGTGTTACATGATTACCCCAACCCACATTTTCAACCACATACAAGCAAGTCTTTCCCTGAAGAAACTTCAGCCCACACCAGTTCTTACATATTCTGGGACGTGCTCATCCTAACAACAAACTGCAGCCAGAAGAACAAGCACTCCTGCTGCTTACACAGGCCCATCTCTCCCAAAACCATAACCCAAAGGTAACAGGGCAGCACTTCTTCCCAAGAGTCACAGCTTGCTCACACAGCCAGAAAAACAAATTTAAAAAACAAATGCAGAAACAAACATCAGGTGGTGACATATACCCAGACAGCACTAATCCTCCAATATGAAGGGTAAAATGTTGGGAAGCCACTGCACATTGTTGCTTTCTGCTTGAAGAATTCATTTCTTCTCTTCCCAAGAAGTAGTTTATGGTACAAGAGGACAGTCTAGCAAGTGAGAGCGGGGAGATGTAGCTGTAAAGCTGCAAGGCTCACCTGAAGGAAAGTGCTGGCTGAGATGAGACCAGCTCCCAGGCTGGAGCACCTCCCACCTTTAATGTGTGCTCCTCAGCCCTTGCCTCTCAGAAAACCCTCTCCTGATAACCAACTATCATACTTTAAACTGTTTTTACACTTGCCTTTAGCACCCTCTGTGAGGGTGCTAAACTACTGCTGCAGTATAGGTACTGTACTTTTTTTCCAGGAACAGTTTCAGCCCCAGATGAATGCAGCATCGCTCAGATTCTGCAGGCTGTAGCCAACAAAAAAGGCTTTGGACCAGAGTCTCCCACTTGTGACTTTCCCCTAAGCCATGCTTCCAGCGTACCCTGCAGCTCTGACCCCAGAGAGTAGCAGCCCAGATGGAACCTTTGGTCTGTCTCAGTCCAGCTGCTGTTACAATTCCTCACTTTTTGGTCCCTGTAACCTCTGAGCTAGCAGGATCTGAAGCTCAGCTCAGCTCTAAGCATTTCAAAATCCGCTGAACAGAAAGAAAATCCTGTGGCACTTTAATCAGTTGATCTCCCTGGTAAATCAGAGACTAGAGCCAAAAGTTTCCATGCCCAGAGCACGATATTGCACACTGGGGCCCCAGTATCAGTGTGGATCTCCATGAGTTGTCACACATCCCTCAGCTTCTCTGTTCCCAGCATTTTGAACACTGCTACTGTGGAAGATCCTGACTATGCTTCCAGCCCCCCAGAGGAATAACGTCTCATTCAGGTAACCATTTAATTTCACTCACCTCCAAATCTTTCCTGCAAGATACTGTTAAGTCATCGACCTCTGTTGTACTAGTGATATTCATCTTCAGTTCACAACTACAAGGAGGAACAAAATCAGGAAAGATTGTATTAAAAATACCTACACAAACAACACATATTGAGCCAAGATTGGCTACTGAGTCAGCTCCAGGGTCAAGGAGCCAATAAATGTTTTCCTCTGTCTGCGCTATACTGATTCTTTCTGCACAAGTTACTCCAAGGTAGTTACTTCCCTTCTCTTTTATCTTTGTATATACTCTAAACTTGTATTCTCTCCTGTTTTTTCATCCCATAAAACCAGACCATTTGCTTCTGCAACAGTTTTAATGTCACAAGAACAGAAAATAAGGTTACTAATGTCCAGGTGACATGAACCCACTAATGATAGCTTCCCTTCTCAAAACCCACCCAACTCCCTCCACTTGGCCTCCACAGCAGCAGCTGCTCCCTAAGGGAGGGCCAAATCATTTTCTATGCTTGTTAAACAACACTCCCACTCTTATTTATATGTATTAAAACAATGAAGTAAGCATTTGTAAGAGCACTGGAAGCTGAAGTGGTCTCAGTAGCTCATTTTGCTGAGGAAAGCACTAAGTGCTTGTAGCACAGTATTTCCTACAGCAGTAATCTCCACAGACTGCCCTCCTACGACAGACTTTGAAAGGGTACTGCCCATATGACCACTGGTTTTAAATACTGCTTCTGAGACAGCGCATCTTATACACTACATTGCAAGGTTTGTCTTCTTGATTTCTTAATGTTTAGATGTACAGATCTTAAGCACCTTCTGAGAAGGTATGGTTTAAAGAGGAGTCTTTAAAAACAGACAATGAAGAGGGCACAGATCTGGTACAGCCCCACTCTCCTTTCCCCAGTGGCCAACAGAGCCTCAGGGGAAGCTGCATGACAAGCCCTTTCCCAGGCCTGGGTCACACAGGGATTCTTTCTTGCAGCAGAAAGCTAGAGAAAGCTGCCCTTTAGCTAACGGTGCCCACTGGTGCTACAGGCTGATTTTATAAAGGATTGGCCTCTGGGCTTCAGTGCAATTGGAGCCAAATTGCACAGCAGAGATGAGGGAGATGCAAGTATTGAACTTCACGAGACTGAGAAAAGCCAGGGCTAAATGGAAGGGACAGCACTGCTAAGCCCGAGGCACTGCTCATCTTGGTCTGACAGAATCTGTACATCAATATCCCTGGGTGAAAAGCATTATACAGACTTCAGAAATTTTCATTGACCACAGCACTGTACAAAAATAACCATAAATGCATCTTTGCTATTGCCCTCTGCTCGGTGTTTCGGGAGCAGTCCCCAGCCCATAATCCTCGCTGCTCTGAATCAAGTTAGCAGGGCAGAGTCAGTGCAGAGGGCTGGGACATGCCCTCTGTGTGCTCCCTGAGGCTGGGCATCCTCCCAGCAGCCAGAAATGCTGAGGATGGAAGAGGGCTGGGCAGCACTCGCACCCTCACAGGACATTTATGTTGCATATTTGAGAAATTGGATCATCAGAGGAAATAGAGACTTGCTACGGGTTTTTGGAAGCAAGGAAAGGGTGGGTGCTGATGGCTGCTTGGAAAGTTCTCACCTTCACCTGTGTTAAGGCAGACAAGATGTCCTGTCTGTGCAGCAAACACACTCCCACTGTGCTGTGCCACGCAGCAAAGGAGCCCTCCACACTCACAGTACCATTACAGGTTCTGGCCTGACAACAACCTGGCCTTAAAACGTAACCAAACACACTGCAAAACTGAAAAGACATGAATTTAAAGGAGTGGGCCAAGTATGATCAATTCTACGCTACAGCCTCAGACAGCTGTTTCCCCCTCCCCCACCCTTTGGTTGCTCATTTAATAGAGAACAAAAAAGGTGAATGAAACTATAGTTTGATCACGTCAAGGCAGAATGTCACAAAAACTAGTTTGTGGGAAAGAAAATAAGGTGAAAAAACAGTTTGAAGGGTAAGTTCCTGCACCACCTGCTATCAGGGACAAGAAATAGGATGTTATTTTATCAACGTGATGCCCAGCACTGGCTTTTCTCACCTCAAACATCAGAGAACAAACAGCTCCAATGTTCAGCTTGCTTGATCACTATCTGGAAACCCATGTTCAGAAGTATTTACATCACTTTTGTTCAGTTTATTAGCAAAGACCTCATTTCTAGTGTCTCTTTTAGAGGGTCACCCAAGTTTAAGAGAAATCAAACATTCCTCCTTCTTTTGTTTCACACATCAGCCCTAATACGGATCAAAGAACAAACAGTGGGGAACAATGGATTCTACTTGCTAGCAGGGGATTTGCATTAGAGTTCTTAAAAATATGGACAGAAGCAGCAAGTGGAAGCATACTAATGCCAGATAAGTAATTGTTTTGATTTTTCTCTTTCCTTTAAATGAAAGGAAAACAACAACAAAACACCCAAGAAATCAAAATGGCAAGATCTCAAAGTAAAAACTGATCTTCCAGTTTTGGCAAAGGCAGCTGCTGAGCAATGACACAGTGGCAAGAGGCAAAGTGAAGCACGAGATTCTCCCCAGACAGGGCAGTGTGATGCTTAGCAGAGGTCTCACCACAGCCCCCTGATGTTTTCCTCCCTCTGAGTCAGGCTGCACAGCACAAGACCTGCTCAGCTCTTGCCAGGAGACTCCAGGCACCAAGAGACTGGGTGACCAGAGCTCTCACCCACAGGCAAGCTTTTGTTCATGGAACCTCAACAGCAGTCACTCAGTTCCTCACACACTGTCTGCATCCCAGCCAACCTCTCAATGCATCCCCCAGCGCTGCTTCTCCAGCTGAGCAAAGCCAGGTCCTGCATGCTTCATCTCTTGAGCATGATGCTGAGGTTCCGTTTCACTGGAAAACCTCCTGAATGCAGGAAGAAATTGCTGGAACACGCCACCAGGAGCACATCAGATCCCACTTGTAACAATACCAGGATAATGAAATGAACAAAGAATGATTACAAGAAAGTCAGGCATTTTCTTTAAGATCTTCAGTCTCTAGAACACCAAAAGAAACTGACTAAGTGCACTTCATAAATCATGCATTCCAGGACAGGAGCCCTGGGTCCACTTCTAAGACTGCTTTTTCTTGCTGATGCCATACCATAGGAGTTCACATGTGGTGCCTATATTCAAAAAATGAGTTACAGTGACCTTGATGAGTCATAGTGTAAATTACAATAATATAAAGAAGTCATGTCTAGCACAGACAAGGGTGAAGTGAACAGCTTTGCTTTCCGAAAAGCGCCAAGTGAGTGCTCAGATCTCACTTTGAGATTCAGAGTGATTCCATAATGGCCCACAAAGTAACGTCTGCTCAAGCCCATCCATGTATAGGGTACATGTCTTCATGGAGTTGCTGTGTTCTGAGAGCAACTGCTTTTACCATCCTATGTTATTTTGGAGCAACAACTGCTTGCAGAAAATGACCCTTGGATGACACTCAGTATTTAGCTGTTTTTTCCTGCTATTTGATAGCAACACTGGTAAGGACACAAGTTTAGCTGCCCTTCAGACCAGAGCTTAACTATAGAGCAGCCTGCTGGAAAGGAGAAAAACAACACACAAGAAAGGAGGACAAACCAGTACCCTTTGAATCCATGATAACAGTAAGGGGTCTTGGACTCACATCTCCTGGTCCATTTGCCTCTTTGAGATGAACAAAAAGAGCTACATGCTTCTCTGTGAGCCCATTTCAGCACACTCCACACTGCTGACCCAGGACACAGTGGGGATTGATCCCATTTGCTGCTATCACATCCTTGCCCTGTGACCTTAAGCCTCCCTGACAATATGAAGGCTAGATAAAGATAGATGGACCAGGAAGAAGCAATGGAGAAGACGTAAATGGACTTTCCCACAGAAGCACAGAATCAGAGCAAGGACATTCTGTACGGAAAACAATGAGAAGAAACAGAGAATGCCCTACTTTTTCCATCCCACAAGAGCCCGAGGAGAGGGAGGGGGGAGCAGAGAGTGTTTCACCAGAGCATGCACTGCAGCAGGAGTCCCTGTGGCTGAGCAGGAGGGCAGCAGAGAGGCTGGAAGGACATTTGAGAAGTCCCCTAGTATAAGCAGTGACAGAAAAATCCTTCACAAGCGATTGGAAGTAAAACCTCACTTCTGAAGGACACAAGCAGCTAGAAAGGGATGTTCTTATTAAAAGGTATAAAACATGCATATTCAACAACAACAAAATCAATAACAAGGTTATTCCAGTTACCACAGCCTCAAGGCTATAGTTACTTAAGTACACAGAATTTACCAAGATTACTTCATTGATACAGTAGTTGATCAGTAATTCAATTACCATGCACAAGCCTACATCAAACAGCTACACATTCAGAAGCTCTCTCTGGCATACTTCCCGAAACAGAACCTTCATGCATCTTTCATACGGTCATTATAATTAAATTGATGTGTACATGTAGCAGAACAAGCACTTTAAGTAATAGGACATAATCCTAACAGCAGTTTTTCCTTTTTATTTTTTTTATTTTTTTGAAAAAGGACTTCATGATAGAAAAAGCAAGCATGCAAAGAATGAGGAAAATAAAGGCATGAGAAGATACCACGCCCACCACACTGATGGCAATGAGGGATGATCCAGAACCTGCAACAGAGCATGGATATCCTCCCACTGCACTGATGGAGCTCTGTGCCCCACCACCAAGCCTGCAATAATCCAATGTCCTGTGTCCCCCCATGACTCTCACAGGGTCCCTGTGGATCTGCAAAGTGTCTCTGCTCTGCAGCCTTGCCCTCCCCCAGCCCTGCACATGGCATTGGCAGGATGCCTATGCACAACACCCAGATCACAGGTGAAGGGAAGCAGGAGCACCAAGATGCTGAATGAAGGCTCCGCATACAACTTCCTTCTTCAGAATATCAGTCTTTCGGTATTTCACCATCACCACGTCTTACATCTTTACTGAGTTAAATTCTGGCAAGAAAAGCATTAGATTTCCATCTAGCTGTAGCAAACTGNACAGGCCTCCAGCTGGACTCTGTGAGTCAGTTAGGCAGTTAGAATTTAATGGTAATATCTTCCTCCAAATACCTCCCAGTTGGATTATATCATCTTAAATATCAGGCCTTAGTCCACCAATCTGTGAGCCTGAAACTTTCATCCAATAGACTACAGCTTCTCTTTCCAGTCTTGTTAGGGTTTATTTCCTCTTTTTTTCATCCTCTTATAAGGCAACGGGTGAGCAGAGAGTTAACAAAAATGAAAACATGCACGTAACACTAATAAAAACCCTTGCTTTTAAAGGCCACACTTGATAAAAATTTATAATGGCTAAAGTGCTCATAAATTTTACAGCCTACTACACATTTGCAGATTTATATACATAAAAAGGACCCAGCCATCCACGCAGCTGAGGCAGTTTCATATGCACTCGTTAAGCAGATGACTTGTTCAATACTGCCTGTGACTATGGGAGATACCAACAGCCATATTTGTTTCCCAGCAATCACCTGCACTAACATGAAGGAGCTGAACCACCAAGAGCACCTTTTCCTCTGCATGGTTTGTGTGGGTCTCTGAGCACAGCGAGAGCAGCAGGGCTGAGCTGCAAGGTCCGTGCAAGCTCCCAGGCTGGGAGGCAGCAGCCACTTACCCAGCGATGCCCTGGCTGTTCTGCTCATCACCACAACAGCTCACACTTCCCTTGTTTCCCTGTCTACACCAGGGCTGTCTCAACAGGAAAAATCAATAGTTACACCAGGACTTTTAAACTACCTATTTAATTCCATTGTCTTGCAGTAACATGCCTCAGAGCCGCTGCTCGTCGGAGCACACGTGGCTATCAGGGGAGCTGCCTAGATGTGCTCTCCTTTCTCATTAGATTTTGCAGGGGTCTCTGACAATATTAGATGCAGTGTTTTGGAGTCACACTTCAGTGTACACCCGTGCAATGTTCTCCTCCAGGCAAATCTATTGTGTGCTGTGAAGGCAGCAGTGCAAGGCTTTGAAATGCCAGGCCCAGGGAGCACCGCTGTGACTCAAAACAAACACCAATGGAGCCAGCACACACCAGCTTCTCCAGAGCAAAAGCGCTGCAGGGAAATAACCTGTCTTACAAAGAAGCTTTCTTCCTTCACAAAGTTGTTCTGCAGCCTTAACCATGAGTGCTGTCCCTCCAAAACCTCCTGAAGCCTTGCCACTTCTGCTACTGAACGTTTCCCTAGCCTGATCTGGCTACAAGCTGGCTGGCCAAGGTATGTGACAGCACTGACGTCTGTCAGGTAACAGTCAGCATCTCTGGTCAGCAAGGTTAAACACTCCCTTCTTCCTCTCCTATATTCTCCAGGCAAGATGCTTGGTGAGTCCCTGCACTAGGGAGACAATGCTGGGAAGAATAAGGATTCCAAATTACCATAACCTCAGAACATTTATTAAGGAAAACAAGTAAAATCCCTTTATGAATCTATATTGCTCATGTGTAGAACGGGTATAATCATTCCTTAACAGGTATAATCCTAGCACCTCTTCCTGGTCTCCTCTTGAGCCTTCCCAGTCTCTAATGAAGACCTCAAGGAGATTAATATGGGCTACCCATACAGTACTTACACAGAACAAGCTGTGAGAGAATTATTGCAAAATTTATTTCACCTTACATTCAGCCGTTCCTACTAAAACCCTGCCTTCAGGGGATTCGTGTCTCCAAGTTTTAAAGCACAGAGCTTTTTCCTTCATTGCTATTCTAGCTACTACAAAGGCAGCAATCAGTTCATCAGTAGGGTTCACAAAAACAATCCCTAATGTCACCTTTGCTTTCTGCTTTTCAAGGGCATGGTTCAAACTGTGTGAACCTTGCCTCCAAAGGAGTTCAGAGACACTGCAGGGAATCCAGCAGATGCAATAGTGCAGTGAAGACCTGCACCTTCTTCCACTTTGACAGGGTAAGAGCTCAGTTATGGCCCAAACTCTCAGAGCACTGCAGGCAGAATGATGACCAAATCTGGTCAAGCAGCACCCTGACTTAGCTGGTGACATATGGGGCAATACTGCCCTTAAATCTTTCAGAATTGTAAAGAGCCAATTACAGGCCCATGAGGCTGCACGGCCCAGTGGACAGAGCACTGCAATGAGAAGGTGAGCTGCAGCAGCTCACTCCTCCCGTACACCTGCTGCCTGCGCAGCCTGTGGGTGTCTCAGGGTAGGCCCTGCCTCTTCACTGCACATTTGAGTACAGCCCCATGTGAAGGGGCAGCAGCCTCACCTGACTATGAGCACACCCAGCAAACCCCAGTGGATCCCACATACCTTTCAGTGCAGGTAAGCCAAACCTTTCAAAAATGGCTAGTGATCAGAGACCATCTCAGTTTCTGTGTTTTTCACTGGAGAATCCTTAGAAGAAAATGACTTCAGGAAACAGAAAGCACCTCACAGTGGCAAATGAGGCATCTGAGCCCATCTCTCAATGGGATCCTGAAATGGGGGCAACATAATGCTACTGATCCTAAGAGCACAGGAAGAGCTGGTACAGTCAGGCCAAAAGGTTTCCTCCCCAGCCTCTTTCTCCAGCAGAGGCCATTACTATGACAATCAATCCAGGAAAAAATACGTATCCCAGCCACATTATCCTTCATCCAACAGCTTCTTCAAGCTGTAGCTTCACCATGCAGGAACACTAACACCAAGGCCAGCTGGAACAGCATGCCCTCTTCAGCCTTGCCCCATTTGTTATGTTCTGCGCAGCAAATCTGCCCCAAAGTTTTCACAGAGCTGTGCCATAAAAAGACAAGTGAAAAATCACCCCTCCAGGTGGATGCAAAGGGCTAGTAACGTGTCATTTGTTTTTCACTGTGGCCTTTGCACTGTAGTACCCCAACCTGGTCTGCAGCATGGTAACACACACCTGTGATAGCAAACACAAGCAAGGAGCTCACTGCAGCACAGGAGATAGAGCAGGAACTACCCAGGCCAACACAATCCCTGCACACACTGGATGACACAACTGAAGCCCTGTTTCTTCAGCAAGTGAAGTCCATGATATAGCAGGAGGAGCCTGACCACAAACAAATAAATGAGAGGACACACAGACTGTGGCACTGATAACTGTACCTGCCAAACTCAATTACAGCAACAAAACATTGCCTCTTTCCTTGTGAGCTGCTGGTAATGCAAATGGAGCCACCTGGTAAGAAGTCCCAGACATGAGCTGGTAACTCATCTCCCTGTACAGCACATACTCACACCAATCTACTCCTGGTCAATGTTACCTTGTATCCCCCTCAGTGCCACAAGTTTCCAAGAAAAACAACCTCATGTCTTCTAGAAAGGAAGGAGAACATCTCTCTCCTGATGTATTTTTAACAGCTTACTATCAGCTGGCTCAGATTCATTCAAAACATCTGGATGATGCCTAATTTCAGGCTCCCTCTGTGAGCTCCCTCCAACAACTGCTCCATAGGGATCTGCAGCAAAGCATTGGGTTTCTGT
The DNA here is from genome assembly GCA_013396635.1 of Penelope pileata. NCBI lineage: Eukaryota > Metazoa > Chordata > Aves > Galliformes > Cracidae > Penelope > Penelope pileata. The sequence goes on from WBMW01002327.1 coordinate 910,451, forward strand.
CATGCTCTGGGCTGTAAAGGGTCAGCATACAGGAAAGCTTTGCTCAGCAGCCTTCCCATCAGGACACTCTACATGTCTAGAGGACATTTCCAAGCTGAAAGCACAAAATCCTCTTTCCTGAAACCGCGTGCCCGGCTCCCATGCACATGCTCATTATCACACCTCCTGGCACAAGGAGCCTCCAGTGAAGTGCCACTGCTGCACCAACAGCAAATAACCATTCCATCATTCCCTGGTTAACAAACCAAGAACAACAACTTACCAAACCCGAACTGTCTTCTCCTGCTGGGCCTGGCATCTGTTTCAATCCCCAGACTGGGATCTAAGACCTCCATCGTATCCTGGAACAGAAAGGGGAGAAGTCTAAGCTCCAGCCCCAGCAGAACGCAGAGTCAGCAGCTGACAACAGGCTGCAGAGAAATAGTCACACCAACTGCAAGACAGCCGCCCAGCTGCCTTGCTTGCTGACCCTTCCAGGTAAGTCAGGTTTTACAATTGGTCCTATTAGCCACAGAGCACTGAACATATGCTTCACGCACCACACTGAGTCCCACCGTGCTCTGTCATCGCTGTCATTTGGGTAGCGCAGACCTCAGCAGCTAGATGCCAGCTAGCTAATGGTCTGCACATCATGCTCAGAGTTGTTGCCGTGACAGGACCTGTCTCTGAGCCTGTAACTGGGTAGTCAGGTTACCAGCAACGTGAATATGCTTCAGCAAAGCCTTAAAGCAAGGAGACACTGCTCTAGAGGATGCTCAGCAAAGCACATCACCTTACCTTAACGCTCTTCCCAGCTACCACCCCTTACGCAGCCACTCCTCCACTGAAGGAGCAGAAAGAGGGCGTCACCTTGTTTCCTGCAGGGTACACACAGGTTAGAGCAGCCCAGCAGCTGTGAGGCTGCACTCTGTACACCATATCCAAATCTGGAGGCCCTGTGACTTAGTACCTCCAGTGTTTGCCAAGCACTAAGTGCACCCACAATGAGACAACAGCAAGTTCAGATGGGGGCAGTAACTCAGTGACAGCTCTATGAGCCAAGCTGGTGGGCAGCGCGACCACACTGCTGTTGTATTTACCAAAGGAGAGGGAGCCAGGCAGTAAAAGCAATCACAGCTCAGCAGCCAATGGCCTTGTGTTCTTAAGAAAATGCAGAAGACTAGAGATGTGCAGGAACTTAAGCAAGCAGGCTTTTCTCTGGGTTGGATTTGACACCACAGAGCTTGTCTGCAGACATCTCCCCTAACGACCACCCAAACCCGGCCTCCTGGGGCACCCACTGCAATGCAGAGCAGTGCCCACCAACCTGTCTTGCTGCAGCTGTGTGCCTCTGCCCAGCCCACCACCACTTCAACAGTCCCACACACTGAGATTTGCATAAAAGGAGCAGTTAGCAGCAATTACAGCTTGCCAAGGCAAAATTCTTCAAGGCTGCTGTACAACTAGCGGCAGATGTAGCGTTCCTAAGTTTAAGCTGTAATTTATTCCTAGACTGGGCAGAAACATATGGAAAACACACTGTGTATTTTGCAAAGCCTCTCATTTAGACATCTGAAAAATAACTTAAAAAAGGAAGAAGGAGGGAAGATGAATAGGCACTGAAGGAATGAATAAACTGCAGGCACGGAGCCAAGATTTACTATCCAGCCAGGGTGACAAAAACCCAGACTGACTTGCTCCTGAGCAGGTCAGCTTGTACCTCCTGTTCACATCAGGTGACACCAGCACCCCGTATTTCCCAGCCATTCTCTGCCTGCAGGGTTTAATCACAGGTAGCAATCACAGTGCTCAGGCCTTAATCCTGCTGACTTGCCAGCGTCAGACTGAGCTCCTGGGAGGGAAGGGAGAAAGGGGCTGTAGCCAAGAGAATACCCATTCTCTCCTAGGACATGGAAAACCAGCAAGAACCTCTTTCTCACTAGCCATCTCAGCCATAAATCCAGTCCTACAGAGGGAAGCATGGGCTGAAGAGCCAATACAGGCTGCAGGATGCTCCTGGGAGACATCCAGGACCTATCCTACTTATCGGGCCCACTCAGCATGCAAAGCCTGTGGCAAAAAGCGCAAGTGAAGTGGGACAGAAATCACAGGATCATTCAGGGTAGAAGGGACCTCAGGAGGTCTCCAGCCCAAACCACAAGCCTGCACTCAAAACCCGTGGCCAGCGTACCCTAAGATTTGAGGAGCGCTACCCAAAGCAAACTCCAACTCCTGCTCTGCAGCAGATCCCTTTTGGTCCCAGTGCTCAGCGTGGTTTGCATATTCTTGTTTTCAGGAGCCTTTCCCCAGATGCAGCAGTGGTGTTGCCACTGCTCAGGTCAAATTGACCTGGAACAACCAGCTCACTAGGAGACAGCGGCCAGGAGGCCATGGCAGCAATTAGCACACCCGTCCTGCCTCGGGGCACACAGTGCTCACAAGCCACAGTGCAAGAGCGTTAGAAAGTTTGCTTCAACCCACCTGTAACGTTAACAAGCAATCAATAACAAACAGAAGCAAGAAGATAGAGAATCTGGACATTTTCATGATGTCTTTAAAATTTAAGCATGATGTGTTCAGGACCTTCTCTGGGGAATCTGAAACCATTCTGATCTGATGCTATAAAATGATAAGTGAGACGGGTTCAGTAGTTCCTGCAGGCTTTGGACATCTATAATTCAAAATCCACTGCATATTTCAAATTGTTTTCCTATTTGATACAGCACAAGAGAACCCTTCTAAGAGTGAAATGCCGTTCCGAAGCTGGGAGTGAGTGGCCCTTCCCCAGTCCAGGCTGTTTCGGAAGGGAACTTCACCACTGGAGGGGCTTTGCTGAAAGCCAACCCACCCTAACCGTAGGAGCCCAGGGTCACAGTAAACATCATTATCAGTACTGCTCTAGGGTCACAGAACACCAGCACTAAAGGCTAATTTGCCTCACACCCCATCCACTCTGCATTTGAGCTATGCAAACACAGGGAAGATGCACAAATGCAAACCCCCAGGGCAATAAAGGCATCTCCCAGGGCAGAGAGCTGCAGCAGTTGCAGACACTGACCTAGTGCTGCAGCCCTGGCAGCTGCCCGGAGGGAGCAAACCCTGTCCCCATTAGCCATTGCTAAGGGACACAAGGGATGGCTCATGTTCCAAGGGTTTTCACACTTCAGAGGCTTTTTTCCTGCTAGTATCAACAGGTCCTTCCACCATGCACAAACTTTATTCCCCAAACACCTCATCAAGCTTAGTCTAACCTTGCAGAGCCAAGCAGACACCCACATGCTGGATGCCACAGCCACCACCAACCGAGCTGCTCACAAAAAGGTTGCCAGAATACCTTAGTACATGCAGCTCAAAGCAGCATTCTCAATGTCCTGTTTTCAAAAATGGATGAACAGATTTGACTAAAATAATAGCAATTTTAGAACACTAGCCTATAGCTCTGTCTGTAGAAAAGATCAACCCAAGCAATTAAAGCCTGGCAAAATTATCAGCAACTAAAGACAGCCTTGTGAGTCCCAGGAAACCACAGCTAAGAAAGCACTGACACATCTATTGCAGTTCACACACAGTTGTTCCCAGCGTTCTTCCCACACTGGATAAATACCAAAGCCATTTTGGCTCAGGTAGGGTTTGGGTACCTCCACACCTACTTGTATCCACCTCATTTTGCTAGGAAAACAAGATAACAGTTCCATTGTAGGTAAGACGCTGGATACACGTAATACCAAAATTTAACCTTCCCTGACACCAGTAGCAATTGTGTACCCTTAAACCAGACAAGCTTAGAGTGCCAGGAAAAGGAGAACTACAAGGAACGCAGGTTCCTCCCTCCCTGCAGGGCAGCAGGCAGCGATCCTTCTCCTTGCCCCACAGAAACTTCTCAGCACACACCCTGGCTCCTCCAGGAGCACAGGCTATGCTGCTACCTAAGGAACAGCTTTACCCATCCCTCCACTCGCTGCTAGTTTTTATTTTTTTTCTGCTGCCTTTCCTGCTCCCCTTGTAAAAAGCACAAGACAAGCCCTTACCAGATTTCCTGTGGCTCTGATCCTCTCTTACAGGGCCAGGCCCGCACGGCAGCACAGACATTCACTTTGTCTCTAGCAGTGGGATGCAGAAGTCCTGGGAAACAGCCAGGGGATGCACAGGTCACTTCTGAAGCACTTTTCTCCATAGCTCTGCATCCTCCTCTCACTCACAGCACAACCAGGTGCCACCAGAATAAAACTGCTTCTTCTCTGGTCTATATATTCCCTTCCTACAGCTGAGGCCAACACTCCTAATTGGGAACAGGCACCCCTGATGAGGACATCAGAGCCACCTGTCCTCCTCCTGTGATTAAACCACCTGGAGTTCTCCCACCCAGGCCCGTCTGCACAAGTCCACCTCCCTTTCCACCCTGTCTTATGAGGGCCTTCTACCCACTTAGGCTAAGGTGGTAAATCCATCATTAAGTTACCTGGAGACCCACACAGACACGTGCTGTACTTCCAGCTTCACACACCAAATAAAGCTCCGTTCCCAGGGCAGTAATGACAAATTTCTGAAACTCCTCAGTCCTTTTGCATTGCAGAAATGCAATACAAAACCTCAACTTGTATAGCTTATGCCTTGCTAACCTTTCTGTACCCACAGCTTTCAAAGCAACAACTCATGGTTTGCACCCCAGCGAGCGCAACACCGATCAAAGCCTTCCAGCATTCCCCACAGACAAAAACAAAAACCCTCTGAAGGGCAGCCACTCAGAGTTCCACCGAGTTCCCTGAAATAAAACCCTTGTTATCCTGCTCTAACCAATCCCAATGATCAATAACAGGCTGGAGTTAGGGAAGGGAAAACATTTTTTTTCCCACCATACGTGTACAAATGGGTGCTGAGACACAACTAAAACAAATCCTTCCTTGAAAAATAAATAAATATTGTGAATTCTCTTTGATTTTTTTTTTTTTTTAAAAATTCCTGCCAAGATTTTAAAACCTTGCTGAATCTGTTGCCAAATCTCTTTGATGCTGTCGATACAGGCCTCACTATTGATTTGCACAGGTGAGGAGGAACACGCTGTGCTGCTATGCCTGGCGTGGAGCTGTGGGATCTCACGTTTGTCTCCTTTTCCAAACCTGCTACCACCAAAAGCTGCCTCTGTGTCCTGCAAGTTTCCAACACACTGCTTTATTAATTGCAAAAAGCGAAACCAAATTGCCAGCACTTGTGCCTCGCAGCTGGGATAACTTGTCACATGAGGATTTTCCATGCCTCCTTGTTCTCTGAAGCACCATCCATATGGATATGAGCACAACTACCCGTGCTGCATAGAGCCAGACCAGCACTGGGATAAGGGCTGCATGTTGTCAAGGGGAGCAGCAGAGCAGAACTTCACAACAGGCTAAGGACTTGGAGGGAGTTAGACAAATCTGTGCTCTTACATTTTTTTTCCAGGAGGAAAATCCTACCTCAGGCAAGTTCACTGTGAGGACGCACGCCTGACAACACCGATAATCTCTGATGTCACATGTTAATGCTCCTCAGCGAGTTATGAGGCAGTTTCCAAATCTTGCACTTAATCCTGGTGTCTGCTGTTGCTGACAACTCAGCCTTCTGCCAACAGCTCTCTCTGCTCTACCCCCGGCATGGCTCCTCTTCAGCACAGCAAAGCCATTACCTATAGCGTGACACGCTCCTGCAACAGCCTCTTCGTGTTCCTTTCAGTAAAGGACTGTGAGTGGAGCACAGAGAGAGGAGGCGATCGGTGCCCAAACACACAGCACACTGAGAGCCACGTCAGGCAGGCACACAGCACAGGTTTCCCAGCAAAGTCCTCCACCCTCTGATGTCATATCAGCTAACCTCGTTCTGCAAGAAAATGCCAACTACCCCCACACAGCACAGGCACATCCCAACACACAAACCTCACCTTGGAAATGAGCATCACCTGGGATGTGGCCCAGAAGACCACCTGAGCAAACCTTGTTTTCCTTCCCACCCCACCTATCTCTCTTTAGCAAGGTTCTCACCTTGCTCGTCCAACCACCAGGCAATCCAACTGCCTGCAGCAACTGCTGGGTTCTTTTCAGCACAGGAGGCGTGTTGAACTAATTAATTTTAAATCAAAACCACACCAAGCACATGCTTCTTTAGCTTAGGTTGCTCTGCACCTCAATATTGGCCCATGGCAGAGAGCTTAACAGCAGTGAGCAAGGACTTGGATGTCCGTGACAAAAAGCTGCCGTTTGTGTTATGTGCAGCAACGTAAAGGAAACCATCGTGCTGAGAGCAGAGTGCTTTCCCTGTGGAATAACAGGTCCCTGAAATTCAGAGGCATGAACTATCCCCTTTTACCATGATCCATTCTTTTAACATCTTTATATTCTCCAAGCTGCAAGTTAACAGGATGAGATGCCACTACATGTCACAGTATTTGAAAATAATGTTGGCAGATGTAATCCCACGAGCTTTCTTCATTTTAAGGAAAAAGTAGCTTCGGTTATAATCCAGGAAAACCAAGCAGGTACAGGGGAGGCAGATCGATAGTCTACCTGTCCCACTCCAGCAGGCTCATTTCATTAATCCATCACGCTGCATCTGCTTGACAACACGTGGTAATGAAGAGCTGCAAATGCTCTCTCTGGGCTGGAAACCAATGAAGCTCCCCAGGTAAGTGCTCGTCCAGCAGCGATCCCAAGTCTTGCTCTGGGGATGCTGACTGATCCAGCTGACTGCAAGGACACCTTCGGCAGAGGGAAGGCAAAGGACATCTTTCTTTTCTAATTGAAAAGGACAGTTAATTGATCACAAGGGTTTGTTAGGCTGCAACAGTGAAAATACCCATCTTTGTCACTCAGGGATGCTTGGTGCCCAATTGTGCTGTTTAAAGGGACGGGCCATTAATCCTCAGGGCGTGATTTCTCTTGCACAGACATTTCTGAATCGGGTGTTCTAAGTTTTCAAAGCAAACTGGCAGAGCTGGCTTCAGTCAGCACAAAACCCCAGGACACACTGTGGATCCTACTTGGTCAACCCTTGGTTTGGGACCTTCCTTCCCATGCTATCTCCACCAAAAGCAGTGTCCCACAATACTTGCCATCCACAACAGTCTTCCAAGTCAAAGCAAAAGATGTGGAAAGACATTACTGCTGGATTTCCTCAAAGACTGGGAGTACTGTAGAGAGGCCATTGAATCTTATTAGTCACACATACAACAGCAGAGACCATGTTATTTTGCATCAGGAAAATCTCAAAATACACAGCGAGCATTCTTCTTCCAGTTACAAAAAATAACCCACCCAAGTCTCAGCACTCATGTATGTACTTCAAGTCCTGGGAACAGTTTCACATCTTATGAGTCACATATAGTCATCCCTTATGAGTCAACCCTATTGTTTCTAAGCATCATTCTTATGCTTTTTCATTAGGCTATAAAAAGAGAAGAAAGACAGGGTAGTTGGGCCCTATCTTCAAGCAAATGTATTCATGCAGATACTGTGAACCAGTGGTATGCTTCTAAGTCCCTGTGCTAACAACCAGCAAAAATTGTCTCAGAGCAAGAAAAGCTCTCCAGCACAGGTCTAAAATGGTCACCTGCATAGACTGTGAAGTATATATACATATATATGTATTTTATTTTCATGTGAATTACACCACTCTCTGATTTTCTGCACGTGAATAATGAGATAGCTCCAACGGAATGCTGCTCTGAGCCATGTATCTTGCCCCCTTTATATGTTAGCTACCTGTCAGATTGCAGTGACAGCTCCATTAGTTTGGGATTCTGTTGGACAATACAAGAACAAATGCCCAGAAAAGCAGAAACCACTGGTGGCCTGCATGCAGCCAGGGTGATCTAACCATCCTTTACAGCACTCTGTTCCACACAAAGCTGTTAACCACATGCACCTCGATTCTTTCTGCTCTAAGTGGAATAACTACTGCCATTTATGCTCCTCGTATAAGAATACCACCCAGCCTTTCCAGGAACCGCTTCTGCAGTTTGCACTCAAAATAATGCTGGATGACCTTTGCAGACAGACCTTACTACAAAGCTCTAGTCATTCATGCACTTAGTTCTTGGGGCTATAAAGAAGCTGATTAGAATTTATATACTGAGCAGGTCTGTTAACATCACCTCAACATACAGAAGTGACGGTTACGGTTTCACCTAGAAGGTGAGATGGAATGTAGGCCAAGTCACTTAGGAGGTGATCATGCTGGAGCCAGCAGCAGGAATAACTACACTAGCAAAAAAGGCACATAGGCAAAAGAGAGCAGAGTTTGGCCTTTCTAGTGGCTCAAATTTTGTTTCGATTATATAGTGTAACAAGTTCAATAGCAAGTATTCCCTCCTCTCCTCATAGTACACTGTACAAGTTTTTTATTTTTCTAAGCATCCCGCTTTTGCCTGCATTAAATCCCACTCTCTTCTCCCCAGCCCTGAAGAGTTATTAGGCTGCAAAACTAGCCTTACGAATAGGTGTGTCTTTGCCTATACTGCAGAGCTGACCTCAGCGCACAAAGGAAATGTGGTGTCATCTGCTGGGAAGTATGCAAATACATGAATTGGTGAGCAGAGAGGAGGTATCTGAAATACAAAGGTGACTAAAGCCTTTTTTTGTCATTTTGTGCTGAATGGGCTCTTTTAAACATGGCCTCCCAGAGTTCGTAGCACACTGTCCAGATTTACAGCCACCCCACATGACAGGTGCCGTATGGTTTTGAAAATCCTGGCTTGTGACAGGTCCCTCAGCACTAGCACCGTGGCTTTTTATTACCCAAACAATTTATGCATGCAGCCCCCAGCGATTGCATTATGAACTCATGTTAATATAACATCTGTAATTTGCATCCTTTTTATTTCCGGGTTGGGATTTCTGCGAGACGCTTCCATCATTTGTGTATTACAGATGAGTGTGTCATGGTCCCCAGTTGGTGCCTGATTCTCCCTGGGCTTTCCATTGCCCTTCTCCATCACAGTCCCTCTGGAGCTCCAGTGTTGCTGCGCTGGGACCAGCTAACACAAGGGCTAACGTCACCGTGTCCTGCTGACTAAGGGCTCTGGGCTGAGGGTATTGACAATCAGGGCTTTGCTCCCGCAGGAGTAACAGATGCACCAAGTTCCCAGTGGCCTGACAAGCAGCAACATATGCTGCAGTCATTAAATGACTGTGTTGAGCAACAAGGGAGACTGACACATCTGATTTGCTTTACCTTCCGCAGCAAGAGCAATTGTGCCTCTTCACAGGACACGGCATAAAGCACTCAACCGAAGAAGCATGAGTAAATGGTATAATCAAACTGCAAACCCCCTGCTGCTCCTGCTCAGCCCCACACACCAGTCGTTCATAGTGGAGAGCAAAAGGCAAAAGCCAGTAGGGAAACATTTTGGAAGCTCTGTAAAAAACGCACTTAAGAAAGAGCAGTGGCCACCTGAGCCCAAGTGGAGTTGTCACCTTGTGCTGTGAGGCCAGTTGCTCTCTGTGCCCGCTGCTGGCTGGAAGGCCCCACCATCAGCTGAGCTCCTGCCAGCACTGCCACAACGTGTGCCGTGCCTGAGCAGCCCCAAACTGTCAGGGACGGGGCTGCATCTCTCTGAAAGGTCACATTCTGCAAAAGAGTATGAAAACGGCATCTCGCAGAGTGCTCTCGACATCAGTGTTCCCTCGCAGAAAGCAGAGATGATTATGCCCTTGTAAATGACAAACCTCATTAGGAGGAACAACCTCCCTGCCTTTAACCTCGCCTCTCCATACCCAGCGTGCCTCTTCTTAACCTCAAATCTCTGGCAGTGACTGGAATATTTAGACAAAACACAGCTGAAAAGGGACAGCTTTTCTTTCCTTTTGCCTTTTCTGACAATTAGCAGAGCTGAAAGCCAGGGTACTTTAAACAGTATAGATGAACTTGGGAATTAGCTGGTTGTTTCCTCCTGAATGAACATGAAAACATATTAGAGGGCTGAACTTTGATGTTGCACTATGACACTGTCATATTTCTTCATAGCTTTATTTCATATCTTTTCCTAGCCTCCACTGACTTTAACCCTCTTAAAAGCACAAAAGAGGAGGGGAAAAGGAAAAAAAAATGAATTTGTGCAATTTTTCTGATGCTTTTAATGACTGTTTTTTCTTTCCTTGCTCCTTTCCTAATATTTATTGCTGGGCAGAATGCTCCAAAAATATATTTTCAGAATAAAACACATGACATTTTCTCCATTATGTCCCCTGGTCTACTCAAGAGGTGCTGAGAGCTGACACCCCAGATGCCACCTTCAGAACCGAGCCCTGGGAAAACTGGCTGACACACAGTGCCTTCAGAAATACGAAGAAAAGAAAAGGGCAAAAATAAACCAGAAGCCATCAGTGGGCTTCAGGCAAGCTCAGCTGTATTCAAAGTCAAGGTTTAAGAGGAGTTTCCATCTTTTATGTGCACACCGCTCATGGTGTATCACCTTGATTTGTGTCAGTCCAGAAGGAGAGGATGGTTTTTATGTGGTCAAGATGATTCAAATCTATTCCTGGTCTCCGAGAGGTGTTTCCCCATAGGACTTCAAACTAATGAGCTCATTTCATTATGCCTCAGCTCCCAGCCAGCATGATCTGAATACAACACATCCTCTCTCTGCTCCTCATCTGCCACATCTATTTGTGATACAATTCCTCAAGGCAGGAAAACCACTGCATCATGCGCGTGCTTGGACCATACCAAGAAGAACCAGGATCAACACCCACAGTGGGAGGCTTTGAATCCCTGCTAGAAACAATACTGACAGCTTTCCAGCCCCCATGTTCTGCATTTCTACACTACTTAATTCCTTGTGATGCTCTCGACACGAGCATGATACCCAGACCATGCCTAGTCCCAGCTTATACTGGATGCTGCTCCCCGCCAGGCTCCTGCTTTGTGACATTTGGACTCAGACAACAAAGCAAGGCACGCAGCTCTGTGTGTGTCTGTACACACACACACACCCCTGTACATTTTTATCAGTGTTCAGCAGAGGATCATTTGGCTTTGCACTCCTTATCGACAAACAATTAACACCTAAGTTCATTTTGTAGACAAAAGGATTTTGTATTCATTCTGTTGACAGAATGACTTGAAACCATGGAGGAAACGCTATTTGACAGTCCTGGCACATACTGGATTCTGTGGAGAAAATGCATTCTGCTAACTGTCCAATCAGTTACGGAGACAAAATGAATTTCATCATAATTCTGTCAACAAAATGCTAACTTGCTTAAATTATTCTCTCAACAAAATAAATTAACTTAAAATCCTTTTGTCCACAAAATACATTTAAGTGTTTAGTGAAGTCTTGTAAATACTATGGTCTGTTAGCTTAGCATGTGCAATTCAAACATGTGTCTTAGTCGAGTCAGCAGTTCCTGGCTTACCAGGCAGGGAAGGTCTTGATTCTTCCAGCTTTTCCCTTCTCTGTGAGGTCATCTCAACAGGATGATCAGTCAGCTGGCGTGCAATGTATCAGCATGCAAACCAGGACCATGCAAGAGAATCTTTTCCCTATTTTTATTCAATCAGTAGCAATTGGCAGGAAGAATTTTATTCTTCTGCATGGCAAGCCTGAATAAGTCAGTCTGCTCCTTGGAAGAAGACAGGCTTCATCCTTAGGTCTTAAGTTTGACATGGAGTTCCCATGAGCAATGTTCAGATAAAATAGCACTTTAATGAGGCACAGCTGAGATACCTTAGTAGATTTCAGATTGAGATCATGCAAATACAATGACTCTGCTTTTGGATACCATGTGTCTGAAGCCCATTATACCTATGGAAAATTCCCTTCCTTTCCTGTGCTGCTCCAAATTCAAGTTTAAATGTACATATTCATATCTTGCCAGGAAATACCAGAACGTAATGCTTGAAAAAACTGGAAAGAAGCAGAGCACAGGTATTGCTGTAAGGAGCAAAGTGCATGAAATTCTGCTCAAGCCAGAGTAAGCACAAAAAGCACTGCACCAGAACCAACAGCAGCTGGCAGCCCTTGAGCTCATGGCAACATGAACGAGGATATGTCTGCTGTGCCCTCACCGTGCCAACCAGAGCATTAGGATGATCCCTCTCCCATCTCACACATACACATATACGGCCCCCTCCAGCCTGTAGAAAAGTCAGGAGCAACACATCCTGCAGCACAATTCAAAATGTTCACTCTCATTTGGACTCACCTCCAGAGAGCAAGACTCCCTGAGATAAGGCTGTTAAGCAGGGTTTTAGGAGTCCCATCACTGTGCTTTTCCAAGCACTGCCTGCCCTGTAGATCTGCTGCATTTTAATAACAAAGGAACATAGAAATAGTCATGCCTGTATCTTTAGTAACGTCAGTCAAAGAGTTTGGCAGGCCGGTGGAAAAATGAAACTCTTCAATCTGCTTTTACTGTATTCTTCCAATTGTATAAACAGGTTTTTGTATCTTCTTTCAAGAGGTTATTGTGGTTACAATGGAGTTAATTTCCAGGTGTGTGGAAAGTGTACGGTAACACGAGAAAAATACCATATTAATATTTAATATAACACTTTTTATGAGGATGAAAAGAATAAAAACCATTCAAATGCAAATGCAGCCTGCAAGGATGGATGAAGTTTTATGTTTTTCTAGTAACGTCTTCATTTTGCTAAAGCCTGACTTAGTCTGGAGCGAGCTAAGAGTGCCTGTGTGTGTGCACTTCCAGACACTGAAAAGCCTGCCTCTGGCCAAAGCCCTCCTCAGGACTTGAGACACTTTTTCAATACCATCTTGTTACAGCACTCATTGAAATACAGCGGGTTTATTAATCCCTTCAGAGCCACATGTTGTAGCCCCAAAGGGATGAAGCCTGTTGCAGTGTCTCCTCTGCCTTATGAGACTACAACAGAGCAGCCCAAACTGGGGGACTGCTCCCTACAGCTCCTAGAGGCAACCATTTTTTTTCTGTGACATGCTCTGAATTTACCAGCTGTAACAAAATGACCCAGCCAGGGGCTGTCAATGAAATTTCTATGCACTGGATACTCAGCTCCTCCTCAGTTTTGGTAGATCTGGGTCTCTAACCATCATGGAGCTCTTTTGACATCTACAGCATAACTGAATACATTTTGCTAATTAAATTTCAGGTACAGCATTAATAGTAACCAGCTGGGGAAGTGGCACACAAATATTTACAAATAACTCTAGAAAATAAACACAAGAGTCAGACTAGCTAGAAGTTTCCCCGAAAAACAGTAGCAGAGGTCTGGGGAGGGGAAATCTGTTATATTTTAGCTGGTATCGCTTTTACTCATCACAGAATTACTGTGGATGCATCCCATTTTGTAGAGCATAGCATTGGGTCAAGGCCATGCCACTGAATTGACTTAAACAGTTCTCAACCTAGTTCAGATCCTCCTTCCTTCCTAATGGCTCTGCCACAGTACATATCACTACCTTCTCTTCCAAATTGGGTCCAGGTGGAATAATGCATTAGAGGGGAAAAAATAACCCTGCAGTGAAGGCTAGGCATCACAAGAGCTGAGTTCAACACCTGAATACTGCACATACATTTAGTTACTTCGAGCAAGTTACATCACCAGGGTCCCACCACTTCATGGCAGGCTTCAATTTCTGTCTAACGCTGCTCCCTCAAGGGTGTTAGAGCAGTTTTTTCCTCCCACTGTTCACAGTCAGGGTTATGTAAGACCCTTGGCTTCTTTGGTCTTCCTACAAGTATAAACAATAGCTAAGACTGGACGAGACAAAGCCTTTAAGTCATGCGGCTGGGGGGATACAAGGCAGGGACAACACAATGGCAGCCAAGTGGTCAGGGAGCTCGGCTTGCCTTCACCTGCACTCAGACTTGGGCAATGCTCCGTGCCCAGACCCAAAGCAAACAGTTCCATGAGTCAAAACCATATCTGCAAGGGGAGAAGCATGATAGCAGTAGCTCAGGTGAGGATCAAGAATGGGGAAAGCAAGTACAGAGGGAAGGAGAAAGCTGGAAGGCATATGGTTTGTTTGTTCTTAAACTTGAATATCTCAAACTCTCCAGCACCTTAACTTGGGAATTCCCCTTTGTGAAGGAGAACTCAGGAAGACATAAATAAATGGAAATTTATATGGAAATAAACATCCAAATATACATGAGGAAGGGAGAGGAGGGAAAGGAGTGATTCATTATTATGGCTTACATATCATTATGCATTCATAAATTCCAAGGCAATATATTCTTCTTCATTGCTTGGATAATAAATCATCATTCGATTACAAAAGGGGAGTACCTGGATGGAACGGCAGCCTTTCTGAAAAATACTCCTGGCAGATGAATGACAGGAAAATTTATGGAGAATTCAGCTGCCTGACTGTCCAGCCTCCAGGAGAGCAGGCTGTGCCAATAACTAAACCTTTCCTGACAATTCACACAGCAGACAGTGTCCTTGATGGAGTGAGGTTTTTAGACCTCCCTTGGCTTGATTTTCATTATCCATCCTTTGGCAGCCTGCAGAACGTCTATTAACAGTGCAAAAGGGTTAGAAAAGAGCCATCCAAGTTGCTACCGAGCCTGTGCTAGCAGGCCTGTCTCTAGAATCTGTGAAAAATGTACAGCTGCATTCCCCACTTAGCTGGAGTTGTCCCATCAATCAGAGAGATCCTTCAAGGGTCACTGGTATTCATAAGAGCAAAGAGTTTTCAAGAACACAAAAAAGACCATCCAGTCTACCAATTGCTCGCCTTTTTCTAGTTTATCTTCATTCCATTTCCCAGCCTTCTTTTTTCAGACCAACCCTTAATTTCCTTCCCCTTCTATAAACAAAGCTATTTGGCTCTTTATTTCAGCAGGTGCCTTTGAGTCATTCTTCATTTTTCTCCCATTACAGTCACAGCAAAGGGCAAGTCTGCCAACAGCTGAAAGCCTGGCCACCCAGGCAAACCATCCCGAGAGGGGCTGGGAAGCTGAAGCAAAATGCATGGCAGAAAGCTGTCATGTGTGGAACCCATCCTGGCTACAATGAGGGCAGACAACTGGGAGTCACGTCCACGGCTGTTCTTACCATGTGTGCTTCTGAAAGGAGCCAAAATCCCATCAGGTCTGGGGTCCCGTTTTGTTGAAGGGTAATTTGCCCACTGCAGAGCTTAGAGCTTCTGCTGGAGGAGCATCACTGAGCATCAGTCAGACTCCTTGATGCACCATCGGGATGGGCTCATTTCCTCCAACAGAAGCAAGCCTTGGAAATAGACATTTTTATTTGGGAATTGCCTCTTCTGCATTTGAGGATTCTGCACGGGTCTTTGCATTTTTGCCCTGCTCAGCTGCCAAAAACCACACACACAACCTGACTCAGAAAAGGCCTTTTTCTCTAAAAGGGCCAACTAAGACTGCGAGGGGAAGGGGCTGAACATATGGACTGAGATCCCTGGCAGCTGAGATCAGACGCCCACCTCTGAAGGAGGCAGGCAGAGCCTCCCCTCACAGGTGGCAGGGAGAAGCAGTGCATCCCACCTCCTCCTAAAGCAGCCATCGGAGGCAGATCAGATGAATCACGCTCTAGAAAAGCCTGTTTCTTAGCAGTGATTATAAAGAAAGTCTGGATGAGTAGCTCATCTGCTGCCATCTGAAGTAGAAAGGATTGGATGCGTTACTTGGAAAGCACAAAGAGCAGGCTCTATTCCCTGCTGGTTTCCCCATCCGAGTGGCACTCCAAAGCCACAGAGTGAACAAAGGCAGTGCGGCATTCTGACTCTCTACCTGGGAGGTGGTTTGCTTCCTGCTCTCAGAACCCAGATTTAAAGAGCAGCACAAGGCATAATGCTGTGAAAAATCAAACTCAAGAGCTTCCTTCCAAATTGCATTCCTACTGGGCGCTAGCCAGCGTTATCCATCCAAAACATTAAAGACCCCCAAAGGCACCCTACACAAAGGAATATGAGATGTTTTCCAGGGAAACCGTCCAAGAATACCAATAGTTGTAAAACACAGTTTGTCATTTGTTAAGCGGGAGACATTTTGGCAGTTAATGCAACACAGCAACTCCATCACTAACACGAGCACAAAGCTCTGACGGGTCCACATCAGTCTTGGAAAAATCTCAGTCTTCCAGTCGTGCTGCCATATGGAGAGATGTTCTCCAGGGCCCACTTTGCTCAGCAACTCTTGCAGTACTTGTCCCAAAAGTGTAGCAGCCCTAATTACACTGAGGTACGAGAGTGATACTGATTTATGGCAGCTGAAAATCTCTTATCAAGACTCTCTTCACTGAGGCGCAAGTGATGTTCTTGAATTCCCTGGACCCCTTGCATTAGTGAGACCAGCAGAGCTGGAAAAACAAATAGGGACTTAGCCTTCAGCACTTTGTCCTGTGTACAGACCTTAAAATCTGCTTTCCCTGGGTGCCAAACACCACCATACCAGAAAGACAGCATTTTACATCCACTCTGGCCTTCCTGCAATTGCATACAGCTCAAGGATATATATTCCCCTGCCCTCATCCCCACATGAAATCTCTTCTATGGAATAAACAAACCTTTCATACATCTCTCCATTACCGTATCATTTGGGAGGATTAGGATGCGAGTGTGTCTCACATCTGATGCAGAAAAGTATCTGTTTTGAGTTCTCACCCAGGCATGATTTGTCAGTGGATAGAAATCTCATCTCTGAAGCCCTGGGGCCTCAGCTAAACACAGTAATGTAACAGATTTTATTAGCAGTTTCAGAAAGGTAATCTAACACTAGATTAGCATTAAATGGGCCAGCAAAGTAGACACATGAAGGCATCTGTAACATCCTCCAGTGCCCTTGATAGAAAGAATATCTGGGTTTTAGGCAAAGGAACAGTAGTTTATTTAGATGCTCTGAGGCACTGATTCGCTTTGTATACAAACTACAGAGTGATTAATGTCTTGGTGAGCTCATCCAAACTAGAACGACTTCAAACATCATATGACTGGCTAATAGATGACTAGATAAAGCTAAATTGTAAAATGATCACTGCGCTTTGGTCTCTCGCTGAATACACGGATTCCCTGATATGAGAAATGTGATCAGGAAATAATCTGCTACTAAGAAGGCAATCCGAATCCCCTCTGGGGAACAGGCTGCAAGAGTACAGCGGTGAGGATGATATATTAGCATTTCAAGAAGAGCCTGAAATCAGTACAGAGAATGCCGCTGAGGAGCAGCTAAAATTGCTTTATCTTTATCTGTTAATATTTCTGGGAAAATTGCAATATTGGGAAATTGCAGAAAGACCAAACACCTTGCTTATATTGAATTGGATCTGCAACTGCCTTGGACCTATTCAGAGCCTATAGGATGTAATATTCCCCAATTAAAAGCAGGAATTGCAGTCTGGGATGGGGTTCCTTTATCAAGGCTACTGATAAACTTTAGGGTGAAGACAGACACTAAGGTTGGTATTTTTAGAAGCAAACAGCATGTTGGAGTGACCCACTGGAGACCCCTTACAGTGGCATAATTTTCTAAAGAAGGGGCTTCCATTACTTCTCTAACATCGCTTTCAGGAATTGAATATCCTCAGTAACTTTTCCAAAAACTGCCTGAAGTCTTTTTTTTTTTTCTTTTTCAATGTGCAATATAGATCCTTCATATGACATCTCAAAAGTCTCCCCCATGAAAACAGACCAAATAATTACAACGACCTGCATTTATTTATTACAAGAATGAGGAGTTTCAGGGATCTTGTATATAGGATAATACTGCATAATAGAGAATTTTAGGATGGTAAACAAAAGAGCTTAAGCAACTTTCTAACGAGCTTGAATGATTTATAGCTTCTCGTGCTCTTGAGACCTATTTGAAACTCTGATGACTTTCTGCTGTAGGCACAGTTAATGAAACTTGAATTTCTAATCTTGAGTTTTCCCCAAATTGAAGTTTTAACTAATCAAAACAACCAGTTGATACACCAAGGAAAGCACTACTGAGTGCTCCAAATACCTGCACAATAGCAGACAGGCTAAAGTCACACAAAGTGATCTGAAAAAGGCATCAAAAGCGTGTACCAAACTGTTCCCATTCCACTTCTAAGTGAAAGATATGTTCTAGCCACCTGGCATATGAATAAGTCTCTTGGATGTCACACAAGAAAGGAAAGGATCAAATACACCCATACTCCCTTTCAAGCGGAAACAAACATTACGGAAGAATTACTTCGGGAGGAAAAATGAAAGCTTGCCAACACCTTTTAAAGCCATTTCCTGCCTTATGTCCCAATGCACATCGCTGAGTGAACTGCGGCACGTGCGCCTGGCAGGATGCGGTCCCATAAACGGGCTCACAGCCGAGCAGACAGAGGGACACACCACGTGGAGCTGCTGGGCACCAACAGGGACTAGATGGTCTTAGTGGTCTTCTCCAACCTTAACGATTCCACGATTCCCCAGTCACCCACAGGGCATGCTCAGTGCCCTGCATCTATGATTCTGTCCTGTGATCTCCTTCAGGCACTCTGGCAAAGCACCCAGCACAGCACCACGTCCCATTTAAACAATTATTTCCTACCTTACAATGGGCCTGGGGCTCAGCCAAAGCTCTCCCATACAAAACTGCTGCTTAAAAATCTCCCGGCATCCCACCTTATTGCATATGCAGTAGTTCTCTCCCTCTCTCTTGTATGGAACATACCCCTTTCTAAACAATGATTTATTATTTTAGCAATAGAAAACTGCAATAATAGGCCAATGAAAGTGGCTAAAATTGTAGCCACTTTGCCTAGCAATCATACATGTGACAGTTTCATTTATCTGCTAGGCCAGCAGCTTAATTTACATCCCCACTTAATGGTTAATTGTGGAAGTGCACTTTACTGCAACAACAGCAGGGGAGAGCAAAGGTTGGACCAAATATCTTGAAAGAAAAAAGCCTCTTTCAATAAATACCTCTGTGATTAATTTTATAAGCAAAACAATCAGCAGCAAGCAAGAATACTGAAGAGAGGGAAAACATCACAGTATTTACGTGGGAAATGAAATATCCGTCTGGTAGGAGGCAGACAATGCAGATGCAATAAGTGGATACCATTCTCCAGCTCCTACGCTGACTCCCAACAGGAGGCATGGGAATGCAGCCACATGATCTAACACCAGCATCTGCACTGAAATGTTTTAAAGCTGGACGAAATTGGCTGAAAAATCGAAGGGGAGTGCTGGCATTTGTTCTTCTCATTTGTATTTTGGTTTTTACTCCTTACAGTTCAACTGGGTTTTAAAGTTTTTAACTGCAGCAGTAGTAAATTTGTGTAAAGCAAAAAAAACCCAACGCCCTCTGAACAACTTCCCAAGCAAACAACAAAAGAAAACAAAACTCAAGCCAATATTCACAAGAATATAGGTGAAGGAGACTTAAAATAACAATTCCTATGAGAAGGATGACGAAAATTAATCGGAATCAGTGGCAACACTGTTTCTGCATCAGGAGAGCAGAATTTTTCAATGTCTGTAGTAAAACGATGATTTACAACTCTGCAATGAAGAAAATGTGCAAGCTGACCAAAACTTTTGTAAGGTTTAGATCAGGTCAGGGATTTCCTGATCATATCTACTTCTGACAGAAAATCCTGACTCGTTGAAATTGCATCGCTATTTACTGCTAAAAGTTTGAGTGGTGTTTATTGCTGTCTGGATTCCTCAGGCCCTGAATGAAATATCTGGTCGAAACCAGAGAGGTGTAGAGCAGCAGCAGTTAGCCTGGCTAGCCAGATAAAGTACTTACCTGCTTTCTAAGAACCAAAATCCTGACGCTGGGACGACACAGGCAGGTAAAGAAGTCAAATTTCACTGTATAACATTCAGGCAAAGGGCTCTGCTTGCATAACCACTGTGGCACATTGCTCAGGGTTTAAATGGCAAAGCACACAGTCCTGCTGTTCCCTGCATGAAGAATTAGAGGATTTCCAACATCCTAGGAAGCCATAAAGAAGAGGAAAACAGTCCCCATGCAGAGGGGGCTGCCTGTGTCTTGCACAGGCATAGCTATCTGGAGAGGTGGTGGAAAGTCCATGCTGGCAGATTTCCATGAGCTGGCTGGAGAAGGCCAGGGCTGACTTGGTGTTGTGCTGGTGACTGCCCTGCTCCAAGCAGGAGGCTGGACCAGAGACATCCAGAGAGCTCTCCAAGCCAACGCTCCTGTCATTCTGACACCTCTTGTTTTTTTTCATGAGATAGCAACAGTCGAACACTGTGAAGATAAATTGTGCGCTGAAACGAAATCGTCTGAGAGAGTAAGAAACGTGTTTTAAGTTATCTCATGAATATGAAATTCCCTGATGCAATTTAGACAGCTGATCACTTCTGGGGCTAATCAGACTTTCCACGTTACTGAGAGACAGCTTTAAAAAGAGGGACAGAAAGGGGGTCTAGAGGGATGGCCTGGCACAACGAGACAGCAACACCTCTCTATTCAAAAGCCCAACAAGAGAAAAAGAAATGGCCACTGCATTGGAGATGAGACAGTGCAGATACCTGTGGAAGTCGTGGCACAAAATCAGAGCTAACTTCTTGGGAACAACCAAAGCACTTTCTTGATCCAAATGGATCTTTCACGATCCAAAATGCACGGTCAATAGCGTTACCCAGGCTATTGCAACTCTACGCTAAGGATAACTGTTGCCAGACAGCAAACATCCTCTTTGGAATGATTCACGATCTCTCAACTAACCTAAGTTTACAATGAAGATACACTTTTCCATCTTACAAGAATGTTCAAGTTGAGATAAATATTTACAGAAAACATTGAAATCAGAGAGCCCAAATCTCCTCTCATGGCCAGGTCTGGCTGACATCATCTCACATAAGGTCGTCAAGAACAGAATTACTGGAAGGATTTTGTCAACAAACTCGAAATGGTTTCTATCCAAAATCATTCTAATATTTGGCTGTCTTCATGTAGCTGGCATTTGGGAGGGGAGGGGGGGAGCTGGGTTTTTACAAACAAAAATGATTAAGTCTACATAGACTTTCCCAGCTGTAAATCACTGATGCATCAGGTAATACTTCACATTTTGTCTTAAAAAGTTGCACCAAGTAGACAATACCATTCTTCGTGTTAACAGGAGTGGTGAAGGCAGCTGGCTTGTTCTTTCTGTTCCTTACCAACACAACTGCATTATCTCCTCACTGAGCACTGAACCTCAGCTCCGAGGGCTCTGTCTTCTGCTGTTAGTTTCCAAAAGCACAGGGAAGATCCCCCCCAAGTGGGATTTGCATCACTAATTATTACGGAATAATTAGGAACAACAGATGCCAACTTTTGAACTGACTGAGCCTGTAAAATTCCCAGGGGCTCCAAGTTTTGGAAATGCTGAGATTTCACTCTTCATTCGTGCAGGAGCTGGATTGCTGTCACTAAGAACTGTGGGATGGCATCAGGGCTGCAGTGACCCACCACGGTAACTAGAGTCACACTGACCTATCTGAACAGTCAGAGTTAATGCATCTCTCCTAGTGATTTTTTAGACAGGCTCTATAATTTAATATTTTAATGGAGACTGCTCATGAGTCAATAATAGGGCTTTCACAGGATTATAAATGACATAGTATTCTTCTAAAATACACTGCAAATAATTTTGAAGAGCGAGAATTTTTCAGTGCAGTTAGACAGTAATGGAAGGTTTTTAAAAGGAACAAGACCCTTCTGTAAGTTAAGGAAGACTTGCCTACGGTGAGTTTTCCCATACTTGGGGGTGATATACTGCATTGTGTCTTAGAAACAGGAGTTACCTTCAAAGATTTCAATAGTTGCCTTGGAATATTTAACTAAACAAGAATTCCTAGACTCACAAGAACAATGTAAGTCAGCATTATTTCCATTCCAAGCCACTGACTAAATCCCAGCCACCTACAGAGCCAGAAGAGAGCTACATGCTTTCCTCAGAGAGAGTTCAACCTGAGCTGGTAAATGCCAGAAAAAAAAACCTCAAGAACTGAGCTGCTGGATGCTCAACTGTTTGCTCAAGTTTCCATTTCCTAACAGAGAAGAAGGTGAAACTTAACTGACCCCACAGCAGCAACCCTGGGAGTGACAGCTCATGCCTACACCAGGAACCAACACAACTGCAGAAGCACTTGTAGCCATGGCAGTGGTCTGAAGTTGGCTGCCAAATGGCCACTGGGATAAAGGTGCTCGATACATGTGAGAAGGGATCAGACTAAGGACGGATCTCAGCTTCCAGAAGCTTTGGGGCCAGCCTGCAACACTTAAAGGTTGCTCCAAAAAGTCCAAGTCAGTTGTCGGGACCAGCAGAGGTCACTGAAACCTAGCTAGAGGAAGGGAAGATGATTGTGATTTAGACTGAATTCCAGTTTGGGTGAGATCTAAAGTGCTCCCCAATAGCAAAACCAAGTACACTGATGTAAAACTAGCTCCATCCTTTAGTCATAAAACTGTTCATGAAAAGTTCATGGGAAACTAGTACAGCAAAGAGCAGCAGGCTGTTCGGGGGAGTACTCACTCAGCCTGATCAACTCTTTCCCTTAGGATGCCTTCACCACCAGCTGACAGAAAGGAGTTTCTTTCCAAAAGTGAGCCGCAGCCCCAAGCTCCCTGCTGGAGGATGCTCTCTCCAGAGATCACACAATGACCCTGAATGGAAGAGCCTCTAAGCTGGTCACAAAGCAGCTGTAAAAGAGGGCCAAGCCTCTGTGCACTTGCAATGAAGGCACAGACCCCCTGAAATCAAATTGTCATTGATTAAAACAGGAGCAATGCCTCTGGGACGTCAGGATCAATAACTCCTGACTCTCACTGCTCTAAGGCTGCTGCAGGGCTGCATCACTTAGCTCTTCAGGTTACCAGGCTTTTACAAATGAATATTACTGCTTCTTTGTAATAATTACAGAGCAATTATGAAACTAACAGCAAAATCTATACGAGGCCAACCCTGATCCTCTCCAGGAAACTCTTACCAGCCCATCCTAATAGCACTTAGGGAACTCCGACAGATCCAACTCTATTCCTAATCCATGGCTCCACGCTGCTCCCAGCCTTAGTTTTACCCCTACCCACAACACAACAGTCTTTTTGCACTTCTTCCCTCCTCAGAATCCCAACTAAGCAGCTGCCTCAACATCCTCATCCTCAACCAGAAAGGGCAGGGTCCACTTTTGGTCACAAACATAGCAGATTCCACTTGTTGCATACAGCTAAACCCTAAAGTATTCTGCAGAAGCACATTGTTCCAGTGCCCTACAACCTTCTATTTAATTTGCATTTACAAACACAGGCTAACAACCCCTAGGCTACCTGCTCCCTTTTTTTGGAGTGCTACAACGCACTGGGTTTCTCTATGCAATTAATCTAAGAACAAACACCAAATACCCAAATACTCGTGTTTCCATCACACTCTTCAAAGCAGTATTTAAGCATTTGCATACACATCACAAAAGTTTTCAGTGTCATCTCTAAATCACAAGCTCAGATGAAAATGGCTCTCCTTGCATCTGCACTCCCCCCCAGCGCAGAGCTGCAGGAAGAACTGGCTTCTTGGTGCTTTTCAGATGCTGAACTGAAAACCAGAGTGAAAATAAACAACTAAACAAACAGCCCTGGATCGAACTTTATTTATTTATCTCTGCAGAACTGAATCCCCCCACCACATCATTCCACTTGACATTCCATTTGCTCGGAAATGAAATGTTTTGTTCCGCGTGCTTGCGTGTAAAGGAAAGGCAATGCTAACTTTAATAAAGCACATCAGGGAAGCCTGCTGCTGGATTTAAGGCTGGGAGCCTGCCTTGTGTCTGGGTGATTTAACCACTGTGGGGAGGACAGCACTTTCTGCAAGAGGCCACTGGAGAGGGTCTCCTCCACCTGTGGCCAGCATGCAGGTCACTGTGATGGGACAAACCGTGGAGAGAGGGCAGGAGGACTCCCTGCAGTGCCAAGAGGACACGCCGTGAGATGCACTGACTGCAGAGAATGCCCACTGATTCACTGCAGGAGCAGTGCCAGAGAGGCAGGCTGAGGACACCTCGCCCCAGGAAAATAAATCCCTTGGGTGGTGACAGGGAGAGGAGGATTCAAGCCAAGCTAGAAACCAACCTGACTCTTGCTGAGCCTGAGTAAATCTGCTAACTGCTAAACTTCCCAGCAGGATGTTTACTCCAGAAGTTTGTCTGTCTAGTTCAAAGGAAAACAAACCCAGCTTCAGGTTGACTGGAACTGCACTTAACATTTGCCCCAAAATGTAGCTGCCTGCCTGTCTCCAACAGTCACAGGCTATCAGAGCTGAAAGTGCTGCTGCCTGGGGGAAGTTAGTCCTGATGAAAATCAATCAGAAAAAAAAACATGGGAGAAAGCAGTGCTGAGGGAATGAGGAAATACGGGCACAGGTAGCCATGGCCAAGTGCTCGTGGGAGAGCAGAACACCAAGGCTAGCAGCCAGCCTGTGAAGCCTGAATTTCCTGGGAACTTTCTGTCACAGATCTGTCACAACTGTTACAACAGGCTCAGCCCTCAGCTGTAGCCACACGACTTGGGCAGCATGGTTTTCCTCAGTGGGAGGAACAAAAAGAAGGGTAAGAAAAAACCATAGAACGATCATTACACCAAACACCAGTTCGTGCCTGGTTTTCCTTCTGGCCTCTCCTACCACCTTATTTTCAGGCACTCCTTCACCACCTGAGGCACACATGTTCCAGGGCAGGGACAGACCTTGGTCTATCAGACTGCATCACGAGTTACTCACAGTGCTGGTACAGGGAAGGCTGCTCCTCAGAGGGGCTGAGCAGGCACGGAGCAATCCCAGCTCCTCCTGATTGCCACAGGTTTGATGCGGGCTCTCAAAACGGCTTGGAAACCTCAGCTCCCAGACTCACAGGGTTAGGAAATTACGTTTTCATTAAAAGGTAGTTTCGAACATCCATGACGACGAAGGGAAACCTAGAAGTGTAATTATCTCGTATCCCAAGAAGCCCTTTCCCCACCGAAAGGCAATGAAACTAACATCAAGTTGCGTCCCTCAACGTTCGCAGTGCTTACCACCTAACGACCTTTGCGTACTTGCAGCAGAGAACACAATATCACCACTCCTGAATTTCTCCTACTGATCATTAAAACCTTTCACAGGGGGAAAGCTGAATTCCCAAATTCCACATGCAGAGCTCAGAAAGCCAGGAGCTCAGAATTCCTTTCCATTCCTTCCCCTGCATGAGGCTCCTTTCAGAGGCAGGGCTGCTGCTCCCGCTGGCTGCTTGCACCAGCAGCTCAAGATAACCTCTGGATAACATTTGCAACTCACACGCTAATGTGCCATCTATCTCTCATTCTATCTCCTCGCTGTATGTTTCTCTATTCACAGCAATTATTCCGATTATTCCGTCTTGTTTTACCAGCTCTCTCTGTGCATACAAACAAACTGAGAAATTAGCAATGCAGAATTCAGAGAGGTGTTTTGAAACTCTTATCTCAGCCTCCTCCAGGCAATTTCCATTTTCTTCCCCCTCAGATTTGCCTATCATTCAGAGTCTCTTTTGCCATTATGCAGTGTAGAAAGGTACGCTGCTGAACTGTGAGCACTGCCTTTATTTTCCATTGTTCGTGTCCCTTCAGTAGTGAGAATATAGAAGATGCTTCCAGTCAATTCCTGACATGCTGACAATTTCACAGTTGTTCGCCTGAACCACAAAACAGCACAACATTTTGAAGAGGCTTTCATTTGGTGCCATATGAATTTCACTTTATGATATTTTTTCATAATGTACTAGCAAAAAAACATCTTTCCAGGACAGTGGCACTTCAGGGATAATTTCGTGGTCTGGTACTTTCCTAGAAAAATGATTTAGAAAAGTTCATTTTCAAAGAAAAAAAAAAGTGTCAGAAAACCAATGGCTACATTTCTTCTCCATGTACAGCATTTTGGTCAATGAACAAAGCTGCAATGGCAACTTGGGAGGCAGCGTTTAAATTCCTATTCACTGGAAATGACACAAGATGAGTAAAAAGTTATTATTACACATGCATGAATTGAGAAGTGACATGAATGAATTTAGAAATAACGTATTATTTACTAACATGTAAACAACCATTAAGCGCTATTGAGCAGAACACATCTTAATGAAAGGAAAGTCAAAGGAACCAACCCCATTAAATCGACACGTTTCACGTGAAGTTCAATTTGCTCCGTAACATGGGGTCCTCTGGAACCACTTTAATGAAACTCAGACTGATGCTGTGAAACCTCAAGAGTGAAGAGCAGCAAATACTACAACAAATAATACAAGAAATTATCTTTGGTAATTTCCACACCCAGATTGCAAGGAAAACAACCTTTTTTTCACTCTGTGGCATACACAGCATGTCAGACTGAAGTGGTCCCTGTGCTCAGTTCACTGCCTTCTGGTAGTGCTCAAGGGAGATGAGTGCTTCTTCAAGGGTGAGCAGCAGCCTTGTCCAGGCCAGCAAGCTCTACCAGGCTGGAAACAACAGAAAACAGGATGGATGCCACCTTTTGTCTCATCACCCCAAAGCTACAATGTACCTGG
The DNA here is from genome assembly GCA_013396635.1 of Penelope pileata. Lineage (NCBI taxonomy): Eukaryota > Metazoa > Chordata > Aves > Galliformes > Cracidae > Penelope > Penelope pileata. The sequence goes on from WBMW01002327.1 coordinate 936,885, forward strand.
AATTGTCTTTGGGACAGCCAGGTGTAAAGGGAGCAAACATGCAAATGGGGACCTGGCCACCCTATAGCTGCTCTGTTCCCTCCATTTCCCAGGGACCTCCTGCCCTGGTATTGCAGTGGGGAAAGGAGCAGAAAGAAGGGTTCTCACCATTCTCCCCATTTTTGGATGGAGTTTGATGCAGAAAAGCCATCTGAATAGACACCGTAGCAAAGGATGAACTAATGCTAATGCTTATTTATTACTTTCATGTCTCTCCTCTCTTTTTGATAGGTTCATAAACCTGATAATCAATACACTCATTAAATAGCTCTGCATTTGACCTATATACTACATATAAATAAAATACATATGCCATAAAACCTAAATTATCATACAGTTCTGATAGATGATGAAGACCTAGGCTTTAAAATGGTTCCAATTCCTCTTCATCTCCCAGAGTCCTACATATCAACAACATCCATTAGCCCTTGGGAACATTACCAGACAAAAACAGAGCGGAAGGTTGTACAACAAAAAAACCCCAGCATTTTGCTCAATATTTCCAATGGAAACCATTGTAATAAAATGTATAACTGCAGTGTGAATTTACAGACCTGAATTTGTTCCTTTATAGGAAACGATAGTCACAGATGAAAAGATAAATATCTCTCCGGCTCCAAAACCAAAAGCACTGTTAGTTTTATTCCTACAAGATCGATAGCAATCATGCACTGTAGCCAACCAAGAACAGTTGATAACAATCAGGAGGTGCTAGATTCAATTCTGCTTTAGTGACAGGGCTGGAAAGTCAATAAATTCAAAAGGAAGTTTTTTTAAAAAATGTTTTTAGAGAGATGTATAATAAGAACCCATTAGTAAATCAAGATTATAAAAAACAAGCACGGCTCCAGTTACCCTTCAAAGGATATTTGCTCTTAGAGCCAGGAGAGAAAACATGCACCTGTGCCAGAGTTGTTGGCATCATCTTACCACCTCTAGACCTCCAAAATTTCTCCCAAACAAGGAATATCCCAAGCATGACAAGGAAAATCCTCCAAGGCAGGCACACGCCTGCAGACATGCCATAGCCTTCACAGCCCACTGTGGGGCAACGCTAGCCCCAAATGAGCAGCCCGAAGCCCCCCACAACTGCACTTGTAGGTCACCCCAAAGCTATGGCATTTCTAACGTGGTGTTTTAGAGGCCTGTATTAGAACTGATGAGCCCAGCAAGTCTCTGCTGTCTCATGTCATCACTCAGCATCAGTATTTTTGCATGCCTCAGAAAAAAAAGGACAACGAGGAGGCAGTGGGAAGATGAGAATTTTGTGGTAGCTGTTCCCACACTACATTTCTATGAATTCAAGTGCCCACACGGAGCAGAGTAGAAAGGTGATGTGCAAGGCTGCATTTTTGGTTGGAGGAAGAAAAGGGATTTCTGTTGTAATGGTTTAGCTATTCTCAAAGCAAAGCAAGGGGGGAAAAACTGTTCTAAAGATTAGAAAATAGTAATGATGATTCTGGAGAGGGTTCTTTCACCTGCAGAAAATGCTGTCATCAACATAGCAAAGAACATGGGTTTGATATCCCGCAGACTCTGTGGCAAGGTTGTACTTACCACCCACCTAAACTTGGCAAAGATACAAGAAACCTTTGAAATAAAGCACAGTTATTCAACAGTGGCCTAACTTTGAAGTTCTGGCAATAAATAAGAAAATGACTGGCTACATAAAAAAAAAAAGCCACGTCCAAATGAAAAGTATTTAACAACAAGATGCTACCGTTACTGTAACATTCAGATCAAAATATTACTTCTGTATCTACTGATGACTGCCTTCTGGATCTTGAACCATTCCTTGGCTTTCAGGCTTTTCTTCACAGCCCAGAGATTCAGTTTCCTTTTGTTCTGAACCTGAGGTCTGCACATTGATCACTTGTCTCCAGGGGCTGGGATTCGCAAAAAATCTCAAACCTTTGCACGTATGAATGTACTAAACCACTCTAAAATATACTTAGAAACCAAGGAAAATTATTAGACCATCAAAAGCGAAACTTTTGGGAGACATTGTGCAGATTAAACTTTTTGACGTAGCACTCAACTCTACCACGTTTGTTGGCAGCATGAAAATTCCCTTTCTAGTCCTCCAAGTGAGAAGTGCTAATAGAGCCCAAGTGTATTTATTCCCCTTTATTCCCATTGGACAGCTGGACACAAAAAGCTGGGGATACGCAGGCAGCAGCTCTCCCCCTGCAATCACAACATGGAGCTCCCTACAAATGGCCGCAGAGCCGTCATCCCGAAAGCAGCTCGTCCAGAGCCGCTGTTGTGCATATGTTATCAGTCACACTGGCGATGAAGCAAAGCAGAACGGAAGTGTTTCCATCCAGAAGAAATATAAGCAGTGAAATCCCAGATTTGATGTGTCTGGGCAGCATTACTTCCCAGTTGCTTGACAAAGCAAACCATTTATGAGGCATGAAATACCCGATTGACCTTGAAGCAAGGTAGCTGAGATTTATGCACAGGGAGCAAATCAGGAGCACCTCACCACGCCTGAATTTTATTTTGAGTCTCGGGAGATATGGCAGAGCCCCCACACGTGATAGCTGCTGCTTCCGTTAAACACTGCAACAGCAAGCAAATCGTTCTGCCCGCCATGAAATCCCAGAGAGAGCAATCACAGAAAATAAGATCTCCTTTTTCTTGTCAGTGATCTGCAATGTCAGCATGTTTTGAACAAGTCACGGTAGGACACAAGACAACACCAAAATGGGCTGGAAGACACCAGGATAAGAGTCCCAGAGGGTGTGGACTGCTCCGTGGAGAGTGGCAGTTTCCCAAGGGCTTTGCTGTGGGGTGAGCAAAGCTCCGTCGTCGTGCAATGGCTCCCCACCACCTTACCCTACTACAATAGTACAGCCCCACTACATTGGAAACCTTCAGGAAAAGCTGTGGAACCAAACAGCATGTGCAAACGAAGCAACTGCAGCGGTAGGAAACAGGTGCCAGCGATGTGAGGTGCATCCCTGCCGCTGTGTCCTTGATGTTGTCATTTCACGGAGGTCATGGTTCTGCCTCAGTGCAGGGAATCTTCCAGGAAATGCTGATGACAAAAAAGCTCCCGCCCCCAGTCCCTGTTAGCAGGGTCCTCCTAGGGAGAGGTGATAGCTCTGCAGCCAGTTTGGTACTTAATTGGCACTGGGAAATGTCAGGGGGAGAAAAAATAGCTGTACAGAGAAGTTGCTGAAAAGCCTTTGAAGGCAAACCTTAAAAAGAACAGAAGTCCAGAAAACAGAACCACCTGAAGAGGAGTAAGGGGAAAGGTGCCTGGCAATTTCCATGTTATTTTTATTGTTAACGAAAAACATCCCACAGCCAGAGCTTTTGAACTATTTACTCCAGCTGCAAGAAGAGCCTTTTTGCCTGAAGATTACACAGAGCCCATGGCAGGGACACGACCGGCACTCAAATAGCCCAATAAGGCAGTGCCATCTGCAGGTCTCCGAGAACATTTGAGCCTTTTATTTTTCAAAAGCCAATAAAGCTGTTGTTGCTGCAGGGCAGGAGCTTTCCCCCATACAGAACCAGGGCAGTCCAACAAACAAACCTGGTCACGTCTTCCACCGGAAATTCAGATAAATAATAAAAGAACATTCTGCAAGAAGAGAAAATAAGACAAGAGAGATGCCACTACACAACGAGCATGAGACCCTTCAGAGCTCTGGAGTGAGGGTAACAAGTTAATGTGGGTCTCAGATCACCTCTGGAGTCACAGCTTCCCTGTGGATCTACCTGTCCAGCTGCAGCACAGTACGTTCATCGAAGGGAGGACTTAGCACCTGCGTAGGAAAAGGGGAAAACATCTCCAGCCATTAAAGAAGTGAGGATCTGAAACAGCCTCTCCTGTGGGGAGGGTTGGGAAACTCACCTTGCTGCCAGGAAATGGGACTGCAAAACACAGCTTGTACGAACAGAAAGTTCTACCTGTTGGTCCAAAACTTCTCACAGCCTGCTTTATTTGTTTACATTGCAGAGTAGATTTGGGAATCTCCCAGAAGATGGAGACCTGCTAACCATGAGCTGCTAGCACTGGAAAATGACTGGCACTGAGGATGGAGGGCTCCCAGAGCCCTGAGATGAGTAAAATGTTGGATGGAAAATGAAATGTTTACTGATGCTTTTCTTTTCCTGCAGTGATACACAGCTTTAAGCTGTTTGTCTTCCACCAGACTTCTGTACCACGTTACTTACCAAACAATTGCTCAGTCTGTAGCATGTAACCCCAAAAGAATGGGTTTTCTCTTCCTTTCCAAACTTAATAGAAAAACAAAGATGAAGAAAGAGAGATCTGCTGCCATGTTGCTACCAGGAAAAAGAAAGTTCTCATTCTGTATTCTCTGGTCTACTGTCCTGTTCAATTTTGCATTTTAGCTTTCTGTTGCTCTTCAGGGAATGTCAGAGATTCAGAGATCTTGGAATAGTGAATCAGGGCAGGGAGCAATTTTAGTACACAAATTCACCCAGCTGACAGCAATGCCGAAACTGCAGCTTGAGCCAGAAGGCAGGAACAATCAGCATTCTCCAACAGCAAGGGCTGGAAAAAGAGCACTCTATTAATTGCAGCTCAGTACATTGTGCTCAGTACCACGCTGGGCTGTCCATCAGCCAGATTACCAAATAACTGATAAGATAACGCATCTCGAACCTCTGTCATTCAGAGTGCTGCCCATTCATAAAAGCCAGCACAACACTCTTTTTAAGCTACCTTTGTGCAGAGCAGTTTATGTTAGTTGAACTAAAGAACAGGAGCTAAGCTGAAAGTGAGCAATGAAATGGATCTATTGCTGTGCTGTGCAGCAACAACTCATGGTAACATCAGCCTATTAATTCTGGCTTGCAAAGCACTTTGAAGTTGCAGAAAACCATTACCTGAAAATGCTATTATTTTATTGAAATCAGCATCTGTTGTTTTCAGTGTGATCTATTCATTGTCACAAAACAGCATCCGAGCATCCCTGCTGCCTGTTTATGAGAGAATCGCCACCTCCACGTTAACATTTGTTTACTCCAAACGCTGGAGCAACTGCAGCAGTGAGAGGTCAATGCCCTGCCGTAACATTTCATCCCATTATCGGTGACTCATGCTAGAAGGTGCAAATGACAGCTCCGAGCCCTTGCCAGCCCCACACATTGGTTTCACTAAACGCAGCCTTCTGGAAGCCAGTTTCAGTGGGCTGGGAGCAGCAAGCTCGACACACCTTACTATATATGCCTCTTGCAATTAATAAGGTACCTCTTGAGTGATGAGTTTTTGATGGGCTGGGAGGACTCCAACACTGGGCAGTTGCTGAGATTTAATTATGAGGCAGCACTGGCACTGCAGAGGGGCTGTGGGCAGGAGGAAGGGGTGCCAGAGAGAGCTGCCTGTTGCTACTGCCCTGCCAGGATGAGTGCTTCCCCTCCCATGCTGCAGTCCATCTCACCTGCATGCTGGGAAAGAAGAAAACACAGAGGCTGTCCCCTCTGTGCTGGCTTTTTCTGAACAGGTGCCAAGTTCTAGAAGTGCTCGTGGAGGTTGTTGGGAACCTGCACATTCAGCACCATCAGGAATCAAGCCCACATGGATGCACTTACAGCTGAAGTACCTCCATGCACAGCCGTGCCAGGCTCCTGCTCTTTCCGTGGGAGCTGGGAGGAGCTGCAATATTTTGGGGCAGAAATGGTCTCAGCCATGCCTCTTCCCAAGCAGGGCCCCATGACACAAAACTCACCTTTTGCAAGCTAATTAATAAATAAACAAATCACAGAGCCAAAACACGCCCTGAGCCCCCAGATGCAGGCCACGCATCTAATGGTCTATGCAATGCCCACATCCATGTCCACCTTGCATGCCTTTGCCATAGGGGCAGCAGCTCAATACCCAGCTAGCACAGATGCTCAGAGCACCTGATCTCTGCTGCAAGCCCTTGTGAGAACACAACGTCCATCACTCCCTTTCCATGCCCTTGGCATTATTAGTTGATTAGACTGTGCCAGAAGAGCTTCTGAGAAAACAAAAACATCCTCGTCTGACTCCTTCCAGCTCAGGGAACAACAGAGAAAAACAGGGAAAAATAAAGCCAAGGCTGGACACTGGTATTGGCTCCAGTGCTTCCAGCTGCTTGTTGCTGGAGGAGTCAAAACAGACTGACACAGGCACCTCCCGTGTCCTACCACCTCGCTGCCCATCACAGCAGAGAGCAAGGAGGTGACTTTTGCTGATGATCTGTGAGCTTTTAACAATACACACTGAGCTTAAAGCTCAAGCTCGTGTACACTCTCCCTACCCAGGAAGAAGCCTGATATGGGAGACGTGGTTGTTTTCCTGCACAGCTGAGAACCAGCCACAGCCCCATTGGCCAGCTCTCATTTGTAATTACCTTCCCAGCAGCAAAGAGTGCGCACTGCCTGAGGTCACTCCAGCACACTGTCCCTGGAGAAGGATCTGAAACATGAATGACTCAAGCCTTCTGGTGTGAGGAAAACATCCAGACCATCCATAAGTAATGGCTGTTCATTACAAATTTCAGCATGTCGATGCCGAAGACCTCGAGGCACAGAGGTCCACGAGCAGCCAGCAAGTATGACAGACAGAAGGAACCTGGCTGGAATTCAATGCTCACCAGTGGAGTACTGTGGCTAATATGAAGTTAAAGGTACTGGCAGTTCTCTAGTAGCCTTTTCTGTATTTCTTTAAAATAGAATTTAAAAAAAAGTGGAATGGATAAACAAAAAACAACAAAACAACGACAACCTGAGCTCCATGCTGATCACAAGTATTTTCCAGCAGCGAGACATCTCCATGCTGATGGTGATCACCACACTAGTGGTGGCCATCATATTATTGCAGCAGAACGCCAGAATTATCATGATTATTGCTCAATTCAGTTATGTTATTATTGCAGATGCAGAGGGAAATCTTACTACTCTGTCATCCAAAAAGCAGAAATTGGGTTTGTGATTAGATTACACATTCTCCTGTGTAAGGATTATAAAAAGGGGGGAAAAGGTGGAAAGTGAGAAGAGGAAGGAGAGGAAGATGGAACCAAATTAGAATGAGGTTGTAACACATCAATTAATGTCAGAAAATAATTTTGGAACCATAACACTTCCTGTAATTAAGAGTCCTCAGTATTATTCAATCCAGCCTCAGACAATCCAACTGAAAGGGACCAGGGTTAGTAAATAAAAGCAATGACAACAACAACAGAATTAGCTGAGAGTGTAGGAAATAAGCCAGGAAACTTCTTTGGAGTCACACAGAGCAGCAGAGGAGCTGGAAGGAAGGCAGGCTTTGCAGCACATGAACACTGAGCTGTGTTTCACAACCCCACGAGTGTGTGCCATGAGCACAGCACTTCTGCAGGCACGTGGATGCACCCCATGAGAAACGACAGATGAAACGCTGCGTTTAATAAAACTGCACACATTCCCACAGAGCAGGGAATCTAAGAAACAGAAACTAAGATGACCCCATACGCAACTTGTTCTTCCCATTCTGATATATGAAGCCCTGGGTGTGCATGCTTCAGGCACTGGCAGGCTGCCCACTCCCAAGCCACACGTGCATCAGCCGGTCCATATGAAGGACACCGTGTGCCAGCAAGAAAGGCTGCAGCATTTCTGACCAGTCAGTAACCAGGGTTGCTGCTGCTGTCAGTGGCTCCCCAGAACCTCGTGGCACTGCAGATGCGCTCACCGGACCCTGAACCATGCAGTGGAGGTTTGGAAGAGGCAGAAGATCACTGTGTATCACGACAGACATTGCTGAGTGCTCCTCATGGAGGCAGCTCGCCCTAGGCTGCTGCTTCAAGCTCTGCTCAGTCAGTACTCTCTGTCCCTAGGGTTTCTCAAGAAAGCAAGAGGGAAAAAGGAATCCCAGAATTTGTCCCTGAGCAACGATATATAAAAAACAGATTATTTTGACAAGAGTCCCATCCTAGCTAAAGATAAAGGTTTGATGTTGTTCCCAGTTCACAAGGGTGACCATTCATGGAGTAACATGCGTGTGAATCTCATGAGCTCGAGAACAGAATGCAGCCCAGAGCCCACCCACACAGTAGTTTCATCAAAGGAAGAGGAATGGAGGAAAACAAAAACAACAAATAAGAAGCTGTACCCACACTTTGAAGATGCTGTGTGAAAGTAAAAGAAAATTCATGAGAGACAAAGTCATACCGCAGACAAGAGAGAGAGTCAACTGACATTATAATACTCCTTACATCAAAATCCTCCTATGCACTTCAAGAGAATAGTTTCCCTGAAATCCCCTTGGCTTACTACACTGGGATGAAAATCAGAAGAGTGCTCAGATCTGTAAGAGCGATGTGAACCATCCCTCCTGCCAGCACCACGCCACGCGGAGCTGCACCCCTCGACGAGCAGGGCCCTCCGTTCCTCACCTCTCTGAGCCGGTGGCTGGGCTGGGAGCTGTGTGAATAGCATGAACAAACACAGCAGGAACAGGGACACCAGCACAGGACAAATGAAACCTCCCCCTCGATATTTACTATGATCTTCACTGATCCTCAGAGCTGGCCTTCCCCTGTTTGCACCGCTGGGGCCCTGGCTGGCTGGCAGAGGCTGCACCTCGCCTTTCCTTCCTCGAGATGTTCCACCCTTAGGAAAATGTGCAGGTGAGACCTCAGTTATGTCCCCTTTCAAGCGCAGGGGCAGCTGGAGAGACTAACAGTATCACTGCCCGTTGCTCCACTGCAGTGCCCAGCACAGGAGCAGAACGCTGAAGGTTCCCTGACTTCACCAGATCCATGGGGCAGGCAGAGGTAGGGCATCCCTCTGCCTCAAACACACCCCAAAAGCTGCAGTGTGCTGGAAAGCCTGCGCACTTCCTGGCTTTTGAGGGACACAGAGGCAGTGCAGCAGACATCTGCAGAGCACTTCTGGCCTCCTTCTGTACACAACCACCCCACGTGCCTTGAAGCTTGCATTAGCTTTGAAGCACAATCTGAATTTCAGAGGCCTCTTCCAGGCGAGCCACCGGGCTGCTTGATGCTGCAGCAGCCCCTCGCCAGCCCCCAGCAGCCCCCAGCACACTGACTTGCCCTCGCAGGGGCAGAGAGCTGCTGTCATCTCCCACTGGGGCTGGGGGGTTACACCCTCTGCTTATCTGGCCAGCTCTTCCATTCACTGCTCTGCTGAGCTTATTGATTTCATGGTCTGTCACAGACTGAAGCTGACATTTCCTTATCAAGGTGGACTAAACACCTGCTTTATTTCAACCCACAGTCAGCTCCCAAGAGATACCACAATGCCCCAGGAGGGTCAGAAGTATCTCAGTCATCAGCCACCCTGTTTTCATTATCCCTCATACTTCAGTATCACTTCAGACCACATCTTCATCATTCAAGTGCTGTTTTTTTTGAATAAATTGCGTACATTGAAATGTTTGGCACACCAACCTAAAGAGAACAGAGAAAAAGAACCCAGTCCTGACATGAAAAAATGAAGCAACGTGACTGAGGACAGGCAGCAGACGCAGCCCTGTCACTCTGCTTTTGCACTGGGGTAAATACACCGACAGCTGTAGAGATTCTCATCATCCTTCTTTATGTCAGCAGCATCCAGAGTGAACGCAGCACAGGCAGCTTTTGGGCTGACGCTTCCAGCTGTGCTCAGCTGGGCTGGGCAGCTTGTTGCTTCCCCTGCACAGGGGAAGGTGTGCCAACAGCTAGGTACGGTCACAAGCTTCTAAATGACACAGAGGTGCACTTCTTGTGGACTCATTCCCATCTCAAAATGCTTCAGAAGCCCTCTTCTCCCTGCCTGGCACTTTACTGGAGCAAAGCCTCCCTCTGCAAACACCAACTAAACTTCAGCAAATTTATTTTCAGGACTAGCTCTAATAAAGCCAATGATGCCCTCCAATTCCCGTCAGTGCTCTCATTTGCAGAATCAGAAGCTTCAAGAGCCTTTTAATTCTGTAAGGGAGGGAGAAGAAAATGGGGAGCAGTGATTTCCCTGGAGCTGCTTACCTTAGCTCCATACCTTGAATTTAACAGAGACAGCAAAACCAGGACGGGATGCCAGGGCAGAAGCCAGCCCTCAGTCCTCGTCCATCGCTCGCTGGAACCACTGGGCACCCACACGTGCAAGGGTTGGACCTTCACGCTGAGAAGCAGTCGTGTATGAGGAAAAGGCAACCTTTGTCCTCATGACCAGCCAGGTCCTGAAGAAGGGTCTCCAAAGCAACTCCCAGTGCTGACAGGTAACAGCCACATACTGCACCCAGCACTGGAGAATGCACAGCATCATTTTTCAGAACCGTGGACATTTTTGAGGCCTCTGCTGACCACAGCACAACAACGGTGAACCAGAGTCACTCCTCTTGTTTAGCCCCACCTGGAGCATCTGCAGGCTCAGCAAGAGGAATGGTGGGGGAGAACTGTGCTCCCCACCTCCACCAAGCAACATTTCCACAAAGACCTGCTTACCTGAGCCCACCGGAGAGCTCTGTCTTTGTGTAGGATTGGAATATAGCAGTAGAATTGGAAAGTAATAAAACAGCATGTGCCAGCTCCTCAACTGGTGGATGTTAGCTCTCAGGGGAGGTAGGCCGATTCACATCTAGGCCAGTATGTGTAGGCAAGTCAGTCCGTGCTCCTCCACAGTCAATGGGCATCGTTTACAAAAATTAGTAACAGTTAAATTTAATCCAACTGAACCGAACACCATCAGGGCTTCCACGCCTCTTCACTTGCAAACAAGGACCCAAAACATAGTCCAAGGTCCAAGACGCTCTAGCCAGCATCTGCTAATCAGAAATCCTCCCACAAATCGGCAATGCAGTTTTGCTCACAGAAAAGAGGAATATGAATGTGCTTCGCTTTGCCTTTCTATCAGCTCTCTGCTGCTGTATCCAGCGAGGGCAGGAAAAAAGGAATGCAAAACCACAGCACTGCTTCGCTGGTGAGCTCTTGGCAAAAGCCATCAGAGCTGCGTGGGCTACAAACCAACTTGCCATCTGGCCAGGCAGCAGGAGCTAGGAAACTGTACAGAGAAAAGGTGGTAACAGACATTTTTGAATGCAGACCCACATTTTTGAAGTGACCTCTGGCTTGGGTAGCCAGCTATTTTTCTCGCTTTCTTCCCACTCCTGTTAGCAAATGGGGCCATGCACTTGGGTAGGAGCCATGTGGGTACCCATAGAAACCCTCAAGGCATGAGGCCAGCGCATGTCCACACCCAGGGTGGAAGATCTAGGACATCTCCCCTTGCACAAACACATCCCACAAACACTCGCAGACCCACTCTTTCTCTTTGCTGTGAAGTTTATCTATTCCACCTTCAGAGCCTGCAGATAATGAGTAGTGCCACTCCATCATTTTTATAGATGTGCTCTCCTGCGGGCCATGAAAATCACCCCGTGGCAGACAGCCTCTCAACTGCCTCCAGTCAGCTCTGAAACCACCACAGATATCTGAAAACATGAGACTTGATTCCAGACTCATTCACGTTGGATATACCTTGTTTAAATTAAATTTACTGACTTTGATGAAGTGTTGCTCCAGATCCACACGGAGCACGAAGCGAGGCTTCACACGGCGCTTCACACCGAGTAAGTCCACTTAACTATGAAACCATCTATTTTAGATGACTAATTCCAAAACAAATTAAAAGCCGTTCACCTTAACACATCCAGGATGAAAAACCATCAATTGTCCTCGCCAAGAAGCAGAAGCTCCCTTCTAAGAACCACACTTTCTTCAGCACTGAAATAGCAGCAGACCAGTAAAAAGCCTCACCGGTGATAGACTGTCTTCATTACCAAGTATTAAACGTGAGAGTGATTGAAATTAAGCACTTTTCTCTGGAAAGCTTTGGAGTCTTTATGACAGACCATTAGCCATATCCCTCATCTCCTGCAGCTGCTGAATGTCCCCTCAGCGTTCAGGTGCTGCCCAGGAACCCAGCAGGCTGTGCTGTAAAGGTCAGACGCTCGGCTGGCATAAATCAGCACAGCTCTGACTTTCATGGAGGTGCAGGGACTTATTCCAGGTGAAAATCTTGCAGGAGGAGTGCCCTTGTGCTGCAGATGTTTTTATGGATTGCAAAGAAATGTGTCCAGGAAACTGAGCATCAGCTGGCTGAAAGCAGTTCTGCTCCACAAAAGTCACTGCCAGATACCTCAGGAGCCAATGGCAAAACTGGCAGAGCCTGGCAGGGCCACCCTGACCCCAGGGCACTCTGCTTTCGGAAATGTTTGTATGTGGCCACCTCCTGCCCAGTGGCAGTTTGTAGCTTACTTCTACCAAGCTTCTGGGGATGGCAGAAGAACAGTAGGAGCGCGGTAAATAAACACATATGCAAGCTTATCTGATTGCTATGTTCAAGAAGAAAGCAAATGTACTGGAATAAAGAAGACAAAAAAAGTAGCAGTGTTTCGCTAGGAATTTTGTGCAGCCAGAATCTCATTTTTCAATAGGGGGTGACTTGGGACATTCTGGAAATCAGTTCTTTAAAACACATCCACCTGAGCGCCTGGCTTGAAGGCACTCAGACGCAGCAGCCATTTTGCAGTGCTGGCCCTGGGTACTGAGGAGTGCAGCTGTACAACAACAGACAGAAGCTCCCCATGGGAATGATTTATCTTCAGATTAAAAAGGCAAGAGCCTAGCAACATATACTTATTTGGCCATCAAACAAAGTTTTTTGGAAAAAAAAAAAAAGAAGGCCGTGGCTAGCAGCAGCAAGAAACAAACGTCTCATCTGTGGGCTGTGTTCTTTATGTAAAAATGGTCTGTTCATCAGTTTTTGAAAAAGCACCACCATCTTTAACTGAGATGCCACAGTGTTTGCAAAAGAACAAACAGGAATACTGCCTCTCTCTTCTGCAATAGCTGTATCTCACTCGCTAATTGCTGAACCTGATCGCGGCCTGAAAGCACTTGGCAGGATTAGAACTGGCGGTCTGAGCTAAGTGCGAGATGTGAGGACATGAAGGGGTTTCCACCCACCCCCTCTTTTCTGGGAATGTCTCGATAAAAAATGGAATCAGTTCTAGTTAACATCAATTTACAAGAGAAATTAAGCAGTGGGAATCAGGTAACAGGCACAGAAGATGGCCAAAACAAAAGCCTTAACAAGAACGTACAGCAACGCATTAGTAAATCCGGGTCTTTCCCAACAAACTCCACATAAACAAACCTTGATTCTCTCAGTGCTAAGCCAGTGGAGACAACATAGATCTTCCCTGAGTCTTAGAGGTGGAAATTGTTGCAGGATCTGTTCCTGTGTTAGAGTCATTAGCAAATGATGACTTCATTCATGGGCACCACTCGGCACGGAGGCTGACATCGCAGAGTAAATATAAATGCTCTTTAACCACATCTTTCTGAAGGCATCAATACTTTGCAACATCAATGTCTCTTTCATTCAGGAAAAACTGCAGGTCATGTTTCAGCTGAGCGGCCCTTTGCTGACATTTCCCAGCTGAAGGCTCTAATGGCCATAAAGTGGAGGGAATTTTCATATATTTGTTGTTGGCGTGAGCTTTTGTATAGAGGACTTCAAGATCTCACATAAATATTGCAGTCTCCTATTGATTTGTAGAACAGCAACTACACAGGCAAAGAGCAAGGAAAGTCCCTCTGCTCCAATAAAGCCGACTGTTGTTTCTCAGCTGGATTAAAGTGGAGTCACTTAAAAGATGAGAAGCGATTTCATTCTTTAAGACCTTAGTGCCAAAAACAGCTTACGGAAATTATCTCTTTTTTTCTGCACGCATCCCAGCTTGAATGCCCAGCTCAGCATAGGAGGGTGAAGGATTAGCTTTCCTAGAGGAACTCCCTAGGAGAACGGCCCTCCTTTACCCCTGCCCACTGGGTTTCCCATAAGGAATGGCAGCATGCCTGTCAGGAGCATTCCTCAGCCGTGGCAGCATTTCCCAGCTCTGCTAATTGAATTAAGCTGCTGTTACGAGCATCCAGAACAGCTTCACCAGAGCATTTGCATTCTCAGTAAAACCTGTAGCATCTTTAGATGTCTGGAGCTTATGTGATTTCATAGGATCCCGTGGGTGAGTTGGATTTTCATGCTTTATCATGAACAGGGAAGAATCTCTTTTCTTTTGTCACAGCCATGCCCACTGCTGGAAGTTACAAGTAGGGGGTGGAAGAGGAGATGGAGGAGGGGGATACATGAGAGCATTAAACACTTGAGAAACATCCTCAACACATTTGTGCTATTACTAAGCTTCAGGAACATCATCTGTGTAAGAGCTTTTATGATGCTCCTAAAGAGACCAGATTTATCATTTTCTGCAGCAACACAACTGTGCTAACCCGACCCCACAACACACCACAGCAGGCTGTGTGCACAGGAGAGCGGACAGGAGCGCCCCAGGGGCAAGGGTATTTAACGTCCCACAACTACAGAGCGTTTTGTAAACACGTGTAAAATTGCTTTGTGGAGTGGAAAAGAATGACCGAAATGGGGTTTCAAATGCCAGGCTGATTTTTGGCACAGCACCGAGCTGGCGTGTCTCCCAATTCTGCTCAATCTGGTCCTTTATGAGGCCGTGGACATACTGTAATTAGTGAGTACACAAGATGCTATCTGGTTAGATCTCTCAGCCCCCAATTTGGTGCATTATTTGGTCTATCTGGATGTTTCCCCTGCCCAGCTGAGCATCCTTTTGGGGAGCACTGGGGGACTGAGAACCAGCCTGCAGCTCAGCGCCCTGCGAGCAGGTCCCTGCACCTTCCTCACCTCTTGTATGAGCCCTGGCTCAGTCTCCTCTGCTGCACAAGAGGACGAGCAGCTCTGCAGGATCCCTCTGAACTTTGGGGGGAAAGCCAGCCAAGTACAGTTAAACACCAAGTTTGCTTGCCAAATTTGATGCTGCAAAGAATCTCCAAGATCAAGATGTGCTGAAATAAGTTATTAGGAAAAATATAAATCCTTGCATGTCCGGGTCTCCCCGACTTCCTGGTGCACACTGTAAGGTTCACCAGTCAGGTAAAGCCTCACAGATGTGGCTGCAACGCTGCAAACCACGTGGCTGATGCCCTCTGGCTGCTGGAAACCAAAGTGCAGCCATCGGCACTCACCCTGGGTTTTCCTTGGGAGGAAGAGGTGCCAATGCCTGAGCTTGAACACTTGCTAAATAAAGAAAGAAACAAATAAATCAAAATATGTAAAGAATACCAGCAAACAAATACCCACCGAACCAGGCAAGTTGCAGACCACTTTTTTAGTACCCTGGCAGAATGTCAGGGTCAAGGCATGTTTTTTTGCATATGCTTCAGCAGCTGTTACAGCAGAGAGACAGGCATGCTCCATCTGAAAGTCAATCGTCAATGGGGATACTATCATTTTTTAAACACACCCCATTGCAAATCCTCCTGGTTACATCTTTGGGTGTGCTGACAAGAAGAAGAAAAGACAGCCGCAGATCTGGGTAATTACCAGTGCAGAGGACTTGCACTCCGTATCTTTTCAGTGTTTTAATGCAACTGACTTGTAATTAACTTACATGTGACCTTCACAGGTACTGCCCCAAGAATGCCTTTCAGTCTCCTTCACCCCCAGCGTACCCCATTTAAACACAAACATGCCCAAAGAATTGTAATTACAATATTGCAGTGCAGTGTTTTCAAAAATAGCCAGATTTACTATTCTGCTCAGAGGACACGTGCAGAGCAATGAGCTAAGCACGCTCCCGCCCCTCTGAAAGCTGACTACGGAGTTTATTCATCCCAGTTGCAAAAATCATAAATAGAACAGGAAGGTGAATCAGAGGGTACAGCTTTACGGCTATAATTTTGCTTCCCTCTTCAGATCAGATGGTTGTGCTGGAAGAATTAAAGCCTATCAGACATCACACTGCGTGCGTGTGCTCAAAACGCTCAGCAAGGATAACGCTCACTGTATGGAGAGCCAAACAGTTACAGGAAGATTTTGTAGGCTACTGCTTCTTAAGCATATAACAGGCTAAGAATCTGGTTGGAAGAATAAATCTTAGTTTAAAGAATTTCTGAGTTAAGTACGTAACTGTAGAGCTTTATAATTTTATTTCCCTAGAGTTGTAGTTGGGGAATTTAACTTAATAGCTCCAGGTTTGCTCTCACCAAAATTTCCCCCAAATTGTTGAGAGCATAAGAAAGAATCCCTAGTTGTGCTCTGTGATTCATTCAAGGCAAAATCAGACTCACCAGCAGGCTATGATTGCCGGTTACTTGACAGGTGGGTTTATTACCAGGGAAGGCAATTTACAGACACAATCTGACATTTTGAAATGCCTGTTCTCATACAGCTGTAAATTTCTCCCTGCAACTTACATTACATTTAGGAAACAATTCAGAAAGGTCTAAAATCAACCTGACTCCAGCTGCTTCAACGTCCCTTAAATCAAGGCTATTTCATGCTAAGCAACAGCCAAAGAATCTGAAGAGCAGGTATTTTGAGGAGGAGCCCCACAGAAGGGAAAAGGACAGCGAGTTGCAGGCCTGCCTTCCAGTATTTCTGAAGTGCCTCCAGTGACACAGATGTATGGCTTGGTGAGCTGCAGGAATAAGCAAAGAATCTGAGTATACCAACAGCCAGGGGTAAAAACAGGGTGGGGATTCATCATCGCGTCTTTCCCTTCTATTGCATTACTCGGTCAATTTGTGATATCAAATATTATTTGCATTATATTCATAGCTTACTATCACACTAATAATATCCTATTGCATTCAGCACCACTGGCAGTTGCCTACAAAGGATTCCCAGGAATTGTTCTGAGACACAATAAGCTGAGATTTCTGCATTCCACAGTTCTGGCTCAGGACGTTACAGTGCCTTGGCCTCTCCCAAGCAAGAGGAAGAGTGGAGGACTCTGCATTGTCCTCCAGTTTTCTCAAACCCCATCCTCGGCTGGCACAGCTGTAGGACTCTCAGCTCTTCACCTGCACAAGGAAACAAGGGCATGATGCTTGGGAGGGCTGGGGGTGCACCATGTGCCACAGCTGCTATCTAGTGGGTATATTCCATCAGGAGCTTTAGGAGAGCCAGCATCTCCCACCTCCATTTGGCATAAGGAAAAAAGGTAACAGGAACATCCCCTGCCCCGGCACCTGCCCAGCTGCCTGCAGCACCCCAGGCTGGCTGTCTTGGAAGGGGGAGGCAGGGCAGTCCCCATGCTCCAGGAGGGGCTGCAGGCTCCCACCAAGCTCAAGGCGACAATCGTATATTTCTGCGTCTCCGTTTTCCCTCTGTAACACCAGGAGAGCACTTCCCTCCATGAGAGTCTCACCAACTTTATGGCTCAGCTTGCTCAGGAAAAGGTCTGCACCACAGAATCAAACTGTGACTGCTTCCTCAGGCCATACTTTAAAACAACCACCAACAGAAATCTTTCCCAAATAATTGACCGAGTGCCCCAGGTACTGGCACGGCACTGAATCCATCCCTCAGAGCTCCCCAGACTTCCCCAGCAAATCCAGAGGAGATGAAGCGCTCAGAGCAGAAGGCAGTAATTATTATTTCAAAGTAACAGTTAGGATGCCGAAATTTGCCTGGTTTTGCATTAGCATGTTTTTTGAAAATGACATGTATGAAGATCTGCAATGCAAAAATCCCAGGTCCAAAGTCCCAGGACTGCAAATTAAAAGGCACTTTTTTCTTTTCTTATTTTTCCTCCATCCTCCAAAGAATTTCAGCACAAGTTCTCTGCATCTGAGGTCAGCGTGTAAGGCACTGCTTTCTGCCGCAGACCCCAGAGTCCCCAGCAAGAAGATCCTAGAAATAAATACGTCTCTGCAAAACCCTCCAGCTTGAATAAAATAACATTTTGATGGAATTGTTATTTTACCCACAGTGTTCTCACTAACTCCATTCCAACTACAATTAAGTTAAAAAACATTACGTCTGCAATCCTTTCTCCTGCTCTCTAACTGTCATAAAGAATTAAAAAAAAAAAAAAAAGACACGGTCTTTTTTTGTTCAAGGCTTTTGTAAATCACTATTTAATCTGCATTCACACTTTATAGTACAGTTAGAAGCAATTTTATTAAAGTATTTACGATTATGAGGGGCATAATATGAAAATGATCCATTTCTCCTTTTTCTACGGATTCGTAATACGAGAGTGGGAGTTGAGGCAATAAAATCAGCAGCGTGCCAGTGTCAAACAAATGAAAGACACCACTTGGCGCAGCACGTGGGCACCTCACAGAATTTCCTATTCAAGATGTCTAAATGTCAAGTGGGGCTGGACTGAAATGCAATTGGACAGCACAGTTATGAATGACGTGAGTGCTGCACAAGCGTGGAGATGCCATTCCCACCAAATGTTTTCCTGACCGTGAGAAGGGGGACCTGCACCTTGCATCCATTCCTGCAGCAGAAGCTCCACCATGCCATAATCAGAAGGTTGCCCAAGCCTGAGGTCAAAGGATGTCATGTGTGTGCAATTTCCCTGTTTATCATTTCTAAAATGCAAAACTGGAGTGGGCTGGCCTGATTCCAGAGCTGCTATCTTCAAATGCTAATTACAGTGGATATTACTGATAGCTCTACTGCTACTCCATACAGCAAACTGGTAACGAGTAATGAATGTGCAATCAAATCTGGAGGAGAGGGCGTTTTTCAAGCCTTTAAACCTCAATATATTCCACAAACATGAAAGCAAATTCACAATCAGAAATGCAAGATATCACCCATCTAAGGCACCGTTCCCTCAACTTGCACATGAAAGCTGATGCTCTCGTTCCCTACATGTGCATTTGGGCCTCATCTCAGCTGGATAAGGAAGGTGAGGCCAGGGCTGGTGGCTGAACACCAGATACAGAGAAGTATTTGCATGCCCACCATGCTGCAGTGTGAGTTGCAGGCAGAAGCTGGGCTCAGTAACAAGTGGCATGCTGATTCAGTGGGTAACACACTTGGCTGACACCAGCATGGAACCAGTATTTCTAACCCATTTTTCAAATTCCTAAAGTACTTTTTCTTTACTTTGCATGCAAAATTGAGAGGCATCTAGTTGATTCCAAAGGATGTTGTGTACTTCCTCCCGGAGTGGTTACGAGGAGTTACTCCAGAGCATTAAACAGGAAAGAAGCCATGGCAGCATCTGGTATGTAAAATGAGAGACTACAGCCCCCCTGCACAACAGCTGTAATGAAAGGAGGAGGCATTATAGTTGCTACACAGTTCTTTGCATTTCCTCCTCCAGCTGCTAACTGCTAAGAACATTCCTGAAGAAAGCAAAAATAAATGGTGTTTTGTTCCATGGAAAGCTTTGATGAAGGTTCCCATCCTGCTCTCTAATACAGGGCATGCATTTTATTACAGAGTGGGAAAATTTAAGGTACGTGTTGACTGCAAGACTCACAAGGACAAAGAGATACAAGAGAGATGGAGCTCTGACAGAAAGGAACCCCTCCAATTTGCACTACAATTAAAATCTGATAGAAATCAGGAGAACAAATGCAATTAGATCTGGTAAAAATCATGATCACGACCACACAAACCCTCTTCGTTCCTTTAAACCAACAATATGTGTTCAGCTTCTGTACCACATTAGGTTTTTTACGAATCTGCACTCTGGAGAAAGATCATAATAAATTCCTGCAGTATGCAGGCCAATGGGCTTAGCCTTCACAGGAAAAAAAACAAATCATGATGTTTGCATGATAATGCTTTGCTTTCCATGCTTGCCATTTTGCTTTCATTGCATCGCTTTTGTTAACATGTATTTATGCACACTAAAGATTACATAAAAGTCATTCTGCAAAGATAACACACAGTAGGATTTGGAAGGGTGAAATCAAATAATCCTATCAGCTTTGCATTTAGTACCCAGCTAGAAAAAGGGACAAGATCTACAACATCCTTTCTTGTTTACCTAGTGTAATTGCTTTTGAGCTTCCTCGCAAGTGGATTTGCTGAGGAACGCTGCTTTCTCTCCAGCAAGGTCTGCTTTCCTCCCAGCACCCAAGGTTCTGGGACCAGAGACAACAAAGGAGTAAGGTAGCTGCAAAGGCCAAAGCTCTCAAAATGCCTCTGCTATTTCTTACCTTGTACAAAACACAAAGCAACTTTGTGATCGTCTTTATAAATCACATGACCAACACCTTGCGGAGCAAGTGTAAAACTGTGGATTAGAGGCTCGCAGAGCTCATAATTACACTAAACATTACAATTGATTGAAGTGTTGTCACTGAAAGTAATTGTCAAATGTAAACTGCCAAAACATGAAGTTCGGCAAGCAGCAGGAAGCAAATATTTCAAATAATCCATTTTAAATCTACTTAAAAAAAAAAAAGAAGAAGAAATATTAGCACTGAACATTTTGAAAGAGAAAAAGTGGTTTTGCTGGTATTAGCAGACATCCATCCAGCTTGCCACTTGCCCTAGTGCCACTGCGGGCTCACAGCTCCATTTGGGGATCAGAGTGAAACTAGACCAAAGGAGATTTGCTCAGCTTTTTGATGGAGGCAGCTGGGGGAACAAGGATACTGATTGTCCACTTTTGCCCAGAAATCACAAATCCTCTGCCAAAGCTCCCAGAAGCCCGCAGGATTCTTTTCACTGACTTCAGCAGGGTTGGAGCAAATCCTTATGCACACTGTGGCTCCTGAGGCTGGAAGTGCTTAAAGCTTACCCTGTTCACGTTTACCAATTTGCTCTGCAGGGAGATGATTTATTTATTGTCTCAAAATTCCTCTTCTCTTGTTTAATACAAGTAGTTTATCATTGTATTGAGGAGTTCACTGCAGGCAAGAGGGAAGGCAACAATGCCTTCCTTGTGCTGGCTCATGAAACTCCTTCTGATGTGGAGAAGGTGAGCTGGGGAAGGCCTTGTGCAGATGATCTGCAATTAGAACAAAGGAAAATAGGGGACAGAGCACCAAAAAAAGAGGAAAAAAAAGAAGAAAGAAGAAGGAAGGAGGAAGGAGGAAGAAGAGAAGAAGAAAGGAGAAGAAGAAAGAAGAGAAGAAGAAGAGAAGAAGAGAAGAAGAAAGAAAAGAAAAGGAAAAAAGAAAAAAAAAGTTGGGGTGACTTGAGAAGGAAGGAAGAGAAAGAGAAACAAAGAAAAAGACAGATGCAGAAGTCAGAGACCGTCCTTTCTTCACGTGACTGGCAAAGCCCTGGTGGGCAGGCATGGCCAGGTTTGGCACTGAGGAGGCTCTATGGCAAGGTTCAGCTTCCAGCCGTGGATTGTAGTGATGTTCAGCAGCATAACAAGTGACCCCTTCTCCTCCAGCTAACCACTGGGATTCCTGCGTGGATGCCTGCTAGATTATGGGTTTGGCTCAGGTTAAAAAGATGCTCTTTATCTACATTGTTAAAGCAATCAAGAAGGTTCAGAGTAGCAGCAGTTAAAAACATGCTAAGTGCATTTTAGGGCTCTCCTGTCTGGGAAGCAGCCAAACAAAACAGAATCACACAGGTATTTTCCTATCAAGCCACGTCAGGAATGCACAAAGAAGCTGGCTACATTTTGCCAAAGAAATAAACTGAGTTTGTTCCTCAGGCTATTGCCCCTCAGGATTGTTTCCAGGGTTTTCAAATTACATGAGTAACTACATTCTTCTAAATCTTTGCATCCTCTTCCTAATTAAAACATCTCTCACACTTATCAAAGCAGAGATATTAGCATTCTAGGCCAGCTACCTTTCCTCCCGAACAATTCCCTGCGTGCCCAGTAAGAAAGCCAGGGAAAGAAAAGAGAAGAGCGAGACAAAGAGAGACAGGCTCCTTCTCTTATATCCAAATCAAACCTGTTTCAGCAGTTGCCTTCTAAGCTCCCCCTATTCTTACTGGCCATCACACTATTTTACAAAGCTGTCACCGTATGCGAGATATTTGGCTTCAGGGAGAAAATGATCAAGATGAAAGAATTACCTACTCCACTTCCACCAACCTCGTGAATCATTCATGTTTCCTACCTGAATCACAGCCAGCTGCAGCACCTGTCACATTCTGGATTTAAGATATGTACAACGTAACACTTACCACTGATCATTCAAAACATTCCATTAACCCTCCCTTCAAATACGCATGTTATATGCTGGCATACAGTACAGGAAAAAACAATTTATTGTACAGTTCAGCATCTTGCTGAAGTGCCATAGTTTTAGCTGGAAGGTACACAGGTCTCTACAGGCAAAGAGTGATTTTGCTTATGATATTTCAAAAGCTGTATCTATACCAGTTTCCCCTGGACTTTTCTAAGAGCAGGTTTTAGATTCTGAAATGAAAACTGCAATAGGTGGAAACCAGGACTAAGGAAGCCCACACCAATGATCAGACAAGTAGAACACACCTTACCAAGGATGCTTACGTACCAACGAACAGTTTTTGCCTACGCAAAATCACATCTAAAGCTCACAAAAGTTGCTGGAAAATGCTCCATGTTCACCTTGCAAACTATTTAAACTCAGTTCAGCAGACTCTGCATGAAATTTTATGCCATGCTTAACAGGAGAACCAACACTGGAGTAAACCACATGCACCTGTATCCTCATTTAAAAAAACAGGTATATAACCTCACACCTATGACATTCTCTGACACCAAACAAAAATCACCACCCAAAACCAAACCAGTATTACTTTGTGGCTAATTAAGATGTCTTGTAACTAAATTGATGCCACATTTGTCAAATTTCAGCAGCAAAGGTAAAAGTAGAATAAATTTTGAACCACGTGAAATAAATTCTGAAGTCTTCCAGCAGGTCAGTTCTACCCTGAGGCTTTTGTGTCAGTGCTGGACACGTTGCTCCTGCCAGCACAGGTCTCATCAAGGCACTGCAGGCAGAGCAAGGCCAGTATGAGTCTGCTACCCAAACTTTTATTGCAGCAATGGGATTACAATGAGAATTGGTTCAAAGATGAAATAAAGTGTTCGGTTAAAGCCATTAAAAATAGTTACTTTGCTGTCAGATTATTAATCGTCTGTCATAATATTCTTAGAGGTGATTATAAAAAGTATATTTCTGTGTAGTCAGAACGCCCTTCTGTCAGACACTGTGGTAAATGAAGATCCAGCAATAGAAACACTGCCACTGCACAGAAACACTGCCATCTCTTGATGAGCGCCAGGCAGACAGCCGCTGAGTGAAGCCAGGCATACACCCAAAACCCAGCAAACACCAGGTTAGCTGTTTTAAACGTTAATGACAGACTTTTTCTAACATGGCTTCATCTCACCTTTTGGGTAAGGGCGCGCACTGTTCTGCGGATGCGGGATAATTCATTAAGCCACGGTAACCTGCTTTCAAGCCAGAGCTCAGTTGAACCAGATTTCTTTTCCTCCAGGCACACAATTTTGGTATTTCATTGCTGTAGCACCGGAGACTTCTGCAGTTATTCTTGATACCTGCAACACAGAAGCAGATTTAGTGCTGGAAAACCACTGAAAGATGCAGCATGAAATGCTACCAAGCCTAACACATTTTTTTCACGCAAAAGTTGATGCTAAACTTCCTGTAAAAACATTGAACAAAGCAGCATATCCTGAGCCAGTGCTGGTGCCACAGTGCACCCTGTCCTGAGGCTTTCCTGCTGAAAAGCTTCACCTCAGCAAGGCAAGGGGCTGGGCAGCAGCACAAACTGCAGTTCTTCAGAGAGCATCAACCACACGTTTCTAGCAAAAACTCCAGCATCTCACCCACTGGAAATGAGTAATTTCTTTCATACTCTTTGTGAGACAGTTAATAGCTTCTTTTCCCCCTGATTAATACTAATGCAATCATGGTAAGGGCAAGAGTAGATTTTCTGCTTGGGCTGGTTAATTTTCATGATTATTTTGCAAGCCATCTGGGTCTGCTGCTGAGGCATCCATGTATTCATTATACTTCAGTGGCACATAATGCAGGCATAAGTGAACACTGCATATTTGGGGATTTTAGTTCAGTGGGAGCAAGAAATTGTGTCAATGGAACAAGTGACCTGTTCCAAATTTCTGTAATGATAAATGGTGGAAAATGAAAAAATACATATATTAAGGAATGTTGAAAGACGGCAGCCATTTCAAAATAGTATGTCCTTGAAACAGAGACCAAGAGAAAAATGTTCATTCCCTTCAGGTAAGACTCCCACTATATCACACAAAGACTACGTTAAATCCCATCTCCTGAAAGTAAATCCAAACAAAAACCACAGATTCAGATCCTGAAGGCCTGGGCATCTTGATGTAACTCACCAGGCCTTGTCTGTGTTGGAAGCAGTTACCAACAAATGCATGCAAAATTGTGCTTCTGGCCATAAATTCATGAAGATTCTGATTTTCAGGCACTTCTGAACTTGCAGACGTAGTTCAGGCAAAACGGCTGGATTAAAAATGTCGGGTTTTTATATATAGAAATAGTGCTAGTAAGCAGATTTTGAAGGATGGAAAAGAAGGCTTGCCCATATCAGCCTCAATACAGGCTGCTGCCTGAGGAAGGAAACCATCACGAACAGAAAACATTTTAGCTCTCTGGGTGCCATTTTCCTCGCACCTCCACTGGCAGCCTGCTTCCTCACCTCAGCAAGCTCTGCGCTTTAATGCACGGAATGAGAGACGCCATCACTTCTCCCTCTATTTCTTTCCAGCAGCTCTTCAACAGCCTCGGAGTGGCTGCAGATGGGGCAGGGTCTGCCCGAGGTGCCCGTTTCACCTCAGGAGCTCCGTGTCCCCCTCCTCAGACAGGCTCCGGGCACACACTGCCCCTGTGGCCCCACAGCCAGGGGAGCACAAGATGGCCGCCGGCCTCGCGCTGGGCCTACCTGTGTGCCGAGCCCAAATCCTCAGCGGGTTCTCCAGAAATCCTGGCTCAGCACAACAAAATTCAAACCAAAAAGTGGGTTGGAGTCAAGAAAGTCCACCAGGGACCCATGTGGGCTGTGAGCCAGTGAGTTGCCTCTGTCCCCAGGAGACCAGGCACAGTCTGGCGTCTCCTGAAGGAGCCTGCCCGGGGCCCTCTGCCCGCAGCACGGGGCAGCGGCCCCCGCCCTGACACTGAGGGGAATGGGGCCTTGAAATACGTGAACACATGACATTTGCCTTTTGTGTTTCTCTGCTTTCAGATTTTACCTCAGGAAGCACGTGCTGCTTCTTGTTACTATAAACTGCAATTAACTGTGGAAAATTATATTTTTTAAGTTGTCTTTGCTGACATGTCTTAACCTCCTTAATACACATGCGATTCTTATCTCCTTCCTGCACTCCTGTTAAGTTGACTGGCATCGCAGCAGTGCCAGGGAACCCCCGCTCTTCCCTCAGCCCTGCAGACACGCATTTCTCCACCAGCCCCCCAAAATCACCCCCACACTGAGGGGCCCTGTGTGAGGGGACTGGCTATGACACCGTCCAAAATGGTGCTGAGGATTCCCCGCCTTAGAAAAAGCAAGGGGTTAACGAATAGACGTGGTGCCCCTAACTCCAGGTCTCTGTTATTAGCCAAACCGTTAATTAAATAGCACGTGGAGGTCTGCTTACCTTCACTTCTAACACACCCAGTGAAGGGGGTCCATGATTTCAAGAACTGAGAAATGATTTGGCAGGCTGAAGCTGACAGAGGTCGAACCACTTACTGACCTGCAAAGAAACATTAAGATCCATGAGCAGGGGGATTTCCTTCACTAAAAAAAGGGGTTTTCATTCACTAAAAAAGCCTTTGGTTGGTGGAAAGGGGTATAATGACTTCCAGTGAAGCTGTTCCTGAAAGGAAATTCCATTAAGAACAATATGCAGATTTCTTTTCCAATACCAAGTTAGTCAACATCGGGAGAAATGGCTCAGGAATGCAATAGGTTATTTGTGTCTTCAGGCCAAGAACAAACACCTTTATGGGTCTGTGTAGTTAAAGACATGCTAGCAGGCTCCACGTAGGCCTCAGTGGACAAAATTCAGCAATCTGCAGCAGGCAGCGGCAGGAGTAATGGCCTCTGTCTGCATCAGGAGCCATGGGCTGGTACCACAGCACTGCTCCGGGCAGTGGCTGCTGCTCACATTAAACCCTCTTCCCATCACCTGCGCTCACCACACTGGGTTAGGTGGGACAGGGCATCTCCCAGTCTGCCCTCCCCAAACCCAGCTTTGAGGCCATGCAGTGACACAAGCTGGAGCTGCAAGAGTGCAGACAGCTTCAGAGTGCACTCGTGATCCCTGCTGAAATGCCCGGGTGGAAGTACCTAGAAACACGAAGCGGAAATGAATGAGAACTGGTTGAATTAGTCTCTGTGAATAATTTAGCCGCTACATTTTGTATTAATTAAATAATTTATTCACAAATAAATTTTCTCCATTATTTGACCTCTGCCGCAGAGTAATGAATGCTATTTGGCAAATAATTTACTGTACAATATTTATATGAATACATTAATTCTGAATATATTTGCCTATTACCTCATTACTTCCAAATGCAACTTTCTTAACTCTTCCTCGTGCTGTTCAAACTCAGCACAGACAGCAGTCAGCCTTCTTTTAGAATTCACTCCCATTGCCTAGTCTGGTTCAACCTAATTCACATGTCAGCAGAGCATATTCCAAAATACGTCAGCCTGTTCTCAGCATGTTCCCTGACGTCTGGAGACAGACATGGCAATGTGCAGGAGACTGCATTAGTGGCTGGTGGATGTGGGGAGCAGCAAGCATGGGAAATATTTAAACAGAGGGGTTTTTGTGTTTTTTTTTCTCTTTTTTTTTTTTTTTTCATTTTGAAAGGCATCTCACAGATATTTGACACGGACTAAATACATAACTCTGGGGCTTTTAGGACAATCATTTGCTGAAATACTCTTTTTATCCAGACACCAGGACAGCCAATTTTGTGCAGTTGCAGTCATGGTCTAGAACACTTCTGTTCCTGGAAATGGTGAAGACCAGGCTGGATGGGGCTTTGAGCAACCTGTGTAGAGTGTAGGATGTCCCTGCTGATGGGGGTTGAAACAAGATGACCCTTAAAGCCCTCTACAACCCAAATGATTCTGTGTTTCTATGGACACAAGATCATGCTGCCTTATGGACATCCTGTTACTTTGGTATTTATGGGAAATGCATTACTGGCTGCAAATGTCTGCTTAAATTATACGTAATCAACACACACCTCAGAAACCTCTCTGAAAACAACCTTTGCTCTCTCTCCTCTTAGAAATGAGCAACACACCAAAACACCAGCAAGAAATTATGCTACCTTCAAGACAGCTACAGCAACAGAGACAAGCAAGGCACTGTTCCCCATGTCCAAATAAGATGAAAAAGTGTTAAAATATCTGGACAATACATCATTGAAAGAATAATAGGTTCATGGATTTATGTTAAACGCATCAAGGTTATTTTCTTCTAACCACGCTTCTATGACTTTGAATCCAGCAGTTACCTTGGACAAGGGAAGAGGTGAATGTGAACTACACAAACACATGGTCTGAGGGCTTCATGGGACTCTTTTGCTGCAATTCCCAGAACTATGCAATGAGGCAACAAAGCTGAGGAGCAGCTCTGCAGGATCTAGTCAACCTTCACTTGACACTTTTTAATGACAAGTTGAAATATAATAAAAACTGTACTGCTAAATTTGCTTAGCTAAATCGTCAGTTAAAGGCAATAGTCCCCCACTATTTTCAATCACTGTGACAGCTGATACTTTCTTCTGGGGGAGGACAGCATCTTGGACATAAATATTTAACAAACCCGACCACTGTAAACATGAAGACTGGCAATTTTGAGCCACTTCTACATTTAACCAAACCAACTGCTTGTTGGGCTGGCATTGGCAGACTTGTGATTTGCTGTGTTTATAAAGCAATCAACCATCTGGGAAAAGGAACACAGTCAAAATGATTCCCACTCTTGTAGCCCCCATGCCAGGAGTGCTATGTGAGGATACTGGAGAGCTCACACATGCTGCTGTAACCTACTCCGTAGCCTACTGCTCTCAGACAGAGAAGGAAGCACAGGAAAATCCTTGTACTCTGCAATTTAATACCACCATTGCAGGTTGAAACACCTCAGACTGCACCTCTGGGAAAGGGTATAAAGAAGAGACAGAGCACTGTGTACATTGGGGATGATTTCATCTCCTTCATCCAGAGAGTAAATGTTGACTGAGACAAGACCTTTATCCTGCAGGGATCATATATATTCTCTGTCTTTCTTGTACCATTTCCATGCTGTGTCCTAAGCAGAGAAACACAAGAGTTTCCTCCCTGGATTTTGAGTTTTTCTTGCCCTGAGTTTGAATAGCTATCTGCTTTCACACCATAGCCAAGGTTACTCAGAAATGAAGCATTCCCTCTGCCTTCCTCTTTTTCTTTTTATTCTCCTCTTGCCAAATGTAACTGCTTAATGATTTTTATTTTTTTTTCCACTTTGTGGGAACAGAAATCAATCTGGAGAATCTCCTCCTGGAGAAGGCTTGCTCATACACTGCCTAGAGCCATTATACAGAAAGAGAACCACAAAGCTGTAAAGTGTCACTATGTCACTGCAGTTCATCCAAAATGCCTTTTTGTTTTCCCAATAACAGGTCAGATAACCAAGTTCAGATGGAAAATAAAAACCTACCTATCCCACACAAACTCATTGCAGCTGGACTTCATTGTAAGAGAGGTTTCCCAGCTTGCAGGCAGCTCTAAACATAACCACAAGGCTAAAACCTTGGATAGACATTGCCAATACCACCCCTTGTTACCTATCACAGTGTGCAATTAGATGATGGATCTTGATCTTCACACAGTGGGAATCAGGAGTATTTTTCATTTATTCTCCTTTCCATGCATTGTTTTTCTAGTCTTTGTTACTTCAATTTTAATTCATCGTGTCCATTATACCCTTCTAAACAGTTCATCTTTTAACCTGTTTGCAATGGAGAAGCAGAGAAGAGGAGGAGGGGTTTGCTGCTCTCATTTTTGCACCTGCTTGCTTACACCTAGCTCCTTTTTCATGCTCATTCCCTCATGTCCTTTCCAATTAAAGGCAATTTTCTTCAATGTGTTCTCTCTAAGTAGCCTCACAAGGAGGGCCTTGGTGCTTTTCTTCCCTGCATTCTTCTCTTCCAAAGATACCATTAATGGTATCCCTTAGGATTCTGTGATGTTCTACCTCCAAAACAGACTATCTATTGTCATCTGTTTTCTGGATTTCACATTCCCTAGGAAGTATGCTTTTTCTGAATTATAATACTCACAGCTGAATTTATTGGAAAATTTGCACCTCTTGCAAAGGCCAAAAAACAGGTGGTACTTACATGAGATACAGATCCTGAGATAGTCCAGTAAAAAGGGATACATGTCACTGCAAAAGAATTCATTTCTTACAGTTGTGTGTTTTGACTTGCTCACAGTCAAGGTGAGAAATGATGCACAAATCTCAGTTTCTGGATCTGTGGATACCATGTGAGTAGCATGTCCCTAACCAAGACCCCTGGTTTTTTTTAAACCAGAAATGACTGCAGAGGGGTGAGAAACTTTTGGCTGGGATTACTTGACCTGAGAGGGCTCACTCTCACACTGGCCACAACCAATGTAACATCACATAACATCTCATTCCTTTGCTAACCAGAGAATACGCTGATCTGCTTCTTCACTGGGCACATGCAAATCCTGGGCTAGGACCTTTGTTTAGTAAATAATCAGAATCACTGACCTATTTTACTAGCCAGGTCTTTTCCAGCTTTGTTTTTTGAAGATGCTGAGGACAAGCAGCCATCAGACTCCCCAGCAGTTTTCTCCCTTCCTGGGAAGGTCAGGATGCCCTTGGTGGCGAGTGGATCGACACAGGAGGCTTCACAGCACTCAGCATCCATTCCTCCTTCCCACATATGTCTACGTCCCTCCTTGTTCTCCCATAACTCTATCACCTGGGATGGTTTTGACAATTCTTTCCTACATGCTCAATCTGATTTAGTTTTCCTATATTTCCCCAGGGACTTGAATTGCTGTTCATGCCCCATTTAGTTTTCTTTTAGAGAGAACACCACTTGGTGTAAATGTAGTGTCCTTAGCCCCAGGAACACAAAGAGGTGCATGGAGCAATTTTAAGGCTGCTCAATTTCTTTGACTCTCACACTTTGCTCCCTCTCCTACTGTTCTTCAAGAACGATCTCTCCCTAGACCTACAGTGCTTAGATAAAGCACCTATTTGATTTCTCATTTCAGGCATTCTTTGCATTGTCTGCATGAAAACATAGCCCAGTCACTGCTTTTGTCCCCTTGCTCTCAGCAACAAGTTGTCACACACTTCAACCACACAATCACTCCTTGGGAAAAAAAAGGAAAAAAGGAAAACTCTTCAGGCAAGTAAAGAGCATCAAACTCTATAAAAAAGCAGAGATGTGTTTCTTAATCACCAATGACTATCTGGGAGAGCAGTGGTTCCTTTTGTGCTCTTATGAACAACTTTTTATTTCCCTTTTTTTTCTGGCCACTACATGCTCAGCTGAGAGAGTAGCAACAGCTTTTCATAATCTTCAGGGAGAGAGACACTATTGAAAGCAGTGGTGAATGCTTTGCCATGTCATAGGAGAACTGAGACTAGAAATGCACATCTTCAAAGTCCCAGTTGGTTTTCTGACAGTACATGCAACCTGTGTTGTTCTATGGCCTGCCCTTTTCCCCTGGTTCTTCTGCCTGGTCTACTGTGCAGTTTGCTTCTGTGAGACAGCAAACAACTGAAAGCCCATGCAATAGATTGCATCAAAGAGGAACGCTCTGATTTTTCCAGATGAAATTTTCTGTTCCAAGAGGGGAAGTCAGGGTGGAGCCTTATAATAAACACCAAATTTGTTGGTATTTATTGGTGGAGCTGGTGTGTTCTCAAGTATGGCCAGTCCCTCACTGCTCTTGGTTGCTCTGCCAACAGCACAAACCAGTGTGAGCAGGCTGGATTGCAGCATTGCAGAGAGTACTTGCTTGTCTGGAAGGCAGGCTTCAGAAATGTAAACGTGTGTAGGAGGATCTATGCTTCAGGCGGGCTCCTCAGAACAGAACAACTTTTAATTAATTTTCTTAAATACTGCCACAGGCACCTCTTAAATTGATGAGGAGTGCATTCCACTTTTCGTTACAGAAAGGCATTGTATATTACACTTAATCTGATTAGGTAGGAAAAAAGAAGAAAGCCAGCTGTGTCCTGAGGGCTTTAAATATCTCCTTTTAAACAGAGAACACTGTTTATATCAATCCATATTAATAAGAGGTAAAGCATATCTAAACAATCATTTTAAAATACCACATAACTATTTTATTGTTGCAGCCTCCTCGTTATGAAGGCGTCTCACAGTTTAAAAAAAAAAAATCTGAGCAAAACCTGCCTCTGCCAAATTTTAATTTACTGACTCTGAAAGTGTTAAAGAACTAAAGCAATAGAGATTTAAGATTATCCACCAAGGAAATGAGCCTTGAAACCTGTATCACAATGTATTTGGTTACAATTTCATTTCTGAGGGAAATGATATTAAAACAGAAAAATCACATAAATCTTTTCAAATAAGGAAAGAGTTACCGGGGAATCAAGATGAGATTATATCTCCTGGCCATTACTTCCATCCAGAGGACTTTATTTTGCAAAGCAGCTGAATAACCTTACCCACATGAGCAATGAAAAGCCAATTCATCACTTCAAATCAATGGTCCCAGTTGACTTAATTGAGCCTTGAGAAAGGCCCCTGGGGCTAGACTGTGGCAGGGAAGGCTGCTCTGGTTGGGGGCAAAGCCAGGAACAGAACCTCAGATTCATTCATCTTTCATCTCTACCTTACTTCATGTTTGTTTGCTAATGGAAGAAAGTATGAACACGAAGATTGCTGTTAATGGGAGGGAGGAAGCTGTAACCCTGCCTTGTAGTTTGGGTATTTGTCCCACACGAACACAAAAACAAATCCAACATTTATCTATTTACTCTGACACGATCTCCTCAACGAGGTAAAGACCACAAACGTGAGGGGATGTTGAAAAGAAGGTTAAAAATGATGTACAGCTACAAGCAACCATTGGGGCTTAAGAGGTGAAGAGCTGGACTGCGTGATCAAGCCGTATGTGTTGTAGCAGGATACAACGGACCCAAACTAAAAAAAGGTAAATTTTAATTTGTGCTAGGTAACATGACGAAAAGTGGAATAAAACAGAATTGTTCGGTTGGAAGGGATCTTCAAAGATTGCTTAATCCAACTGCCTAATCCCTAAGGAAAGGGAATAATTCGCCAAATGATTTACAGGCATCCAAAAGAAGACAAAGAACATATAAATGTGTCATGCCAAGAACGCTTCCCGTTTGGAACTGGCTGGACAGTGGCATTCAGGAGTATTTTGTCAGCTCTCTCGCTTCTTCTTGGGGGTCTCTGTTACTTGATATTCAGAAAACCAAGGAAAGGTTGTATTTTGTTGCTGCTTTGTAGTAGTTTCTTTCCCACTACCTCCTGAGCTACAAGACCCAGGGCACTTTGAGGGCTCTGCTGTCAGCTGGGAAACTCTTTGGATAACTGCTGCTGCAAGGAGCAGATAATCTGAACCTATTTCAACACTCTGAGCACCACCCAAGCTGCTACTCATTTCTCCAAAGTCAATTTAAGCGAAGACTCCAAGCAGCCACGCACAGCACCATTGACAAGTTCACACCCAACAAGCTATCAGATCATTTCACAAAGGTTAATACCAGCAGTTCACAAGATGTCCACATTACTACAGACTTTATCCAGTGCAAGATGATCTATCAAACTCCTATCACATTTATCCCAAAGATCAATAGGAAAGGAATACAACAGCCTACCTTCCTGGGAAAGCATGGCATTTGTTTCACACTAAGCAGCCTAGGACACGTGTGATCTACCTGGCCCTGCTCATTTGACGAGACCCTCTGATAAGACACCTACAGAGCCAACTCCTTCCCCTTAAGGATGAGACCAATTATCTTGTTCCAGAAGTAACTCACCATCTAAAATCACGACCAACCTTCTAAAATCAAGAAATTCTACAACAGTTCACATCTCCTCACTAAAGATTACAGAGTTTTAATCACTTCCACTTTGAAATTCAAATTGGACGTAATACTTGAGCACCTATAATTATCTTGATAATAGTGAAGAATTCCATTAGGTTAGGGCGCTTTACATCTATCAGACAGAGAAGTTACAAGATTCAGGGACCAAAAAATTGAAATTGCGTAGATTCTGATTCAAAATAAGATTCATGATTTCAGTGATGGGGATAATTAGAGGAGCACAAGAGTGTGGTGGATTCACCACTTCTACATCAGAATTGGATGGCTTTCCCAAGGGTCTGTTGTAGCTCACATGGAAGTCAGGAGCAAACAGGAGTTGTTAAATGACATTTCTCATATAGTGTTGTGTGTGACATCCAAACAACTGCAATGACTTCTGAATTAACTTGAAACAAAATTTGCAATTGTTACCACAAACAGCACAGGTGTAGAGGCCTCACCACAGAATAAACACTGAAGGAGGAAGTGATGTTGTTAAACAATAGAACTATGCTGAAAACAGCAGTGCATGTCATATAGCCAGCTTTAAGATGTAAATAGGTGTGTAAATATCACACTATCATTCACGATTCAAAAACCAGCCAGTGGGACAAGAACCAAAATAACAAATGTACGAGCTGTAATCATATCACTAGGCATCCTTTATGCCTCCAATAAAATATTGGAGTGGGGAAAAAGATGATAGTACTCTGATGTAGCAGTGCAAAGCAGAGAAATCTCGTCTGCAGA
Organism: Penelope pileata; assembly: GCA_013396635.1. Taxonomy (NCBI): domain Eukaryota; kingdom Metazoa; phylum Chordata; class Aves; order Galliformes; family Cracidae; genus Penelope; species Penelope pileata. The sequence goes on from WBMW01002327.1 coordinate 970,555, forward strand.
TAAAAGAAACATAAGCTCTAATGAAGACATGCTTAAAAAAAAAAAAACCCTCTCAGTCTAATAGCCTAAAGGCATCTTAACTAAAATGTCTGAGAATGAAAACTGATCTGTTTAATTAATGCTGAGCTCCAATCGTTAACAGCAATTACATAACAAAAACCATCTCAAGACAGGGATTCATGCACTAGGAAATTAAATACAGTAGACAAAACAGTAATTAAAGAGCTGAACATTTTTGCTTATGAAACAGCACCTAGTGCATTTACAGTTGCATAAACACCGGGTTGCGTCCTTCAGCTGTGGCACAGAAAAAACATCTGAGCCAGTGATCTGTGTGGTGTTGGACTTCCAACAGGAGCTGTGGGGCTCACTGCTACACTTTGCTTCTATGCATGTGAAGAAGCCCGAAGCTGCTGCTTCCCATGGTTTTCTTACATCTGGGTTGACATTGCTGGTTCAAGAGCTAGGTGACCATTGGCCACCGAGCCAGTGCTTTGAGAGTAGCATGAGCCATGGCAGGAGTTACAAGGCAACAAATGAAGTCAGGAGGTAACAAGTTTAGGATAAATTGAGACGTACTTCAAACTCTGCAGAAGGCTACGGATCCTGCAGCTGACACAGACTCCAGAAGTACCTGGATAAAATGGTGGTGTACCAACCTCATGGATGCACAATGAAACATTCTGCCTGGGAAGCCAGAGCTGCAAGTGGCAGAAAGCAGCATGAAGACTCAGGAAGGACTGAATGACTGCCTTGTTACTAAGGCCCAACCTTCATCCGTGGCTACTGCTGGCACACAAGACACAGGGCCCTTTCAAGGCCCTCGTTTTGCATGGAGATTTGAGAACGGGTCTGTCTTTTCCCCTCCAATTCTTGTTTGTCACAACACATTAGAGCCTGCCACGATGCTTTCAAATGGTTGGAGTAACAAGGTTGCTCAGTGAACTTACATAATTTCTTGGCAAATGGCAAACATCGTGGCCACTTGCCTCTGCAGCAGCACATTTCCACCTCGAGGCCTTTGCCTTCTGCTGGGACAGACTCTGGAGATGCTCCTCACACGGCAGATGCCTCGACAGCTGCGGCGAGCTCCGCTCACCGGATGGGGCTGGAGCTGTCTGACTCGTGTTCCTGCTGCCTGGTGTTCCCCCAACATCAGCATCCCCGAGAGATAGAATATTTGATGTCACCAAGGACCTGCAGAGCCATCGTGGCTGATGCCCTCCCCACGAAGCAGTTGCTCCCACCACCTTGGGTTAGCTCGCTCCTTCCTTTCGCTCAGTTTAGGTCACTTGGCCAGCAATGTCTCAGCTCGCTATGCAAACACAGGAGCTGAACCCTTCCCCTCCAGCTACGTTTTCTCCCTGCTTCAGACAAAAAAATCAGAGCAGAATGGCTCAGTCCATCTTCGCCCTTCTGTCTCCTGCTCCCCGCTCACAAAAGCTTTCCTTTGTCAGATTTGTTGGCCTGTGACTGACAAGCAATTACAATAAGTAATTTCATTTCAGAGGAAGATAATAAAACGTGATACCATAACTACCCACAGAGCCTCCAAAGTATTCATGTTCACTCTAATAACCTGGTGAGATGCTGTTAATCTTGACAGAGGCTGCCCAGCAGGTGCTGGGGAGCTGAATCTTCATATTCCTTCACTGTTTGCTGATCCTTCCACGGGGAGAGCTCCAAGCTGTTAAAATGCAATGGCCCTGCTCTATTTTTTAATTACATTTAGTTTATTAGAGGCACAATCAGATGCATAGCTAATCCCAGAGCCTGCCCTGCCTTGCTGACGGGGGGAGGGAGCTCTGACTCAGGCAGGCTCTGCCTCGGCTGCGGGGAGCCGCTGTCCTCGGGGAGACGGAGAGGAGGGGAAGGGGAACGTGCAGTGCAGGGGGAACTCTGCTGTTTTCCAAAGCAGATGATTTTTAGTGATACTTCCCTGTCTGCCCGGGGACCCGTTCGATGCAAGCTGCTTTTTGTTTTCCGATCTTCCTCCTAAAGCCAAGGAAAGATTGGTGCTGATCTGACATTTATGCTCAGTCCCACTGTCCCCTCAGGAGCAGAGGGCAAATGGCTGCGTACGGGCAAGGGGATGGATGCGCTTGGAATCAAAGAACTACAGGCATCCCCCTTAGGAACACTGCATTTACCTATACTGCAGCAACAATATTGCCTCTCCCTGAGATGCCTCCCATGGGCACACATCAGCACAGGCAGGGAGAAAGGAGGGAAAGACAGCAGCTGCCTAGAAAGGGAGACCACGTCTGCACTTCTCAACTGGGAAACTGCTTCTGCTCCCACTCAGAAGCACAGGAAAGGATTAGGCTCTTTTGGCCAAGGTATGTCTGTTTTTCATGGCAAACCCTGGGTCCTTCATCTGAGAAAGCAGCACAAGCACCTCTGTGTCCTAATATTAAAGCAGTGATGCCCACTCCTCTTTGAAAACCTGGCTGCTGCTCAGGACATGCGTCACCTTGGTGCACAAGCAAGCCGTGGCCTCTGCTCCTGAGCAAGCAGAATCCTTCCCTGCTGCCAGAGCAAAGGCAAAACCTCCCTGCTCAGCATCCTGCAGCACTGCAGAGGATGATTGCACACACACGACCTGCTGAGGCCAGCAAGGAGCTCATGGAGAGAACGGCAGTCTGAGGGGTGGCCTTCACAGAGAGCAACCTGACCTCCCCGAGCCCTGCACGGTGCAGAGAGGGATCAGGGTTCAGTCAGACAGGTTTCCACAGCAGTGATGGTGGGTTGGGTTTTTTTTTGACAACCCTATTTTCAAAATTTCTGTAACCATAAGCACATCATAACAGAGGTGAGATGGCAGAGATCTCCTTTGGAGATGGGTACCTAGAGGACTAAATTGTAAGGATGCTCCTTTTGAAGGGAGACAGCCAGAGGAGCTGCTCTCAGCCAAGGGCAAAAGATCTGAAGGGCTGCTGCTAAAACTTCCAAGCCTGATTGCAAAGCAAGAGTTTAGCTACAAGATAAACTGGAGGGCCAGCATGTTCCTCATTAAAATCCACCCGGCTGCTGTTCAATAGCGTCATGTTCTTGTTAAATCTGCAGTTGTTATTAAATTGTTTTCCAAGCTCTTGAGAAGTAACTGAAATGCTTGAGAAGTAACCGAGCTCTGAAGGAAATTACAACAACTGTGAGATGACTGTCTCCATCTTCCAAAGATAACATGAAGATCTCTAAGCACTACCAGGTGTGTTCCAGGATAAAACCTGCAATATTAACTCTGTGGAAAGGAGCCTATACATAGCCCAGGTCTCACTCCTTCCCAAACCAATAAATGGGAAAAGTGTGAGCATTGTTTCAGTCTACTATTCCTCAACTAATACACCTCCAGACCTGCTGAATTTAGGGGAAACACAGTATTCATGGTGGAGAATACTCCTCTGCAGCATGGACCTCTCAGAGAGTTAAATTCCTTTGCCTCATTTCTTTACAGCTAGGTGAAGCTTTGAAGGGAGGCACAACGCATATTTTGAAGATAGTTGAGCTGCGTTTTTCTCCAAACACTGTTCAAAGCAGGGTGTCCCTGGTATTGTCTGGAAATCTTACATCCTTAGACACACCGCCCTTTAATCCAGAGGGTCTTCTTGAGTTTGCATAGTGAAAATGGGAAAAAAAATGAAATTCAGTATTTTTTAATAACGAGAACATGGGAAATAAATAACCTTGGGCTTTCTCTCCTCCAAGAAGAGAGGTGATGTAAGAGCAAGCTAAGCACAGCTGACTTGTCTGGATTTAGAAGTACAGTCCAGAGCAACAAGAGAGCCTCTTGCATAAAATAAAAAGGTCAAGAGTATAAAGATGTGATCTCGCCGGGGGAAGAGAGCCAAGAAAACGGTTCGCTATTTAAATAGCTGATTAAACAAAATATAATTAGGGCTAGCTTGGCCCCTTTCCCAGAGTTCATAAACCCACAGAAGGAATCTCCTCTGGGGCAGTACAGCCTGACGCGTGCCTTATTTAAATCGGGCCATTTAAACAGCTGACCTTTTTTAGTGTTGGCTTCTGCTTGTTCATCTCCCAGCACCTCCATCTGCAGCTCACCTCCTACATTGCAGCCTGCCTGCTTGTGTCTTCCCCACCCTTACTCACAGCACCGATGCAGCACGAGACAAACTGAGTAAACCAGAACTACAAAAGGATGAGAAGATCCAGGCAACCCTTTGCTGCATTTTTACTTCCTGGGTCCCATTCCTGTACAATGGCCTGGCTTACATAGCCTCAAAGGCTGAGTGAGCCCAGCTCTCGACAGACTGGAAACCCCAAAACTATATTTTGAGAGCAGCATTGCACAAAGCTGATCCAGGTGGGTATCTGGGTGTTGCCATCAAGCTTTCAGATACCCCAAAGCTTCATTTTGCCTTCAGCAGCCTGATATACTCTCTGCTGGACTGGTACCAGTAACCCACTGCTCAGCTAAGCCTGAGGAACAGATTTTTAGCAGTAAATTAAATCTCCTGGGCACAAGCCCAAGCTAACCTGTTTTGCAGCTCCCAGACAGGTGCCTTGCGTTCTGTGAGCCCATTGCTGGGGTAGGCCTGGCTTTTTCTGCCCATTCTGAGCATGCAGACACGTGGACATGTTTCTTTGTATGGAGCACAGGGAATTTCTCCTTAGAAAAAAAACAAAAAAGCATCACATCAGAAAAGCCCTGCAGGCTCATAACCGTGAAAGCCAAGAGAAAGAATCAGGGAAGAGTGGGATGGAGCTTCTTCTCTGTCTAAAGAGCTCACTGAGGTCTGATTCAAAACCCTGGAAGTCAGCAAGAATTTTTGCATTGACTACAGGAGGCTTTGGATCAAAATAGGACTTGGGAAGGAAGAGAACTGCAACTATCAAGGGCTTTCATTACAGTAAAACAGTGACTCCAGCACAAGAGCCAGAGTTAATGTAAGGACAATGATGGAACGTTGCTCAGCGAGGCACATATGCTTATCCTCCCTTCCAGGTTGTTTGGATCCATTTACTTTATTCTGATTCCTCTCAAATCTTATTTGCAAGAAAATAATATAAATTCAGAAAGCAATCTCCCAAGTATACACATAGAGAACATAAAATACATCCTCCATTCAGTAAGTCCAAGAGCTAGCCAAACGTCACCTCCCACTTATTTACAACACTGCAAATATTTTCTGAACTCTTGATTAAAATATAAGTAATTACATTTATTTTAGACTGAATTGATACTCCTCCACATATTCAGCACATGTGGCTGCTTTTACACTCTTCAGGGGAACACAGATGTCAAACACTTTCAAGAGCAGAGTGGACACAGTCCTAAACAAACAGACCAACTCCAACAGTGTCGAACAGGCTGATGGAGAGTATTTGGCTTTTGTATCAGAATCCCTGGGCAATGTCTCAGGAGTCTTTATTATCCCCATCACAGTAGGCAGCACAGATGGATCTGTGAGATGGAAGGCCGTGAACAAAACACACATCGATATCATGGAGTTGCCCAAGGTCAAAGAATAACTCACACTGCAGCTTTACCAAATGGATTTACCATTTGTTTCACCATCCCTCCCGCGTGGAATTCCTTTGAAATGCATCTGTTGCATGTCACAGCCAGAATGCCCACATGAAAACTGGCTCTCATGGCTGGCAGTTTCACATTCACTTAGTCTTCCTTCCAGAGAATTACAGCCTCAAGCTGGAAAGACCAGAAGAAAGCTACTTGGAGATTTCAGCCTGCTAGTTTAAAGGTAGGGAGTAAGATGAATGGAAACTCCCATTTATGTGGCCAGTTAGGGAAACCCAAGGATGCCAAAAAAAAGCTCAGACCACAGCAGCATTAAAAAACTAAACAAAACAAAACAAAAACAATACACACTCCTCTTGCCCCATGCTTTAGTCACCAGCCAGCAGGTTGTCTAATATATTAAGTGATTTTTTAATTATCATCTGTGCTTCATCTGAATTAATGACCACAGTGCTATTTTCCTGCTAGTTCTCATAAGCATTTAGACTCTTTCCTCCCTCTTTCTTCCACCTAGTTATTCCAACATGTATTTCAAATGTGAGTGTCATAATTAACATTTTTTTCTCCTACCAGAACATTTTGCTCTCTTTTCTCCCCTACAATACACTATGAGGGAATCACTTTCTCGAGACCATTACCTAGAGTTAGTAACGTAGAGCCTCAAATGTTCTTAAGCACACTTACCTCCTCTAGAGCTGCAGGGGACTGTGGTTTCACTCAGGGACAGACTACCCTGAACACAAAAAGACCCAAATAGTCCATTCAGGGCCATTCTGATTTTCCTGAATTTCCATGGATGCCTTCTCCAACGAGTTTAATCTTCCTGGTACTTTGTGGCCCTGGGAGAAGGGAGGTTGGTATCAGAATTAGGAAGGGATCAAAAGGCATAGCCCAACTCCAGTTGAAGCCAGACCTTTACCAGGCTCCTGCTCTGACTGCAGGGCAGTTACACAGAGAGGAGTGGCAGCTTATAAACCTGCTCAAAACACTTCTGACACAGACAGAAATGAAGACATCGCCTCTCCATTCCCTCCTTGGGATGGAGGTAACTCCATCTCCATCCCTCTCTCCCTCTGAGCAAAGATCACATTTCCAAACACAGACAACAACAGACTGCAAAACGCAGATTCTGCACATTTTGCCAAACATCCTGACTTAAACATCAGCATAACGGCATTCCTCCTCTCAGGGAAGGATTCTGGTAGCCCAGATCAATCCGCTCACAAAGGTTAAAATTTCCTTTTAGCCCCTTCACAAAATTATCTTGGTCATCAAAAGATGTGCAGCAAAAATTGGCTTGTGCCTAGCCAATCTGCAGAGTCTGCTTTTTTCCCTCACGTGTGGTTTGTTTTAAACCTCACTTACATAACACTTATGTATCACAGCCACACAGGCTAATTCATGTATATGTATTTAGTAGAAAAGCATTTGAATTGATGTTCCCAGCTTGTTTACTTTGAAGGACTGAATGCCCCCTCAGGAAGACATATTGATCTTGAAGGAGGCTGTTCTCTGATGAACGCTGGTTCCTGCAATATTTATGGCATCTGAAGCCTCTTCTCTGCTCTTGATCTTTTGAAAAGAGATCCCGAAGGAGGGTGACAAAGCCTGGAGACGGGAGGAGGGAGAAGAAGTACACGAGGGGTCCCTTTGCTCTGAGTGCAGCATCGAAATGTAAACAGGGAGGTGATCAAGGACTGTGGTCGCTTCTAAATTAAGCATTTAAAATGCATATTAATGAATATGAGAGGGAAAAAAAAAAAACATTGAGCCAACTTTATAGAGAATGCTGGGATGGAAAAAAAATCTGCAGCTTTTCTCAGTTTCGCAGCTCAATTCTGCTAATTTAGGCCAAATCAACTGTGATTTTGAGGCCAGCCAAAAAAACTGATGTCAATGGAAACATCAGAAAGCAACCTCTTCACGGTCTAGCCCTTGCCATCCTTCTAATTACTCCACATGGCCAAATTTATTGCTAAAAATATTAAATATTTTTCTGGCTTTTTCTTCAGAACAGAGTTTGGGCTCCATAGGGCTGGGAGAATGAGGAGTGCCCACTTGCTGTCTGTGTGACATTCTCTCTCCGTCTCTGCCCCCAAGGGAAATCACCACTCTTTGGGGTTGATTTTTGATTTCATGGCACAGTGAGGCACAGACAAAGCAAAATAAGCAGAAGCACGCAGGGTGGTGAATCCAGTTCTACAAAGCCTGAAGTCAAAACACATCACAGCCCCACTAGTTTGTTTGTACTCATTTGTTCTTTCCAGGATTCTGCTTCCTCACCATCAGCCGGGGTAGTTTCTCCTCCTTCTGTCCCTGGGCTACATGTAATTCTCCAGGTACAGGTACACGTTTAGAACGTGCCTAGCAAATGGGATCTTTATTCTAAAGCCATTTTATTGCATATCTGCATTATTACATAAGTCAGATTTTGCCCAGATTCCACTGAGGAGCTGTTATTCCCATCCCTATCAATCCCTCAATGAACACAAAACATCCAGTGTCTTGTTGGTCAGCTTTCCAAAGCAGGAGAAACCAGTGCTGGCAACAGCAGCGACATCCCAAATCCATTTCACACTTTGTGGCTACAAACCAGCCCTGGAGCAAGGTACCTATGGACATGTCTATGGACCAGTGAGTGAGACATGCTGCATGGTTGGCAGTCACTTCCCTTCGTGTCCCATTCCCACACGGCAAGACACAGATAACGAGTGAAAAAACCATGTTTCTCCCATTTCTGAAGGATGTGCCACAACATCCTGCAAACCAGGCAATAAGCAGAGTCATTTGCACTGTTCTGTGGAGTGGAAGAGGTCTGCGAAGCTGCCAGCTCTGAGCTGTGCCTCTCCTCTCCCCTTCCCTTTATAGAAAATGTATTTTGTCAGGAAAATCCGCCCTAACATGCAGAAACCAAGGCTGAGACAGGCTGGGAAAAGATGGGCCAGGGGGCAGGGTTACACGGTAAAAGATGCAGTTTTCAATCCAAAGCCTTAGCTGCAATTGGCTAAAAAGAATCTGACAGACGATTTGATCAAAACAAATTATTCATAGGAGTAATGTGATGAGAAAAGCAAAGATTCAGGGGAAAAAAGCGGGGAGAGGGGGTGGATTTTAAAAGCGAAATGGGTCAAAATGGGTCTGGCAAGACTGATTCCTCAAAAATAACCTGCAGGTGAAACTTCCTTGCAGGGACAGAGGATGCAGATGGGATTTCCAAAGAGGTCAATGAGGGGATGACAGAGGGTTAGAGCATCAAGTGAAGGATAAAGAATCTAATGATGACACATATGCTCTTGCTAGCACCTTTTCCACACGATGGAAGGAGGTTCAGCTCCCTGCTATATTAAGATGAGCTACGGAAAGAAAATTTCTCCCCACAGACTTGGCCAGTGGAACGGACTGCCTCAAGGCATTCCGGTGGCCAAGAGCAAAATCTTTTTAAAAAGCCGTTACAAAAACCATTACTCATTTCTCTGCAGCTACAGCCTGTGCGGAATACCCATCCTCAGCTACACGCCTCCTGGCGAGTCTTATTAGGAGAATTCCTCTACACCAGGCAACCAGAAGCGTCAGTTGTCTCGGGCATCCCACACCACCCTGAAGCTCTGCATGGTCACAGCACGGCACACCCAAGTCCTGGACCAGGAAGGTCCCTCTCACCTGGGCAGAATGTTCCAGGTCCCTGTGGCTGCAGACTGGGGTGGCCAGGACCAGAAGCCTGCTGCCTGCCCAAGCCCTCTTGGCTCTCTTCCTGCCTTTGGTGGATTTCTGCACTCGTGGTGTGACGATGTCGAGATGGAGGGGGAGCGTTGTGGCGTGCTGTCAAGACTCCTACCTGAAAAATTTAAATAACCAATTTTGGGTTAGCTTTGTGCTCGGTTGCAGCTTGTCACCGAAGGGCCTCTCTCGGCCGTGTGAAGCACTTCCCCAGCTCAGTCACAGAAAAAAGAACTCGCAGCACTTCTCTCACCCAAATATTTGTTTTAAAGGGAGATCAGAAAACCTAACCACAGCAATGACTCTACAGGAGAGGTGTGAAGAGCAGTGCTTATCACGGAGCTCAGCGCTGGGGAGAGAAGCGGACACTGGAGCTCATTTTGCTACATAATGTTATTAGTTATATGAAATTAGACTGTCAAATACAGCTTTATAAAACGCAAGAGGGCAAGGAGGAGAACGAACACACCGGGGACAAATCACTGTCACTCACGACGGAGCGCCTGGCAGACTAAGAATTAAGTTCACTCCTCAGGGCAAGCCATCCCCAGCTGTTATAAATACATTTTAATGCTCCTGTCAGAGTGCTGAAGGAGTGAGCCAGCCTTCCCCAGCGCAGTGTGTCAGGTGTTCTCTGTCATTCAGGGAGCTTGAGAAAGCCACGTTTCGATCGCAGCTTTGTCACTTGTGCCTCCAGCAGTGCTGAGGTAGCTTCTCCATGGGTTGGGCAGTGGGTTGGGAGCAGGCTCAGGCTGCTGCCATGCTCCTCCTTCCATAGCTAACGCGAGCAATGGACTCATTGGGCCCCTCAGTCCTCTCTGGACTGTGCCACCAAATCCCCATTTAAGAGATGCTTGGGCTTTTCCTTGGGAAACTGATGTCATACCTCAGTGCTGGCACCCAGCCTCCTGGAGACCTTGCTGGATTCTCTTTGCTGCTGCTTTCTTTTTCTTTTCTGAAAAGCCCTTTCTTCAGAAAGGAGTGCCAGGAGGGGGCCTTACGCCTGCTGTCAGCTGGGCAATGTTACAGCTGCCAGCACACAACACCACCCCCAGCAAAAGCAAAACCCAGGCTGGGGCTCCTGCCTGTCTCCAAAATGGGGATGGGCTCTCCTCTGGATGAGCAGCTCTCTGGTACATCCTCAGCCCATGAGGATGGAAATTGCATCCCACCTTGTAAATCCACTTCTGGATTACTGCTGCCTTTCCCTTCCCTCTGGAGTACAAGTCTGGCCCCAGCTAGACCACGATCTCTGAGCAGTAGGAAATGCAGAGCGTTTAGCACGCAGGAGACTGAGCACAGCGACAAAACAGGATGCAGCCATGAACAGGCAACCCAAATGGGAAGCTCTGGAAGAGGAGTTCATTCAAACAGAGAGCATTTACATCAGAAATGGGCTACTGTGAGGCAGCACACAGGCAGCTGCCCACTCAGGCAGAGGCTTGCTGGGCTAGGCACACTCCATGGTTTCCCTTTGGGCTCAGGTCAGTATTTGGTCCTCCTGCCGGTACCAGAATGACATGGCACACCCTTCCCAGTTACACCAGTACAACACCTTGCAGAGTTTTCCCTAATCAGAACACTGACACAAAAAGCCAAGCCTTTGACAGTCATCAAAATGCCCCCAGCTCTCATTGCTGCTGCTCATGGTGAGTATCTACCCTGGGCCTTGGCTGGTACCAACCCAACGAAGAGATGGACAACCACAGCAGCTCCTGACTCAATCCACGGTGATGCTCGGGGCCAAGAGACCAAGGCATCCTTTTGAAACAGAAAGGCTTTGTTTCTATGATTTGTTCCATTCCCATTTTATTTCTAAACGGCTCTTGCTTGCCTGCAACCGCCTCAGCAATTGTTCACATAGGGTAACATGCCAACCTACCACAAAATATCTCGGGAAGAGATATCCCACTTGGCTCCACGGCCCTTCAAGGGAGCGCTGGCTGCTGGACACGTGTGCTCCTCACCCGCTGATGCATGGGGCTGTCTGAGCACAGACTGTGCTTCACTGCGTGCTCTCTGCAAGAGGGAGATTTTATCAGCGTTACCATTGTGGCAGTTCTTTAAAAACCGATGGGGGATCTCATCTTCCTGGAAGCACACGCGTGCGATTTACAGCCTCGCAGCCAGTAGCATGGCAATGCAGACTGCTCAATCCATCACTTCCCAGGAAAGGAAGGCAGCTGTGACCAAACTGCCGTGCTACAGAACAGACCCTCTTGTCCTCTACTGCATTTCAGTGTCCTTCTATTCCAGTCTTTTTCTAGTAGGAACCAACCTCCAGCACCAGAAAGCACCCGGTCCAAAGAAGCTCCACCAATTCTGCAAAGCAACATGAAGAGGGAATTCAAAATGCTTCACTGCATTTGCAGCTTAGCAGATGGCATGAGACACATGGAGGGTTAATGAGGTCGCATGCTCTTAGAGACCAGCGGTGGTTCCCCCCTCTCCAACCCAAATATTAAAAGCTCAGGGACTACACAAGACCCTCAGCAGCTCCCACTGAGTGGAGGAAGGTGGTTTTTCTCATTGGCATGGGATCAATTGCTGCCTTAAAAAATTCCACTGGGCTGCTGGGCAGCAGGAACTCCAGGTTTTAACATGAAAAACCACGTAGGACAAAAAGGAGAAAGGGACAGAAATCATGACCAGTGTAACTGTCCTTATCTTTCAGCATATCAGTGCATAGCTTAATAAAGCCATAATGAATAAATTCTTGGGTACATGTGCTTTTCCAGCAGGCAATGCAGCTCTTGTGTAAGAAAGACAGCTCCATCTCCTGGGATATAGCTCAGTCCCTGGGCCATTAACAGAGTCCTTGAAAGGACTCTTTCTTTTTATTCCATTTTTTTTTCCTACTGTAGAAGAATCCCCTGTGGAAGTATTAAGAAACTGTGTGGCAGTGGGAGGCAGGAGAGCTGCCTGTTTTGCTTGGTTTTAGACTTCAGCCCCTCGGAGGTGGTTAACGCAACGTTGCCAACATCCAGCTTGCAGGCTGGGGGCTTAGAAAGAAGACCATAAACCACTGGGTTGTTTAAAGGGAGGCTGAAACATCCCTGAATTTCCCACTCCTTAGGGCACTGCTGGGAGCCAAGTCACTGTCCTTGTCCACAAGCAAGACAGAGCTCCTGGGGAGCCGGTGCTCCTGCTGCCAAGGAAGTGCCAACTCCTTCAGGACCTACTCGGACTGAAGTAGCCACAGAGTATCAAAAAAAGGAAGCAAGGCTTCCAAACTGGATGAGTCTTTCCTTTCCAAATCTCCTCTTCCAGTCCAACGGGCCATGGAAGAGCTGATCCTGCCACCTCCTTCTTGGGCAGGGTGTGGGTTTGCACCCATCCATGCCCCTGGGGCTTTGGGTTTGCCTCACTTCTGCTGCAGCACTGCAACTCCCTTGGCTCCTGAAGCTGGGGACTGATGCCCAAGACTCACAACCAAAAGACAGGGTTTGGTTAGATTTCTTGACTGAAACACAGCAGCAATTTAAAGGTGTAAGGCATATAACAAAAAGCAAAATATTTTAAGACAATATACTGCAAGAGTGAATATTAAAGTTAATAATGAATTCTTGCAAATAAAGCAGAATATGGTCTAAAAATACTTGCCGCAAGTGCTTGTAATAAAATCATGACAAGACAAAATTGCAGCTATTTTTATTAGAAAATATGATTGAGTTGTTACGAGGACAGTGTCTAGCAGCTCCAGCTGGGGCAGGGCTCAATTACAAAGGAAAGAACATCACCCCTCAAGGTATCTACATGCTTAATTCCCACTCCAGCCAATATCTTTGAAGACGTGGCTGGGACAGATCTGCCAAGGAAAGCCTGCTGTCGAGGACGTGCTGACCAGGGCTGTCCACTTCCTGTCAGGCAGGTGTGACACAGTGACAGGTGACATCAGCCCCGTGGCTCCTGGAGCACTGACTGGTGCTGCCTGTCAGCGTCAGCACTGCAGGGTGGCAGCCCAGGGTGGCCCTTAATGGGATGGGTAAAGGCATAACGCCGGAGGACATTAGAAGGCAAATCATAAAAATAAAATTACTTTGCAGCTTTACGATAAAAATGGGCATATAAAAGAAGTTCAGAAGGGATTGCTGCTTCATCCTAAACCAAGTCTGAAAATTAGCTAGAATTTATCAGACGGCTTTTGGATCAGAGATGCAATAAATGCTGATGTAGTTGTTACAGAAGGTCTCTGATCTATTGTTCAGAATAGAAAATATAAAGTTATCTACAGTTTATCTTTTCCCTTGGGTTGATTTTTTTTTCCCATTGCTTTTGTCTTCGCTCCAAACAATTAAGTGATGCTATAGATAGTGCCTGTTTGATGCAGTCGGAGTGGTGTTTCTCTGAACTCTGTAAAATAAGCCTGCACATTATACGTCCCACAGTGCCAGTCAGTGCATGCCAACACCAGGCAATGACATCCTGGGCTGACACCAACTGCCCTTAAAGGGTCTTAACTGTGTGGGGGAGGAGGGCCAGGGCAGGAGGAAAGCGTGCAAATGGGCAAGAAAGCAACTTCACCACTTTCTCCCAAGTCACATCTCTATCAGCCAACAGTCTGCTTGCTGTTCTCCTATGCCAAAGCTCTGTCATCTGTGGGATAGGAATTAAGCTCTATCCATTTACCAGGCAGAACCTTTAAAACACGAGCTCCACTTTCTTATCTCAGCCAAAGCAACTAGAAAGTGGAAGATCCAAGGTGAGATTTTTCCCCAAGTTCTCATCACTGCCATCCATCTGCTCTGGATAGCAAAGAGCCAACCGATCCCTGACCTACACATGGCTGCTCCTGGTGCATGTCACTGCCTGTCTGGCTGTGCAGCCCCTCATGTGCACAACGAGGGAAGGAAGTGGCATGACCCAGCTGCACAGCAAGGTGAAGGACTATCTGGAAGGAACATCAATTTTGGCCAAGGAGACTGTTTCAGCTAATATAGGTTCCCCAAGGACTTTTAATGCCACGAGGGAAAAGCCACCCTTTAATTTCAAGGCCCTGCCCAAGATGCTTTGTGGCAGTAAAGTAAGCAGGACTCGCTCCAGGCAGGAGCATCCCCTTGCCAGGACCCACACTGAGATTTCAGGCAATCAAAGCTTGCTGAGACACCCAGACCTTCACCATGACATCTGGCACACTGGAACAGACCATTAGCCCTGGTCTTCCTTACACAGCTCATTGCTGCAGAGAAAGGCAACGTTCCCCCGCACATTGGCTCTAGGCTGCCATGCAGTCACAATGGCCCAGGGACAGTGGCAATAAAGCCACCCTGAGTCTGCCACCAATCATCTCATATCCTGATGCGTGAGGCTTAATTACCCGTGTTATTAGCTTAGTTTGCTTCAAAAGTAATATTTAACAGACGCTGCAAAACACCATCATGCAAGTTCATTATCTCCTGGCTGGATGGGAAAATAAGAAATTAATTTGGTAGAAATTAATAAACAAAGCACAAACCAAAACACAATACAACCATTACCTCGAAGCAGGTGGGTAAAACCAAATGCAGCTCCTGTGTTTGAAAAGATGCTTTTGGAACAAATGTTTAAACACAGATAAGGGATTTCTTTTACCCTGCTCTTAAAAAAAGGGAAACTGCAAGAGTTTTGAAACACAGAGAGGCACAAACATCTATCACATAGACAAAAATACGTCTGCAACAAGAAACCTCTGTGGGTGTTTTCTTCCTGGGCAGTGTGCCTCGTGGTACCTTTAAATATGGACAGCGCTGCTTCTTTCCTCTCCTGACTTGCACAATCCATCAGTGCCCGCGCGGCTCCGGATCCCCACGGCCTTCTACCTCTGCTCATTCCCCATGGCACGAGTTAGTGCTTCAACCGCGCCGCCAAGAATGAAAAATGAAAAAATAAATTGGATTTGCCAGGGCTCCTCGTGCCAGACAATAGGAACAGGAAAGAAGAAGGGAAGGGAAAACCATTACCGACCTTTGTCCATCGCCAGGATGCTTGCTGGGGGAGAAAGGAGCCAAGATGTCTCTTTCATTTCCTGGAGACGGAGTTTAGGGGGGAGGCTGAAAGCCGTGCTGGTGCCAGACTCTGTGTGGACAGTCGGGTCAGATTCACTTCTGTGCTGCTTTGCCAATGCCCTCAGCATTTCCTCCCTGTGCTGACAGAGCCAAACCACACGAGATGGAGTCAAATTAAATTACCAGGCAATTTCTTTGGTTTGCACAGACGGTTTGTGGGAGGGGAGTAAAACAGTCCCACGGAGTCCCCCAGACCTCAAACCAGTTGGGAGCCCAAAGGCAGAAGGGACACAGCAGCCTCGATGCAGGGCCTGTGGTGAACGCCTGGTCCCTGGGAGCTGCGGGGAGAGGAGGCACAAGGAGAAGAGGGGCAGACTCCCAGCAGGACAAACGTGCCCGGTTCCACTCTGGCAGCAAGGCCATTTGCATCAGCTGAGCACCAGTCCTGCAGTCCTCAAACCCACTTATAAACGCATCAAAGAATCCTCTGTGCTTTCTAAAGCTGCTTCACCCCATTCCACAAAGGCACATCTCCATTTCCACTCCCTCTCCCCTTCCAACTTAACCTCATTAACTGTTTTTTAAATGCGTCCCGCAGTGCAAAAACTAAAAAAAAAAAAAAAAGAAAAAAGCCTTTCTCCTCTGCTCCAAAGAGCAATTAAATCCCATTACCCTTCAGCTGGCCCACTCAGGCACGACGGTCACTGCCAGCCTGTGAAACTGCCATCGAGCTGCAGCAGCGCTCGCTGAGCCACCAGCACCGCTCGGGGACGCCTCACTCACAGGTTTGCTTCATGTCCTCCCCACACGTGCACGGAGCTGTCTGCTGGGACAGGCACAGCTGCCTTCTCGCTGCAGAGGGGAGCAAAGCACACACGTGTGAGCGCCCAGCGTTCAGGGGCAACACAGCCTTGCACTTCCAGAGTTATCCCTGGAAGGAAAACCACTCCAGCAAACAGCACAATGCAATGGCAAGGCTGTGAGCTGTCAGAAGCAGACTGCAGGGGTGGCAACATCATCACACATCCTGCTTTGCCTCTGCTTGCATCACTGAGGCAATGCTTACCCTGCTTGCTTGGCAGCTAGGACTGGGGTAACGCTGGATTCCCCGACTCTCCTTGCAGGCATGACATGATCACTGTAGGCCTCAGCAGCGCATCTCTCTGTCTCAGTTTTCCTAGAGGTCGAGAAGCCAGCCTTGTGACAAAGATAAGCCCACCAGCGTGATGCATATGACAGAAAATAACAAAAACTGGACCTTGATCAGCCAGGAAATTACCCAAAGGGAGAGCTAAGGGTTCAGAGAAGAGCTGCCAGCAGACCAGTCTCAGCTGATCTATTCATGCCATGCGCTCAAGGGTGGCTTTGCTTTGAGTCACACGCAATAGGAAATTTTAAAAAATGCCTCACTTCTGGAGGATTTATGAGGAAAGCAAAAAAGCCATCTGGAGGATCAGGCCCCCACCTTGTTTCAGGCATCTCCAGACAAGGTATTGTGCTACTCCAGAGAGCCAGGCCAGCTCGCCCATGGACACATAAGAGGGGCACACCGAGGGAATTCTTCATCCCTTCCCACCTGGGCCCTTGGAACAGAGAAGCTGGAGTTTACATCCCCTCTGCACTGTTAGCTGGCCCCTATGCACAACCCAGTAAACAGCACAGTGAGGACAGGCACCACTTCTCTAAACCTGGCAGCCCTTAACCTGTACCAAGTCATGTTTCAAACAACAGTGACACCTGAAAATCAGAAGTGACTTCTGAAAGTGTCGGCTTCTATTTTTGGAAGGCAATTCCTCCCCTTGAAGCATCTTGTTTAAAAAATAACAGTTTTTCCTCCCTTCCATTGATGCTTGTGACAGAATGACTGTGAGGTCTCAATTACTCCGTATTCAGTGTGCTAATCCCCTTGGAGATAATGTGCTGCAGTCACCACGGAGGCAGGCACTTAATGAGATGATTGAAAATAGCAATCAGGCACTGGGTGAAACACCTAACCTCTGGCTATTTGAGATTACTGACTCCAGAGAACAAGCTGAATTATTTTTCTATTACATTTATTCCTGCATCCATACAATCTTGTTATGCTAGCTTCCAAAATACATAAGCAATGTGTTTTGCTTCACAGAGCTTCACTTATTGTCACAGTTGAGACCACAGGTCAACGTGCCTGAAGACGTAGATACCCAAAATCAAAAACTTACCTGGTAAGGAACCTGCCCTTCCTTGAATCCCTCCTCCTTTGTAGCCAGTTTGCATGGTGGGGAGTTCACAGATGAGTGCCCACTCCTGAATGAGGCTGCAATCTCCGTATTTCCGTGTTGATGCTTTCCACACTGATGCTTTCCCTGGTGGGAGCAACAGCGGCTGCCCTGCAGGCAACAGCCAGCTCCAGCAGTCCCGAGGCATCCTGGTTTCACGTCAGCAGAGAGCATTCAGCTCCTGTCAACAGAAGAGAAGTTGCTGGCACCAGCAGAAGCAGATGGGAACCAAACCTAACAGCAGGGCAACGGCCCTGGTCCTGCAGCACAGGGCTCCCACCCAGAGCTCCCACTGACGTGCTGTGGGCTACACAGTAGATGATGTTCCTGCTGCCACCTTAACATGAGATAACCAAAAAGGAGCTTAAATATGAAAGGAAAGGCTCTGAAAATTAGAAGTTTGGAGGGTAAAAAGGGGTCTCTATCTCAAGCTCAAGCTGGCTGAGTGGAAAAAAGGAGAGAGGCAAAGGTTTGCTTGAAGGTTTTCCTCTGTTCATGTGCATCCCATCTGTCAAGACTTTCTGGGAAAGCTCTTTACCTGGGAAGGCTCCACTTCTCAGGCTAACCCTGCAGCCAAACGCCCACACTGCACTTCCTTGTATCCCTCCTACAAGGCAGGGCACGGCCCATTCACCTGTGGGTCACCACAGCTCCTGTAGCCACACTTTGCCACGTACAGGAGGCAGAACAACCAGCAGCTACATAAGCACTACATTTTGAGACATAAATAAGAACCTAAAGCAACCAGAGCAATTTCCCCATTAAATGCATATTGCCACCACGAGGCTGGAATGAAGGCCTGGGTTGGAATGTATTGTTGACAGGAATCCATTTCCAGAGGCATCAATTATTTACAATGGCAATAAATCATTTACACGGCGCTGTAAATTCCAAACAGGGCTGAACAAACACAGGGCTTCATCGTCACCCATTTCTCTTACAGGCAGAGCTGGGCTGGGAAGAGATGCCTACCTTAAACAGGATTGATGGGAGGCACCGCGCTCAGGGCATTGTACTCTGAGTATACAGCAAGGGGTAAAACTTTATTTCATAAAGGGTAAATTAAGGTTAAGTCTCATTCTGGCAGTCCTGACTGCTGAGTTAACTGCTAGCAAAACGTGAAGTTGGTATTTTACAGCCAGCTTGGGGACGGCTGCAGGAGGCCTGGACACAGAGATGTGTCAGTTCAGAACAGGTTCTGGGAATCTGGGGGAAATGCTGCCCAGCATCTTCCACCTGACCCTGGAGGTCACTGCATGGACCTGTGGCTATGCCCACATCATCTGGGTAGGGACAGCGCTGACCAGTGGCAGCATTCCACCAGCAGCAGGGCTCAGAATTTCTCACTACCTCTATTTATATCCGAAATCTGGGGCAGGTGCCATGAACAAAGCCATGGGAAGGTTTCACAAGCCACGCACTGAGCAATCTGCTAAGCAGGGCTGAGCTGCTACCGGCGCAATGGGAACGCTGCAGCCCAGCTAGCAGGAGGCTGGGCCCTGCTCCCTGCCTGGCTTCCGAGCCAGCCGGTGGGAGCCACTGCTGTGAGCAACCTTTGGGGCACAAAATCAGCCTCCTGGACTTCGGGAGCTTCTACAACTTGGCTGTTAGCCTGCAAATCCCTCCCTTATAAATAAATAACTAAAGGAACAGATAGATGAGGCTGACACAGGAGAGCAGCACAATCAGCGTGCCCGTTCAAACCCCTTGCTGTTGGGGATGTATTTTCTCTGCCAGCCTGTTACTCAGAGCCCTGCGGTTCACTTTCCTTCTTTTTTTCTGGAACAAAAACCTGCTGCTGTTTCTCCGAGAGCCTGAGTGCTGCTGACTCCTTTGTCTGAGCCAGCGGCCGTTGGTCTCTGGGGGCCAATTCCTGCCAGGGCTTTGTTTGCTGGAGGCCCACAGAGGGGCTGAAAGCTTTGCAGCCAGCCACAAAGGCCTCGCTGATCATTTAGCCAACCGAGGCTCCATGTCACCAACCCACATCAACGGCTCAGACAAGACCAAGGGTGACGCGGCACGGTGGTGCATTCGGCCTCGTGTCAGCTCCAGGTCTGAGAGGCCATCTGGCCCAAGAAGGAGCCAAGGGCTTGATTTCTCTTCACAGGGGCATCACTGGCAATGCAACAAAGCAGAAAGAGGCCGTCTGGAAGCAATGAAAGCTCTGATCCAATGTCACAGGGCTTGGCACTCACACTACTGAGCCAGCAGCGATTTTCCCATACAGATCTACCTTGCAAACATCCCCAGGATGCTGGTGGTAATTTGGAGAGACACGCTGAAGCATTCTGGGCCTCTGCGTATCTCCTATGTCACATTTCAGTGCAATTTTAACAACTGCAGCATCAGCCACATCTCCACAGAACGTTAAAGATATCAGAGAAACCACAAACACTTCACGTTACAACCCATTGCTACCAGTTTGCAAGCTTCCTGCTGCAGCCTCATGCAGTCCTTTCGCTTTGCTCAGTTCAGGGTGCACCTGTCTGCTCCAGGCTGCCCACGTGCTGTGGGCTGCAATGGTCTCCCTTGGGGTGCAGGCAGGGCATGTAGCACAGTTCCTGGCCCACTGCCTACCATCAGGCTCTATCCCAGGGGTTACTACTTATAACTAACTGCTGGGAAATAAACATGAGGATGGGCAATGGAGGAAGGGAGGGCTCTTGCCATGAACAACGACTAGTGAAGACACCAAGAACCTATTCCCCTTTCTCATCACATAACAGGAAACCTGACACATATTACTTCCAGCCAAGGCTGTCAGCCCATGTTGTAGCACAGCTCCTGTGGTCCCCCTGCCAAAACAGGGAGCCTCGGGCCATGCTTGCCAAGGAGCTCCACCTCATCTATGTGCTCCCAGCTAAAATGAGCAATCTAGGCTCTTCAAGCAAGGACATCAAGCACTGCCTGCAAGGGGTTCGGAGTTTCTCCCAAAAAAAGGCAGCAGATGAAGCTGTTCCCACCAGAAAAGGACAGAAGGATAATTAACTTGCTGTTCATCTGATTCACATGAGGGCATTTGTAAGATGCTCTGGGTTCCCTCCACTTCCTTTCTGTTCTACTCCAGCTGAGAGCATGCCTTTGCACCTTCCAGCCTGGGCCACGTGGTGACTTGAGAGGGGCAAAAAAAATGCCCAATTTGCCCCAAATAAAGCCTAAACATACCAGTATTCCTCTGGGAGGTACTTCACTTTCTGAATGTCTATCATTGCATACACCTCTATACATACACACACATCTCCTTACAACTATTCTCATCTGTACCCCCTTCTGCAAGCAGATACGAGACCGCTGTGCCTGTGCTAAAGCCCATTTACCTGTGCAAGAGTAAATTCAGAGCAGCACCACCACACCTGCCACTGCCCATTGGGAGGCACCACCCTAGCTCAGCCTCTTCTGGCTCTTAATTTTCCTGTGCCATGCTGAGCAGCACTCCTCACTCCAGCTGCCCTGGTGCCAGAGGCAGCTTTGGGGAACCCAGCACTTCCCGTTATCACAGCAAGCAGAACTTAGCAGAATTTTGGCAATGCAACCAACCAGCGTAACCAGCTGGTGGCTGAGCTATTGGCTGCTCCTCGTGACCTCCTGCTTGTCCCCCAGCTCCCAATCCCCAGGTTGCCTGCATCTGTGGCAGCACAGATGGAGCCCAGTCTTCTTAAAAGGAAACAATGCATTACCTATGGCAAAAGCGAGCCCACGGCCCACGCAACCAGCACTCCATCAGGCAAAAATTTTGAGTACGTTTGCAATCCTGATTACACACAAACCTAATTTTCCACAAACCCTTTGAGATCACGTCCCTTCAAGCATGTGAAAAAGTCTGAAAGTACAGAAAAGTTTTTCTACCCAGCTCATTCAGTGCGACGCCCTAAAGCAGAAAGAAGTAAACCAATGTTCTCGCCCAGAGATTGGGCATTTTCCAATTCCAGCTTTCGTGGCTCCCACCCATCTGCACTAGGACAATAGTGGGGCCATGTCTGGCTCTGTGGCAAACTCGAATGCAATTGGCAGAAGTGGGGAAAAAGAGATAATTGTGTTTCTCCAGGGAAAGTGGTCATTAGGAGGGTATTATCTGGGTAGCGGTTACATAAACTGTGGCTGAATGGGCTCTATTTACAATAAGAAAAATTGCCAGAAAGTGATCAGAACATATGTGATCTGATGAAAAGGCTGCACTTGAGCACCGTGAAAAGCCAATAATCTGTGAGGAAGTAGCTGTTTGATAGCTAGGAATTTTAAGCAGGGATGCTGCTGGGGGAAGGATTTCAAATCTAATCAGACCATCAGCTTCAACATTTCTCAGTATTCCCAAAGCTCTTCTGAAACTCAGAGAGGAGGCTGCAGCATCGCTGGCACCAGGCTCTGACCTGCTCTGTACTTTCTGCAACAGTGCATCCCCCACCCTGTGCTACGCAACCTTTTCTTAGGGGCAAAGTCCTGTCCTCACACGTTCACTACCATTGGGGTTGCACGCACTCAGAAGAAGAAATCTGTCCCATTATGCCCCAGTTTGTCCCATTAGGCCAACATCAATCATGACATCTCTGTAACAACTCGTAACAGACCCGAGATGCAGTATCTCAGTATCTCTTCACCACTTATAGCCAAAAAGTGCTGCCTCAGCCCCAAAGCTCCTCTTCCATATCTTGCTGAAAAAGATGGCATGAACGACTGCAAGCTACACACAGGAGGCTTTACCTTAGGTACCTGCCTTCACGGCACACATCGCAGCATGGATTCAAGAGAATTATTTTCTTTCAGTCAATACTTTCTAGAAAGAGGCTTAATACTTTTGGCATTATCTCTGTGAACTTGCATGCCCAGTCTGGGACATAAAGCAATTGGCCTAGCCAGAAAAGCTTAGTCCAGCTTGGCAGGTTCGAGACCTTATGGGGAGAATTTTGAAGAGGTTTTAAGCAATTCAGGGAAGTCAAGCGCATACGTGGGTGCCCCAGGTTTCTGCTACGATGGACTACAAACCACCACGTGTTCCTCACACAGCAGCACAGCCTCCTCTAGCCAAAGAACCCTTGGAGGTTTTGCTCTGTACACTCTTCCTTCTCCTCCCTCGCTGTCAGGAGTGCTGAAAATCACAGGATGCACGACAGCATACTCTACGGACATGCAATTCCCATTTTTCCACAATGTATCTACGCTCTTTGGATGTTTAGCCTCAATCTTTTCCCTCACTTAGATTTGAAGTCTGACAATCCCCTTCTCCGTAGATCACTGAGCCTTACGTCCCCATCTCACGATCTCATGGCCACCTGCAATTTTACACAGAGCATCTGGAGGGAGATAGAGCTGTATTTGTGCGAATCTCATTCATTCAGCTTGATTAGCCCTTGATCCTCCAGCGCAGGTGTTAACACATATGGCCCCCGTCCTCTTGTGCTCATCAAACTAGCAAAGCCAACTTGCTCAGAACTTCAAGCTTTGGAGCACGTACAGGCTGACAGACCTAACCCTAAATCCCCCTGCTTGTTGTTTTCCTTCTCTGCTCAGCTAAAGTGAACGCTGCACTCTGAGCTGCAAGGAGAAGCACAAAGACCGTCCACCAGGAAATGAGCACTCTCCTGATATGTGAGAAATGCAGACAGTTCTGCTGGACTTATTTTTGTTTTTTTAATGAATCGTTGTCTCAAAAAATAACTTCCAGCTGCCACGCAAACACAGAGGGTTGTACTTAATATTTACATAAGCAGCCTTTAAGGAAAAGATGGAGTATCAATGGTTCCATGAAGTGTTTTTCTTTTCAGAGTTAGTGATGAGCAGGTCTGCTTGCAGTTGGCTGCAGGAAGAGGTTGGTTTTGGTACGGTGACAGCGAGATGGTCACTGCTGCCCAGCTGGACTGCCTGCTTGCATTGCCTGAAGCTGTCACAACACAGAACGCACCCATCACCATTGGAAGCATTTCTAGTGAAAATCTGTTTAGCATAATTACACCCCATGCAAGCTTCTCCACAAGTTCAACCAGAAAATGGGTGCTGCTTATCCTGTCTTAGCACAGAGATGTTTGGTGACAAGGACCACATCTTAAACTGGATGACCACCTTGTTGGTGCCACTTGCTTCACAGCAAAATACACAGAGCACCTACTGTACCGCTCAGGAATGCACTACATTCTCATGACACTGCTGGCATCCTAAAATATTAGGATATATATATATACTTGCTTTTCTTTCCAGATGCAAACAGTAAAAGGAGAGTTTGCTCAGGGAGAAGAGAAGCTGTAAATCTGTTTGATCCTTTCATATCTGGGGGAAAAAAAACCCTCTGCGATCTCCATCAAACCCAAAGAAATTACGAGAAAGTCTCCCAATGGGGATTTATTCAAGCCAGAAACTCCATCCCCACCGCAGATATTCACAGGTGCATTCTTCAACAGAACAGGGAGTGCCTGCTTTTTACTCTTCAGCAGGGAGGGGCCTGGAGGAAAAGTGAGATTTGAATGGGATTAAGACTCCTGAAATGGTCACCTGGGCAAACCATCAGCCTGCAGCGGGCTTGCAGGGATGCCCTGCCTGCAGAACACTTACTGCTGGAGGTGAGGCAATAAGGAGTAAAGCAGCCAGCAGGACCCTGACAATTGAGGGGAGATTTGCAGGACTGCCAGCAAACAGGGAGGACAAAGAGGACGAACAATGAGAGCAATTCAGTAAAACCTTTTTGCCTGTAAGCAGAGCACATTTTCAGCTGTGTGACTGGAAGGCATTAAGCTGAGAGCCACAGACAATAAGCACGAAGGTGTTTTCGCAGAGCCTCTTCTCACATTCATCTTAATTTCCCAGTAGCTTGTCGTTACTGTGATGAGAGTGCTGCTGTTGGTGTACCATAGCCTGAGAGGAAACGCTGCCAGCACGGGAGGCCATCACAGCCCCTGCCCGAGCAGCATGTCTAGGAAGCACACTGCTGCTGGCTGGGAGCGCTCTAGGAAATGGCTCCAACCTGCAAGATGCCAGTCTGCCAGCAGGAACCAGGAGAGGTAAATTGTACCGTAAATCCAGACAAGGAAAGCCAGGGTAGAACATGGTGTTGGAGTAAGATTCAAAAATCCCAAGATTAATTCTTGACTCTGCAAGAGGCTTGTTGTGCTGGGCTGGGAAGCTGCCCAGGTCTCGCCTTCCATTGCCCACGTTCACCATGGACCTAGAGAAACCAGGAGCAGGACAGGAGCCAAACAACAAGGGGCCCTGTCAGCTCCTTGGTCTGCTACGGGACCTC
This sequence comes from Penelope pileata, assembly GCA_013396635.1. Taxonomy (NCBI): domain Eukaryota; kingdom Metazoa; phylum Chordata; class Aves; order Galliformes; family Cracidae; genus Penelope; species Penelope pileata. The sequence continues at coordinate 995,239 of WBMW01002327.1, forward strand.
AGGGGCCTGAGATGCTCCACGGAGACCCTTCGACAACGCATGTGTGTTTTCCACGCCGTCACCAGCATCTGCCAATCAGCACCATCAATCTGCTACCAACAAGCCACAAACCACTCGACGAGGCCAATGCTGTAACTATTCAACAAACCTGCTGCCAAGCTAGCTGCTCACTAGCTGGCTATAAATCCTGACCTGACATATGCATGTGCTATGTTTTCCAGCTTTTTGGCATTCCATCCTTTGTTTTGCAATCCCAGAAGGGCTGCTATTAAGGAATACTGCCTCATCAAAATGCCTATCAGGCACACTAGCCTGTAAACACTTGTAATAAGTAGGGCTAATAAAATACAGTTTATTAGCCAACCTTGTACAGTATTTTTACAGCCTTTTTCACTCATCATTGAGAAAAATAAATCCTCTGCAGCTGTGCTGGAGCTGGCATTGCTGCCGGCCTCCCTTGGTCTCACCTGTAACGAGGTGAGTAATTAAAGCCCTTATTGGAGCAGCAGGGTTTTTTATTGCCTGCCACAATCCCATCCCCTGCTCTTCTGACTGACTGACTCAGAGAGGAACTGCCACAAACGTTGTTTCTAAAATAGACCAGCGATGAATTTTGCTTTTGTTGCGTTGAGCGATGGAAAAATTCAGCATCTCAGCTGCTCAACAATCCCTGTCCCCATCCCCAAGGTGCCAAGGAGAAGCGGGGTGGCCCTTCCCAGGCCTGGTCCCAAATCCCTGGGCAGGAGCAGCAAAGAGCTGCCTGCAGATCACTGCAGTTGAAATGGTAACAAGGAAAGCACTGGAAGCAAGTGGGGGGGAAATGCTCCTGCTTCATAAAGTTCTCAGGAATCAATTAGTCTGGAATGATGGCAGATAAGTGATGATTTGTTTGGGGTTTAAGGGAACTATAAACATTTTCCTTTTATTTATGCCGTGACCTTGCTTGTTCTCAGCCACCAACCAGTAAAACGAATCACAAAAAAGGGATATTGTAAAAAGCTTAAACCACTGATTCAAAGGAGAATGCTCCACTTAGGAGAAAAACCACACAGCATCTTCTCTTCTCGCACAAGAAGTTGTTTTGTAGCTTTTTTTTTTTAAAGGTACTTGGTGAAGTCAATTATCATGATATATGGAGTTACTTTCTATGAGATAAACATAAAACCAAACGCTTGGCAGTAAACATAAACCTCCCAAGTTTTTCCTCCTTCTTCTGTCCTTTTATCTCTTTTTATTACCACATTCAGAAGTATAAATCAGTAATTTATTGAAAAATGAATGGTAGCATTTACTGAAGTGGCACTACTTGGTACCCGTTTTACTGGGAAGAGCCTGGTTTTAGGAGCTTCTTTCCTTACGTTTTTAACACAAACATAAACAAAAACAATCCTCAAAAGATGACTTAAATATTTTCTCTGTTTTCTTGTGTTCTTAAAAAACAGAGATACTGGGGGGGAAAAAATCACTGAAAGGAGTAAGACTTCTCTGTGTGAATACTTCCCCCCACCAGGTCCCGATGTGCCAAGCAGCCTGCAGGAGGGAGCACCCAGATGTGTCCTGCACCTGGGAACCAGGCAGCAAAACCAAAGACCAGCCTCCCTCTGGGATCCTGTTGCAGAGTAACAACTCCCTGGCAAGAATTTAGATGTGTTACCTGCTTAAGGCAATGAAGTCATCAAAGACACTGGCACCCAAGCTGCTGGGCTCTGCCCTGTATCTGCACACCACTCAGCTCATGCTGTCGCTTGCCCACAGCAAGGTTTGCAGGGAAGGTGAAATGCTGCTGGTGGCACAATGGAAAGACCTGGAAAACACATCCCTGCTCATGGCATTTGGCGATGCATGTTCTCAGGGGGCAGAAAGCGTTGGGTGGAGGAGGGAGATGTGGAAAAGGGATGAGTCACCAGGGAGGTGGGCTTGGGGAGCTCAGAGTCGGCCTTGAAGACAACGGAGTCAGATCCTAGTGCCAGCAGCCGTCCATTTTCCCCAGAGCTGTTGCATCACAGCTTTCCCTTTCTGTTAAAGTTGTTGGTGTGTGAGGAGCACGTTACAGGGGAGCACAGAGGAGTATTTATACCAGAGACTCTCGGCACTGCCACAAACAGCCCCTGTGAGCCCAGCACTGCTCCATGCACTGCTCCCAGCCGGTGACAACACGTGGCAGGCTGCTAAGGGCTGTGCTCACTGAGCTGCGAGCTGCTCCGTTACCACACCATCAAAAAGGCTTCCCAGAGCCAGAAAGAGCTGCTGTGTGTGCACCCACCTGAGCTGACACACACGCTCAGATCAGCGTGGCTTTAGGGCCTCATTCTGACATCTGCCAAGGAAGGTGGCTCCTTTTCCTTGGCACTTGCAGCGGGCCAGGCATGCACACTCCAGCAGCCACTGCTTTGCACCAAAGGCCACGCTGTCTCCAGCTGACACCTGGTACCTTCAAGCAGATCTCAGTTCCTTGTGGAGGAGCTCAAGGTTGTAACCCCCTCCAGCAGGGATCAAAGCCATTAGGTGGTGCTGCTAAATGAGAAAATGCTGTCAATACGTGTTCCACACACAACCTTGCAGGATTCCCTATAGAACATTACCTCCTGGCCTTCCCGAGGCTTGTCCTCATGCAAGCCCCTATAGACAGATTAGTGGCTGAACCGAGCAACTGAGGGCACCCCTTGCTGACATTAACACATAATAAAACCTGGTTTATTAATGTTTTCACATAAGTAATTCAGCTGGACTGGAAACTGTCCACATAAATTCTCTGTGACTGCACTACTTACACTCTAATACTCCCATTTCTGCAGAGCAAATCACTCATCCCTTCTGCTATGTCCTGGAGCTGAACAGACAGTGATAACTTTCTCCGGGACATAATTAAATTAAATCAATTCCAGAAGTTATCGCAATTCAGAGAAAGCGAGTCACTGCCTGCTAAACTTTCCATGTTTGTAGCAAAGAGCCTCACACTCTCTATAATTTCTATAATGACAAGTGTATGAAAATTGTGTAGGATTTTTCCATGAAAGCAGCATCCTGGATTGAAAGAAAATATCTCCTCCTTATACGTTCATTCTCTGAAGCACTCTCTCTCTCTCTAAAACTACAGTCTAAGAGTGAAGTCACCTTGTGTTAAGCTCTGTGATACAGTTAAGAACTTGATACAGTTCTTGTACAGCCCCCTTCACCAGATGCCTTACACGGTGCTCCAAGTGATTCCAGCATCCTTCAGGTCATCCTCTCACCAGTGGAGAACCACACGACAGTCGACTGGGGAAGGATTTGGGCTGGGTTCGCTGTGTAAATGCATTTCATAGAGCTGCCTGTTGCTACAGGTTAATATCAGAGAGGTGAGGCCAACCAGCTCCACAGAAAAGCATGGGGATGATGAGCATTGCCCTTTGGCTGAGCCCCTGAAGCACTGCTGCTGAGCACAGCCTGCAGCCTTTGGAAGCTGCTACGTGGGTTAGAGACTCCTGGACAAGAGGATCGAGGCCCTGGCCTACTCAGCCAGTATTTAAGAGAACTAATGTAGGATAAAAGCAAGTCTCCTTCTCCAAGCACCTTCCAATTCAACTAGTAACCAGGTGGGAAGGGAACACAGGCAGTGAAATGAAGGTCATGCAGCAGGTGAAGACCAGGAATTACACTTTCATCCCTTCCTGCTGGCTAGAAGGGCCCTTGGAGAACCCAATTGGCAAAGTGGGCATGATGTTGCAAATCCAGAGGCCATGGGAGTTCTCAGGCAAACCCCAGCTGGCAAGGGATGCGTACAGACAGAAGGGATGTGGCTGGTCTCCAGCAAGGCACGCTCTGACTCTATGGGAGAGCTGCAGGATTTGCAAGTCCCACCCAGTGTCCAAAATCAAGCTGATTCTGGCACAGCTCTAGTGATGGGAAGGTCAGATTTAAGCCTGGTAAACTGCTGAGAAATGGGTCTTACAGCAGCAACTGAAGCCAACTACCATTATTTATCGCAGCACACGAGCAGATGTGTAACATGTCCTCCTCTCCACATAGGACTGATCCTCAAATTAGCACAAAACCATTTAAATGAATTCAAATATGGCACTCAGTCTTAATGCATGGAAGTCTAACCAAGGTGGGAGTGGGTTTCTCCACCACCTTCTCTGTCAAACAAAAGGTTTCTGTTTAAACATTGAGAGAAGCCTTTCTATCCAGTAAATCCTGAAGAAGATATGTTAAATCAACACTGGTCACTTTTTAGCAATTTCTCAGAGCAATGGCTTTACTCTAGCCAGGAACATAGCAGAACATTGTGGTAAATGGAGGAATTCTGCAGAACAGCCACTCCCAATTTAAAGCAGATAATGAGCACCAAAGCTTGTGTGGAAGCAATTAATTCCAATCACTTATGAGACAATAAAATTTAATTATGGGTTCTTTGAAAACTAAAAACCCAACAATTATTGTTAATAGGCTTTTCATGATGGCAGATACTGAACAGAATTTGTTGAGGCTGTTTTTTTCGCAGTTAATTAAAAAAAAAAAAATCATCTTTTAGTTAAGGATGCCCAGGCTACACGAAACGGTGCTACTGCACTAAGTTTAGATCCCACAGGACAGAAAAACAATCCTTGAGCAACTCAGCTCCTGGATATGCTTTTGTGTAATTGGCATTTTCCTTTCTGCCAAGGCCTCAGATCTTCATTATATGTTCAGAGGTATTCTCCTCTCATCTCAGAACAGCTGGATGTCTCCAGCTTCATTTCAGCTACACTCATGCTGGTAAGAACAGAAATTGCAAGCGGCTGTTTTGTCCTCCCCTCGTTTTGGAGCTTATGGGAGCTCTGGCTGGGGAGCAGCAGTGCTGGCAGCCTGGGCTGCAGCACAACCGAGCAGCTCCTGCTCCGTGCTGACACGGCTGTGGCCCACATCCACTCCTCCCCTGCACCTGATGCCACTGCAAACAGTTTCAAAGAGAAAATGAGCTATTCACTCTCCAGTCTAGCAGCCTGAACTGCATGAGGACAGCATTAGGATGGAGACAGACCAAAACTCAAAAATTTCTCATTTTGATGCTCCACTCTCCCAGACTTCTCTGCACTTGAAGCAGCTTCCAGCCCTTTCAAAGGTCAACAACCCACGGTGCTATTCTGCCTGCCACCATTTACTTAACAGCATTTACTGACAAATGTAAGCTAACAAATCTCAATTTGCCCAGGAGCTTTCACATCAATCCTTCTGCCTCTGTACTCTCTGTCTGTGCCTAAGTGCCCCTCAGAGTCTGTATTTTCTGCCTGCTTGCATAGCATTCAGATGGTTCATTACTGCTGCCCATGTAACACATACACCCCCTCCTCACCACCAGCACAGAACTTTTCTGCTTACCTGGGCTAAGATCTAACAGCCATGTTCTGTCCTCCACATGAAAACTGCACAGGAGATCGTAGGGAAACCGCTGGTCAGGGCTTGAACTGGTGATTGAGCACCTGGTGATGGGCTGTGGCTGGCCCAGGGAGCACAGGCAGATTGCTTCCACCTGTGACACAACCTGTGATTGCTTCCTTCTGTGAGCAGAAGGGGTGGGCCTTGGGAAGGCTGTCCCAGGCTCGGATAAGGGGCAGCCAGGCATAGCTCAGGCAGATCAGGAGCCTGGAAAGCAGCAGCAGCACAAGGAAGGAGCTGAAGGGAGCAAGAAATGATGTGGAGCAGAGCCCCCAGCTCCAGATGAGACAAATGGCAGAGTTGGATGAGAGAATTGGTGTAGTTGTGTGAGTTTGGGACTTGTTCTGTTACAGAGATACCCTCCACAAGACACTGTAAGCGAGGCAGCAAGTGCTTTGGTATCCATGCAGCACCTCAGAAGGAGATCTAAATGATACAGGATTGCTGAGACCTTCAGCTCAGGAACAACAGCTCAGGCTAAGCTGCAAACAGATAAGCACTGGTACCTTTGTGGCTGCTGCAGGAGCACTGCAGCAGATTGTAATGTTCCTTTTAGGACATACGAAGAACTCAGCCCTGCTGCTGGTAAGAACACACTATTTGCTTTCAGCTGGCCTCATCAACACATTCAAAATCTGACTGAACACTCAGGATCCTCGGCAAAAGTCAGATCCTGACCGTGCCATGCCACTTCCCATCTCCACCGTTCTGTCTTCCGCAAATCACGAAGGGCAGCAAGCATTTCATCCCCTGCCACAGGATGCTTTGTCAGAACATAACCCACTTCTCCAGGAGCTGCTCCGAGATGGTTCTGTCATAAGGGGCTGGCCCGTACCGCCTCCCTCTCAGAGCTGGTGAATAGCAGAGGGCCATTTTAAGCCATAATGAGGTCTCATTACCACAAGAGATCTTGGAGGACAAGAGCTCAGCAGTATTTAGCAATGCTCAGGAAGTCAGGAAAAAAAGAACAAGATTGTCTAAAGCTAGAAGAGCAAATGTTTTTCCTGAAAAAGTGTCTGATTTCACTGTAATAAATAATGTGTGCAATTACTTACACTAGAGGCTGAAAGCAGCATAAAGCCAGCACGTTATGCTGGCTTTGCACGAGTGTTAGCGACTCTGTGGAGACTGACAGAAACTGTATCTGCAGCCTTGAAGGAATTTCATGCTTCAGGAGTAAAAACTTGGCCTTTAATAACAAAAAATGTGCTCTGGAAGAATGAATTGTGCCAGAAGTACAAACTCTCAGCCCTCCATGCAGCTCCCTGTAGAACAGCTGGCACCTGCTGCTCTGGGATACTGCTCTGGAACCAGAGCGCTCATCTGAGGTTACTGCAGTCCCAAAGCACGGGTTTACTCCCTAGCAAACACTCCTCTTTTTCCCAAAGTATATTATCATAAAGCTCAAACGTAATTTGCAACAAATGCTTTTGTCTCCGTTTCATCTTTACAAACTTTCCTGAATTAAAAGACTTTGTCTCAACCAGCATTATCACTCTGCAGAATTCAATATATTTTAATTACGAGGACAAGGGAGAGTTTAGCCTACCTACTTAATGACAAAATACCATGTTCTCCATTTAATTAGGATAATTTAGAAGGCTCATATTTAAATGCTCTTCAATTGTAAGAGAGAAACAAATGTTACACTAACTGGATTATTCCCTATAAATTGCATTATGCAGCATTACATATAGAGATGCAGGAGGAACAGGAGCAGAGGGCTTGGGCAGTATTTGGCAGCAGATTTCCATGTCCTGCAGATGGCTACAGCAGAAGCACTCATATGCTTCATATGTCATAGCAGCACGTCCTGTCCTTGCAGAGATGACAGCACTAATTATGTCTGCTGAAAGCTTCCCAAGGTCAAGAGCTTCTCCCACTATGATTTGGAGTTATAAATGCTATAAACAGAAGGAGCCAGAGGTGCCCTTTCCTTTTACCACCTCATCTTGGTTGTTGCATGAGCCCAGCCTCCTGCTAGCAGTTGTTTGCATCCGACTGGCACACAGGCAGTGGGTGTGCACTGAGCCAGTGACACTGCACACACTGCAGCTAGCATCCAACCCCTTCCCTGCTTTCCTGAGTCACTTTATCATAAAGATACAGAGGTGGTAAGCTCCCAGCCAGACTCCTCGATGCAAGCACACAAAACCAGCACACAAACAGGCTTTTAAAACCAACATTCACTCCTGCAAAATCCAGCAACCTCCGAGCTCGTTCAGATCGTGAAGTCTTTTACTTGTCTACTTCCTGTGATTTTCAGAAAGCTGATTTTGACTGTTCCAAATGGAGCACACTGGTTTCTCAAAGCTTTCCACTGCTTGCTTCACTTACATAAAGCACGCATCTTCATCTCGCAGTGTTTTAAGACCTCTACCAGGAAAGCAGAAAGTGGTAGCCCTGAGTTGTCTTCCCTTTCTTGCATTCTTTTTCCTTTTAGCACACCAAACTATCGCTGCTTTGCTACTAACCTCTGCAGGGGCTGCCCAGGCCATCTCCAGGTGATCTAAACGATGCTAACTGCAGAGGAGGAAATCCAGGGAGCGACCGAGGGATGAGGACCCTGACCTCCCTACTCAGCAGTGCCTCCTGGGAAGCTGAGCCCCCAGGCTTCCCAGCATTGGGCACCTTGGAGAGACAAAGCTCCAGGGAGCGACTCGGCAGGCTGGAGAGAGAAACACATCTTTGCTACTAAAAATCAGGTCCCTTCATATCTCATCATGGCTCTCTGCCACCTCTCTTTGTGCTGATCTCAGAAGTTGTGCTTCATGCTGTCTCTTACACCTTCATGTGTCTCTTTATCAACTCACTTCTTTAAGGCACTAAAAGAGAAGAAAATGATTTGACAGCTCATAGATTAGCAAACGGCCTTTTCTTGCTCTGAACAGTACCTTTTTTCATCAGTCATTGTCACCCTCCACAAGATTAATAAGAAAAAGACATTTATAAGGCAGAATCTGTCAAAAGCAGAGATGAGCATGGTACAAAGGATACCAATTGTTAACTTTTTTTTTGTTTAATTCTGCATTGATCCCAACAGCTGTAGATACTCAAAAATTTTTCCTACAGCATCTGCACCTTCATTTGGCAAAGAAGAAAAGGATAGCAAGAAATAAATTCAGCCAGCATTCAATATTGGCACAAGGTAAGCTTGGGGATGACTTCCTGGCTCCTCCTGATAACAAGAAGAGCTACTGTTTCATGTTGCATCAGTCAGAGCAAAATAAGAGCAATTTTCTTCAATAGGGGGAGGAGCAAAATAAGAACAATTTTTTTCAACAGGGGGAGAAGGCACCAAAAGGAGATGGAGGATAGGACAGCACAGGGTGGTGTACATATGGAGGGGTCTGGTTGGGTGGGGAAGCACATAAGCAACACCTGCTTCAGGGGAGTGGGGAAGGGATTGGTGTTCAGCACCAGCAGGAAAATGCTAACACTACTGCATAATTCAGTACTCAGTACATATTCAGCCCTTGTGTGCTTCCCTTCTAAATTCACTCCAATTACATGAGAATCTGTGGACACCAAAGAAGCTGTGATTTAAGTACCTGCAGCTGCTGCAATAAATAACAGGACTGTATAGATGGATGTATACACAGAGCGTTATTATCAATGCTTAAAAACAACAACAAACAACTTTTTTTTTTTTAAAAAAAGGGAAGAATTCCAGAATGAGTGGCTGTGACAATCCAGGGCATTTATTTCATGTTCAGCTCTTCAGAAAAGTAGAAGGGGAAGGACAATAGAATACAGACACTTTAAGATGTCACTTTGATCAATACTGGAGGTAAAAGCAGGGTGGGAGGACATGTGACAACATCAGTTGTTAATGAAATTCTTGCCACTCGAAAAAAAAAGTGCAGGATACATTTAGAGAGCGCTGCTTCATTAACCACCATTAGTCATTCATTTCACAACCGAATGGGTGAACAGTTGATAGCTCTGGGCTCTTCTGGATTGGTGTTTTGTTTTTCTTTAACAACTTCTCTGCTCGAAAAGTGCAAAGCTCTCCCCATGCACAGCAGGCAGGACTGCGTTCACCACAAAAGTTAGTTATGATGACATGTCCATGATCAGAGCACTTGGAATTTCAACCAGAAATAAATCCACACTCAGCTCAGAATTTGGTCTTGGCATTGTTCAGGGATTCCTCTGATACCCAAAGGCATCAAAACCTGTGTCTCTTCCTTTGCAACTTTCAGTAACAGCTCTCATCAGATTCGATATCCTTCCTGAAATGTTTTAGCATTAGTCCAGCTTTGAATCTTCCCAACTCCAGGGTATGCTGTGTACATACTGCAATATGGGGAGAAAAAAAAAAAAGACAAACACATGGTCCCTAGCCAGTCAATATTTAGAGGTAGGTACAAGTGCCTGCTGCATGTACATACAGGATGCAGTGTTGCTGGCCACAGAATTGCTGAACGCTTCTGCTGTGCAAGCAGCAAGTGATGATGGGCAAGATGGCACAGCAGGAGGCTGCTCCGTGGGCAGGATCTGCAGGCATTGCTAGAGCTGAAAAAGCAGCAGAAAAGGCTGGAGTGAAAGTGAAGGGGTCACTTAACTGGGAGGGTTAAAGCACTGGCACATTTTCACTTAATTCTGCAAGGATTCCATCTTAATGCCCACAGTCACAGCGCAGAAGGTTGGACAGCAGTACAAAGAAGTCTTCGGGGTGTTCCCCACTTTTGAAGTCTCACAGAAAGCTGAGACAGAGCCCTTACAATACAGGGACAACTGCTGGAATTCGGAATGATGAACCAGATAATAACCAAAGCCTGAAGGAATGAGCAGAATTTGGAAGCACTTCCAGTATACACACACAGTCTTCATTGCCCATGAGATTCATAACCTGCAGCAGAGAATGCTTAACCAGGGTTTAAAAAAAAAAAAAAAACCAGTAGGTGCACCTTGCCCCTTAGCTGTTGCAGAGAATTGTAAGGAATCCATGTTCTTTCATCTCTAAAGAGCTTCTATCACCCACATCACCCTCAGCAGTTCTGTATCATGACAGTTGTCCATGGTATCATTGGGTAGATCGAGCAGGAGGACATCTGATCATTACACAAAGTTGTAAAATCCTCAACAGTCAGCAATGGAAAGAAGTTACACATCCTTCTATGGGAGTTTGGGACCAGCTCAGCATGAGAACACCTGGGAGTATGGACCCAAAAAAGGTCCAAGGAGGAAAAGGTTTGTTAGCAAAATTAGGTATCAAAATTCCTATGATGGAACATTTGCTTCCCCTTCCATCTCTCTGCTATGGTGGCATCTCGATCTACCCACCTAGTAAATAATATTTATTCCTAAGTGGAAATGGAGAGGATACGGCGGTAAGGCTGGGGAGAGGATGGCTTCCCAATGAACAATCAAAAGTATTCGCTGGGAATTAGTTTGTCTACGTTGAAAAGACAAACTGCAGATGCTATAAAATGCATGGAAAGATGGTCAGGAGGATGATCTGAGATCTCTTTTGTGGTGCCAGCAGCAGTTAAGATTGTGGATTGGACGTAGCTCTTCTACGCAGCATCTCCTTTGTCAAATTGTCTGTAATGGAAGAGACTCTTGGAGTCCAATTTCCCAGAGTGTTTGACAGCTTCAGCAAAAAGCTTTGTCACCTGTCAATACAAAGCAGAAGAGGACTGAGCATTGCAAAGCCTTCTGCAGGAAACTAAGAGAGCAGGCTCCACACTTCCATGCTGTCACCCTAAACCTGCTCTGCACAGGCCCAGTCCTCAAGTCCATCCAAACTGAAACCAATTTCAAGGTGGCTTCACACAGGTGTTGGCTCCAGCCCCCTGAAGTCCATCTGCATGGACATATCGCTGCCAGACTTCTGTGGCAAGACAGCTCTGTCCCATGAGAACAGTTGTTTCCCACTACTACCCAAGCCTTTAAGAGAACACAGGGTTGTTCTTCTCAGAGAGTCAAACTCAACAGTCAAAATGGCTCATCTGCATCAGGCAGGTGTGGCAATAAATTTTGGATGGGGACTCCTTTTCTGGTTGCCAGTTTGTTTCACCAGTAGGCAGAAGCTAGGTCTTCAGTTTCTCATTCCTGCTAATCATGTTTGGCATTATCCTGTCTAGAAACTTAGAGCTTGGCACTCTGCTCGCCACTCACTCCAATCACGGCAGAAGATTTTACACAGCTGGACACCAGCTCAAGTCACTGGGTTCCACATCAACACCCCCTGAGATCAACAGGAATTTGGCTGCTGTGTTTAATGAGAGCCAGATGAGGCCCTTTTGTCACCGCTGAAGCTCCTTCAAAGGAAGCCAAGGCACTGCTGGCAGCAGGAGTCCCACTTTGCATTCCCAAATATCCCATCCCCTATCAGTATGTGAAAGGGGTTGTCAGGAGCTCCAAACACATAATGACTTGCAACTGGGGGCTACAACAGAACTAAATGCACGGGCAGCAGTTCCATTTGGATGGTACTCTGGAACAGGATTGCTCCTGTGATCATTCAGAAAAGCCTGACTACATCCTGCTTTAAGAACCATGTACTGGAAAAGCTCCCCACCGAAAAATTCTTCCCATGCATAATTTAAACATGTTGTAAGGAATTCTGCACAAGGAATTTGTTCTGAATTGAAAATGATACAGCAACAACCTCAGCTGCAGTACAGGACCCAAAGATTTTTTTCTCCTACGTTTCACTCCAAGCAATGTTATTTCACGTAGTAGCAAAAGGAAAATACATTAGTTTGAATGTGTTGCCATGACTTTCTGGCACGTTATTATTTGTCAGAAATAATGAGAGTCCAAGCACACCAGAATCTAGTGCTTGAAAGCTCCAAGGGCTTCTGTGACCGAGAAGAGAACGAACAACATGGGAAGTACCTGGAAATTAGTGAGTAGAGCAATCCCACTGTCAATAGCCATCCTCCGGATCACGTAATTATCATGGACAAACTTGGTGTTGCTGTTAGGCAGGTTAATCACCAGATCTATTTTCCTGTCCCTTATCAGCCTAAAGAAACAATGCACAAGACAGTATCACAGTGTATCGTGCTTAATGAAAATCTATGCTGAATAGCACAGGCACGCAAGTAAACAGCGGTGAGCATTTTCATTTGTGTTCAGTATTTGAAGTGCAGTCTTACATCCCAAGAAGGGAGGGTTGAGGGGTGAAGGCACTAAGCCAGGACTGGGGAATTTGGGCTTTATTTCTGTTCTGTTCAGTGATACTAAGCAATATTTAGCCTTCACACAGTCCAGCAAAACTCTGTTAAAGGCAAGATGGATTGCCATCAAAGGCTACACATCCAAATCTCACATACTCTTTCATGACAATGTAATCTGGAGCAACACATCCATGCCATATTAAATAGGACTGTTCAAAGAGATGTCCATTAAGCAAGCAAAAACCTTCCTGCAGTCACAACTCCTGACTGAATCAGACAAAACAAAACTTTCACACTGGATCATGAAGCCCCATTAAATCACTACCATTGATCCCAACAGGACCAAAAATTTGCCCCTTGTATCTGCTGTTCTGGCTGTTAACACAATTTGGACAAGGCGAGCATTGCTCTTACCTCCTGACTGCAGGGAGGCTGGGACTTTGGCTTTCCCGGGATGGCCACGCCACAGGATTTGCAGGGATACCATTTGCAGAGAGCCAGTCAGAGGTTGCTTCTGTGGCATAAAGCTGTTAAGGGAAAAGAAAAGGTTACTGTGTGCTGCACAATACAGAAGCTCTTCATTTAACTCATGTGGGTCTGACCCAACAAGCAGTCCGGTTGTCAGAGCTGATTTTGAAGGGCATTTTTCATCACAAGGGCATCTCTCCATATAAAGAGACACAAACAGAACAGCATAACTTTCCCAAATTTCTCCTTCTGTTGTCTGCTGATTGATGATGGTCAATGAATGGTAGTAATGCACCCAGAAACAGATAAGTGGCTTAGAAAAACCTAAGTCCCTCTGACTTTCAATAGAGCTTACATTCAATCACTTAAGATTCCTTTTTTGTCTTTTTTTTTTCTGTCTAGCACTAAGCTCTGAAAGGCAGAACTGTAAATCCAGCAGTTACACTAATGCCACCGAGCAAAAGAGTATTTAAATATTTAATACTAAAAAGCTCTCCTGAATTTTCTGTAGCCATGTTGTTAACTTTCAGTAAGGATATGGATTCAAAATTATGCAAAAATTTACAGAAGGGACGTAAACACCACAAATTTCCTATGCCCACAGCTTCTGAGCATCACTGAAGACGAAGCACTGTGAAGACCTTCTCTATACAAAAGGCTTCCCCTTCCTGGCATTTTTTCTTTCTTGGAGAACTTAGATTTATAGTGTGACATCCTGGCTGCTGGCTGATAGCAGAGCCAGGGTAGTTCTTGCCAAGCCTTGTGACTTAGTCCTGCTTGTTCAACTGAACAATCATGAGAACTTTGAGTTGGGTGATACCTGCTGACTCAACTCATCACTCAGCCAAAAATCCCTGTTGAACTTCGAAAATTTCCTTTCTTCTGTCTCCAGATAAATTCCAAAGTTCATCAATCCTATAGCAGGCTGAGTACATTTCAACTTTCAAAAAGCACTCTAAATAACTGAAACCTCTTACCTTGAAGCCTTCCTCATACAGCAGTTCTGCTACACTGAGGAACTTGGGGCGGAAGGACTTCTGAAAAAGAAAATTCATTAGATAAACGTGAAAGCTAGCACTTAGAAACAGGGTTTTGTTCACCAGCACAGAGCTCCTCCAGACTCTGCATATAGACAAGCACACCCTTCTGTGCTCAGTGTGCACGTGCACATGTCTGAATGTACATGTAGTGCCATTCCAAGAAAACTGTCTGCATCCTGAAGCCCAAAGCCAGTATTTGTACATATATCAGCCACATATTTCATTCCAACACCAGGGTTGCTCTGTTTGCAGATCCCTATGACAAAGAGCCTATGAACATCTAAGTTCACTTCTAATTCCTGTGGCCATATGGAAAAACAAACAAACAAACACACTCAGGGGGCTGGGACACCCTGTTCTCACAAGAACCTGAATGCCCAGGGACTTGGGGCACCCGTGAAGGACTCATGATGCACACTCACGTCTAACATAAGTTAGAAGAAATAAAACGAACTCTTGTAAACATTGTAAACATCCGCATTTGAACAAACCACTTCTGAGCAACAGGTGGGCAAACATTTGATGCCAGCATAACTTTCTTCTAGGCACAGAAGGCACAGCAATGAAAAGATCAGAAGCAGCATGTGCCCTTCCCACTGGCCGAATCTTGGTTATAGCTTGAACCTGGCCATTTTGCAAGTAAGATTATTGTAAGCTCCCTTCTCAAGCTACTGATGGCTTAACCTTTACGGGTGAGTGCAATATTCTGAAGGGTAAACTATTTCCTATGAAGAAAAAGAGTCAACAGGGTTTTCTTTTTTTGAAAGAACCTCATTCTGAAGCCATCCTGCTCTCTACACTAACTGGAAAATATAAATATACAATGTGACAGGGTTGGCAGCTTCCCAGTCGGAGAAAACAGTTCTGCCTTCTGGTCAGGGGGGCTGGCTTCCACAACAGTATTATAAACTTCTATCAAACATGTACTGAACACTTGTGACACATAAAACAGCCTCTCCATGAAAAGAAATTACAGCTGTCAGCTTGCATCCGAGCAGCCTCAGATTTACAAGCTGACTGAAAGAACTTGTGTAAGAAACCATCAGTTACTAAAGGTGAAAAGTACAAGCAGATTTATTTAGTGGAAGATATTTATTGCAGGAGAATTGTATTCTCTTTCTGCTATAGCAAAAGTTCTTTTTCTTATAACCTCCCTCTCGTGTTTGCCAGTATGCCTTGCTATTTATAAAGGGCTACATCCTCAATTCTTTCCCTACACCAGTTCTCACTGAGAGCAGGCTCAAAATGAAGCCACCTCAACTCCTGGGCTCATCTTGAATTCTGCATCCCAGTCCACTGTGGAGCATGGAAAACTTTCTGTACCTAAGGAACCAAGGGAGAAGGTTACCTTCAAACAACAGACTTGGAGTGCTGGGATTTAAAAATAACATACTCCATTAGTGTTTTCCGCATCTCGTGGTCACCAGCCCAGATGTAAGACAGATGCACTCCCTCACAGAGATATCACTGAATAGCCCAATCAGGAAAGAAAATAAAATGAGCTTTTCAACTCCTCTTGCATAAAATATAAATTGTTTAATGGCAGACTCAGGGTTTCAGCATCCCAGATTTCTCCAAATCGTGAAAAGAAAAGAGGTCAGATTATCAGCTTGCATAAACAGGCAGATTCTTTCTTCTAACAAGACAGCCATGCTCCATTTAATCTGGGAGGGCATTAGGCCTTTAAAATTCTGAGGAACTTCAACCTCACAACTGAAGAAGAATCCAGGGGGCTTCAGGCCCACGCTGGGTGCCCAACCCACCTTGTGCTGTCCAGCAGACACGAAGCAGAGGTTGCCTGATTGACCCTGGGGATGACTACAGTGTTAGCAACATTTTTGAGTGGCTACTAGGATAGGATCACCACAGGAATTGCAGGCTGAGTGCAGTGACATGGAAGGCTCTCAGGAAGGCTGCGTTCGCAACCTGGGCACACTGGGGCCTGTTAGGCCTGTGGATCACAGCACAGCCACTGGACTCCATTTGCAAAATACCTCAAACGTTTGCAAGGAAGTTAAGATGTTCCTCTCTACTGCAGTAAACTGCATCTATGAGACTTTCACCTTCCTTCCACCTCTACATAATCAATATCAATGACAAAAAGGCTCACTATACTGAATAATCTCAACACGTTGACTCAGAGCCTCCCCAGACACTTCTGAGGGAAGCAGAATTCACCACCAGTTGGCTTCTTATTTCTCTTTCTGCAAGACCTAGAAGCCCACCCTCAAAATCAGACTAAGCAGCTAATGATGAAGCAGTGAAGTCCTCAGAAAGGAGAATTCCGAACTGACCATCCACTGCACGGGAAACATAGCACCGGCAGCTTGAAAGCAGGGCCTCCACCCCATCAACCCACACAGCAATTTGGCTTTAAATATTGAGCAGCCTTGGTATTCACCCTTCTGAGCCTTCACTTCTCCTTTGAGGGCACACTGCCACCTTTACCAATTTGAGGTACAAGACCTCACGTTTGTGATTAAAGTGAGAACAAGGCTGCTGGTGGCCACTGCCCAACACGTGCCTCTTGTTTCTGCAGCGAGGGGCTGCCCTTTTCCCCTGCCTGTACTCAGGGAAGCCCACTCAGAGTTTATGCATTGGCTCTAGGTCAGGATTGAACCTTCCCTTCTTACATGGTGTTTCTCCTCTCTGCTTGCAGAGCTGGCAAATTTTGAAACAGACCACGGAAAAGCAGGCAGGTAACAAACTGCAGATGGGTGAGGGAGCAACAGTTGGTTCTCAGCATTGACTTCACTCTTTTTGTTTCGGAATTTAATTATTTAAGAAATATGCCAAGATAAGAGACACCTTTAAGCAATTGATCTGTTGTTTTTTGGATTCTTTTGCAAGAAAATGAACTGTAAACCACTCATTAAAAAGGACAGAGTCTTACTACTTTTAAAAGGTTTGGGGTTCGAGCTTTTGGGGTTGCTTCATCTACTTTCTTCTTAAGACCTTTGTACAAACAGCATTTGGCTCAGTTTAACAGATACTGACACAGAAGCTACATAAATGCTTTCTACAGCAAAAATTGCTTTCTGCTGCCTGTTTCCTTTTAGCAGCAACCAGGGAAAAAAAAAAAGCTTAAAGTTTAGACCTTGGGCTCTTCTTTTTTTGTTCTCCAGGTTTTTCTTAGTACTGCAGTGATTAGATATACAAGCATTGACTGCCCAGAGTCTCATAGTGAAGTTGTAAACTAGGTAGCAAAGAATTCTCTGCTAATTTGATGCAACTTGGAGAACCAGTTTCAATCCATACATATTTGTGGTTGTGTATATATATGTATAGAGATGTGTGTGTATATCTATATGTGTGTGTGTATATATATATATATATATATAAAAATACATACATATATTTAATGACTAAACCAACGATCTGCATTAGCAGAAGCCATGTTTCTTCCTGGACACTTTTCACACACTTCCTCTACATCCTGCGCTGGCTCAGACAGCCCAACACATTTTTCACACCTCCACTCAAGTATATTCCCATCGTGACTCCAATGAGGAAAGGAATGTGACAGTGCCATACCTGGTGGAAGCCTAATGGCTTGAAAGTGTTATAGCCACGTGAGACTCTAACAGCAGCACATTTCTCACCTCGTTGGGTGATCCTATAGCTCTGCCTGGAATTAAATCTGCCATTTATGGACGTCCAGCTTGCTGGTATGGAAACTGTCTCACTGTCTTGGGCGGAGGAGCAGGGGAAGGAATTGTTTTCAATGAACGGATCAAATTGATCATTTACAGATATTAATCCCTGCAGGAAGGTGGCTTCTAACTCTTTTATCCCAGTCCTCTGCTTTCAATAATCTGAGGTTTTTTCCCTCAGCAGACTTCTGCAGCTCCCAGTAAAAACAACCAGGAGCCAGTCCCAGTGAAGAGCTCTCCATTGTGTTTGTTACTTTCTGTCTCACTGTTCTTCCAGATGGATTGCAGAGAAATACATTTAAGCCATGAAGACATGTGAATGAAAACAAGGTAACAATTACTGGACTTCCTCTGTGTCAGTCTTTCTTCAGCTTTTATTTTTAGGGCTTACCTGGATTCCGATCAAAATTCCTTTCTTAGGAAATGTAAACCCAGTGGCAAGCATAGCTTTCTGGAAAGCAGAGTACACATCCTCCCCGAAGCATGCAACCTAGGAAAAGGGACAAAGAAGAACGCATGAGGGGAAAAAACAAAATCCAAGAACGTTTTTTTAAAAATAAACAGGAATAAAATATTGAAATATGCTCTTTTGACTTCTTCATGCGGAATCAGACTGCTTTTGCATGGAGGCTGCAGGCGTGAGAAAAAAATAAATCAGAAAAACCACTGCAGCCAAATCTCACAATTTTAATGTAGCGATAACGAAGGAATAGGCAACGCTTTAGTTTCAAACAGCACACCAAGGAATAACAGCAATTGATTTTGCTGAGTTATGTGAATGATGCACATGGCTTCTGCTCTAGTGTTTGCAACTGCAGTGCAAAACGCTTAACACTATATAATGCTTAAATACCCACGAGCATTCTGCACGCAGGCATGCTTCTGTGTGGACACAGCAAACTGTGCTGCCATGCACTTCTGGCAATTCTTGGGATGAAAAACCACAGTATGTGAAGATGCTTTTCCATTACACTTTCACAGATGCATGAAATTCTTGCAAAATGTCAGTACATACTTAAGAAAGCAACAAAACAATCATGCAAATTCATAAGAATTTACTTTATACAAATAAAAACTTGGTATTAAAAATCATTTAGCAGTTCTCCATCACTCAGAACTGTCTGTGGAGCTCAGTTGCTCACAGCCTGTCAGATGATAATGAACTGCAAGAACCAAACTGTGTTCCTTATCCAAATTTGAAATTCTGATGTTTAAGAAAAAGGAATGTATGAGCTGTACAAGCTTTTGTGAAAGTTTAAGAAGAAAAAACTGAACAGCCCTTGCTTTTTCTGGCCATCTCCACACTTGTTGAAAAACAGTCAGAATCAGAAACTGTCACAGATTTTTCTCTTTGAAATAACCAATCTGCACACATATACAGATGGGATAAAGGTGCTGATTGAGAATTGCTCTTCCATTTTCCTCTTCTGGTCCTTCCCGTCACAGAGCGAGCCCTCACATTCATGGTCTCACTGTTACCATGGTGAGCAGAAACCAGCATTTCGTGTAAGAAGAACAAATACCGATTTGCCAGAATTTCTTAAAAAAAAAAAAAANTACAAACAGAAATCCCAGAGGGGCCAGGAAGGGATGGGGCTGGTGAAATACTCCTGACAACTTGTTTCTCAGCTTTTCTTTAAGAACTCATCCTTGAGTGTTCAGTCTGTCCTACAGTGTAGGTTTTCTGAGAGGTTACACACATCCTAGGTTTTCTAGGTTTTGGACAGCCCTACCCTGTGGGCTCGGGCCAGGGACTTCCGCCCTGCCAGAAGTTCCTCGCTGCAGTGTGACCAAAGCACCCACAGCACCTAAAGGAACACCCAGTCTATGATTGTTGTGCAAACAGACTCCCAGCAAACACATCTCTGCCAGACAGATCTGACAAATTCAAGCCCACATCAAGCCATGTGTGTTAGAAACGTCTTTGAGGAATAATTGAGCGTTTTACCCGAGGAGAGTTATTATCCTTACTTCGCTCATAAGAAAGACCTTCATAACTGTCACATTTTATGGCATTTGTGAATATGGATCTTTCCAAATCATAAAAGTTAATAATCCCTCCCTTATGACCAAGGTAATCTCTGACTCCACATAAAGCTCAGAAAGATAATTCTTGCCCTTAGGTACATTTTTATTCCTTTTTTTTGGAGGGTGTATGGGGGGAAATGTTTTTTGTGTAGTCAGTTTTGTTCTGAAAATAAGGAAGTCACTTGGGTTTTTTCTGCCCATTAGCTACACTGAAAGGAAATCTTCTGCAATACTGATTTCCCACACATTAACAAGAACAAAATAAAGTATTTCTGAAGAGATGTAGGAGACCTAGGGCTGTTCTAACCACGTACCTGGGTCTAATGATTCTTCTTACCAAACTGGTAAGTCCTTTCTAGAGAAAGCAGCTCATGAAGATTCACCCAAGCTCCCATCAAACGGGGCAGCCCAAGCTCTGCCACCTGCCTAGCTGGCATAGAGCAGTTAACCCTAACTACCTCACAATTCAATCACTTCCCAAGTTGGCTTTCCAGACCAAAGTCTCCAGCTACCGCATCTCTTCTAGAAGTAGCAGAGCAAGCAAGTTTAAAGATAGCTTGAATATGTCAACGGAAGCTATTGACAGATCAGCAAGAACTCATAAACAAGCCTCTTTGTTCTACATGAACAATATCAAACGTTGTACAGAGCAACACACAGCACTCGAAGCGTAAGGGCTCGCACCAGCGCTAAGCCTACGCAGGAAGAGGAAATGGCTTTGTGTCCTCACAGCGTGCCATGCGTTCCCACACACACTTCAGAAGCACCTCACAGCCCTGCTGAGTGCAAAGCAGCCCATCTCCCCCCGTCCTACCGACAGCCAACGCTGCAGCCATCACATTTTATTCACTCTTTCTCGCCTCCTGCACCTTGGGACATGCTTTGATGGTTACCAGGCAACAACAAAAATATCACCACATGGATTTGTTGCCTTTAAGGAACTAGCACGTCCCAAGACTAAACGCTCATGACCTGGAATCTTGATTTTGCTATTCTGGTGTGTACCAATCAGGGGTTTTGAAGGCTGTACGCACTCGTCTGTCAGGAAGCAGGTGATTCATAAAAGGGACTGACGCATCCAGAACCTCCCAGAACCCGACAGCTCTTGGACAAACTCATTTCAGGCTGTCACACCAAGCAGGTCCAACTCGGAGAGCCCACGTGCAGGTAAAGAGGGACATCCAGTGGCTGAATCCATCAGGTGTTCCAGGACAGTGTGTTTTCACAGAGAAGAAAGATGCTTTCAATTGTCGAAACTACAGACGCCGTTGTGATTCAGGCAGTAATAAGATCGCTGCCAAAGAGCCATGTTTAAAGGTGACTTGCTTAAATAATAATTAAAAAATAATAATCTGTAAGATACCTCCCCAGTAGAGGCCATTTCACATCGGAGAACAGGGTCAGCGTCTCTCAGCCGGGACCACGAAAACATTGGGGCCTGGTGAGAGAAGGAGGGTGAGGGCGAGAAGGAGAATGAATATTTAATAGATCATTACAAAAATCCAGTTACAATTACAGAAGGAGACAGAGAGAATTAATCCACAAGAAGCACTGGTCAGGGCTGATAAGCAAAGGAGTAGTTGGCAAATGAGCTTCCCCAGCATCTTGGTGATGGGCTGGAACAAACACACATTTCACCACCAAATCAGCCTCTTAACAATCAGCAATCTTGTTCACATCTTGTCAGCAGATTTCTAATCCATGGTAGCCCATTATCATTTTTAAGGCATTTTAAAACAAAGTCTGTGAAGTGTTTAATTCATGAAAGAAGGAGAGATACTTTCTGAAGCCAGTCAGTTTTTCTGAGAAAACATTTCTCCTGCAGAAATTCTTTGTTCACAGGATCAAACCATCCCACAGGAACATACTCTTGTTGGTGGAAACCAGATTAAACTTGGCAAGTCATTTTCAGATTTTTTTTCCCTCTCTCCTTCAAAAATACACACCACTAATTTTTTGGTGACCTTTCATATGAGTGTATTATCCTGGCTATCTTTGTTATATTCTGAGGGATGTTGGACCTTGCAGTCTTCATTAGACTCTGAGTTCTCCTGTCTAATTTGACTGAACCAATAAAAAAAACAAAACAAAACAAATCTCTGGTACAAAGAGGCTATGACCACTTGTGCCAAACATTCCAAAAGAATTTTCTGCTAGCAAATAACTTCTTATAGGTTATTATAGCTAACTTAAACTACTATGGACATTTACACAAAGACAGCATCCTTGCTGCTTAGAAAAGATTTTGTTTAAAAATCCAAAGATATAATTCTGTGCTTGGAAGTCCTTGAAGTAATGCTGCAGACAAGACAGATTCTGTTTCATGGTACCTAACAGCAACCAACTAAAATGTGACAGCAGACTTTCTCTGTGAAAGGTTTCTCAGTGAATGTCATCTGTCTTGGTGACTTTCAGACCAGTTTTGTCTCCTGTGTAAGAGAAAATTTTTACAGTAGCCAACTCTGCAGTCTCAAGCTGAGATCTGGCAGTCAAGGTGGTTTATTTTTCATGCATGTATTGAAAGGTAACGATCAAGAGAAGTCTTCCAACCAGTCCCCTGACTTTTGTCTGCCGTGTACACGAAAATGAATCTGTAGGAACAGATTCTGGTACTGCAAATAAATCTTATCTAAGAACTTAGTCATGCTCTACCTGTGATCTAGTCTTCGTCAGGCTGTTCATGTGTCACTTTGAAAGCAAACACGGCAAGGCAGTATTTCAGTCACTAAAACTAAAATGGTGGGACTCCAAATTCATGAAGGAGAAGCTATGCTGAGAAAGAAATCAATTTCATATTCTCTTCTGAGAGTACTTAAGAACTGCTGGAGAAACAAAATCCCATTTCCATGCAAATATTCCTAGTAATAAAACCATAAAAGGATACAAAATACAACACTCAAATAACGAGAACCAGGTTTAACAGGAATACTTTTGAAAGTTCAGCATTTCCACAGGCATCAGCAGGTGTTTGTATTTGACAATTCCATGCAGAACACAAGCAGTACAAAAGGCTTTGTAGCAAAGTTACCAGGAATATAGCTGGGTTTTCCACTCTGTAGCTCACGTTCCCAAGAGAGACAAAACTCCTGACTGTTTAGCTAACAACAGCACAGAAACCCTGAGTCTAAATAACAACAATTTATAGCAATAAATGACACCCAAAAACAATAAAAAAAAAAACCTTTCAGATTAGAATTTCAGAAAAATGCTCATCTGTGGCATCAAAATAAAATGTGAAGTTGCTTCCAGACTGACTGGTTTGCACGTAACCTGAGCAGGCTTGGACCATGGATGCAGCCTGCATTTCAACGGGTCTGAACATTTTATTAGCAGAAAGGTGTTAGCTATTTTCTGTTTTCTCAGTTTTCACTTAACGTGGGAACTATTAAAGCTTAAAAGTTTCTGTATTAACAATTCTCATTATCAGTCATATTTTTGCACTGCTGTTCTAGATTTTTATGATTAGGAACTTCAATTCCTTTTCTTCCACCAAGCATTTAAAACACCTAGAGCACGCTTTGGTATCTTGGGTGCTGTATAAGCTTAGTAATTCTGAAAAGTAAAATATTGGCCCCACTGAATCAAAGGATCCAAGACTTTAACTCTGTTTTTAACTGGTGGTGCATTTCAAGGAGATTCTGTGCATTCAACAGCCCATGTCCCAATTCTTGAACATAAACCTGGGGACACTCAAAACACAGATTTGTGTATGTCCACACACAAATCAGATAGCACTACAAAAAGGCCTGAACTTCAGTATTCACTTGTGCAAGTGCATATTTCTCAGGCAGTTTGGAAACATAATTCAGAGTGGGCTAAAAGTAAGAAAGAAAGGGAGACTGATGTTGTTAATAAACACTGGATAATTTTCCTTTGATGTCTCAAAAATACATTATCACAGCAGAAACTGGAAAGGGTCAATTTGGTCAATATGTGAATTATTCTCCAGGCACCAAAGTACTAATGTCTCTTAATGTACCAACGTTCTAAGCGCTGGCTCTGTAGTGTTCTGTTTTTGTGTTCTTTTTGAAACCGTACCTTAATCCCAACGTATTTGGATGGAATAATGGGATGCTCCAGGGTGGGGAGGGAGGACTCATTAACCTCTCTTCCAATCATCACTTTTGTGGCCACATCAATGAAGTCCACGCCCAGAGTCTTCGATACAAAAGGGAAGGAGCGTGAAGCCCGCAAGTTGCACTCTATAACCTGATGGGATTATAAAGGAGAAATACCAGGGTCAGGCACTGTGCTGCAAGGAAACAGATTAATTCACATTTCTGGAAACCAGTCCTAACTCCTCATGGCAGAGATGCTCTATGGATTGCCAAATAAGGCACAGAAACTGTGTTCCATATTACAAACAGCAACAAGGGATGGGAAGTGGGCAGTCTGGGATACAAGAGCTCCAGTGTTCTGCAGCTGAGTTTCAACTCTGTTGTCTGAAAATCAGTCCCCAAAGTAGTCCAGAGATCACTCTGGAAATTGTGTTGTACTACATCCTAAATTAATGCACAAGAAACATGAGAATTTAAGCACAGGCATCAGGTACAAGCTTTAGAAGCCCACTCTGTTCTTTTTCCATGGTAATGGCACTTCCTGAACTCCCAGGCAGTGAATGCACTGACTTTCCTCATCCATATTTGGAAGGCACTGAAGGAAAGCAGGAAGGAAAGACTCCATCCCTCTGTAGAGTTTCTGAATAACTGTGTGAAGCAGAAGAAAGGTGAGGAATAGTTAAGTATGTTTTTCTCAACTAACAGCCCAAGCAGAACCTTTCACCAATAACATATTTCTTTTATGCTGTGTCAGAATTTCCATTCACTCACTGATTTTCTCAGTCATACTCTGCTCTCATTCCTCTGATCTTTCTCCATTAGCAACAGAAAACCAACTGTTACCCATCAAGGGTCAGACATCTGCCACACTCCTGTTACTGATAGCTACTAAGACGATAATATTTAGAAAACCTTAACAGCTTATGTTAAAAGCTTTAACACTTAAATCATACTGCTGCCTTTCCAGTGACATGGAAGGCTTATTTTAATAATCAAAACAGCTAAAGACCAGACAGAGCTGAAAGCAGTGATATTCAGCTCACAGTATGAGGCACAGGTCTCAGTGCTGTCCATCCCATTAAATACCGATGATTTTGGAAAGGACAAAAGCCCACAGTGAAATGAAGCCATTGCTGACAGACAATGCAATGAGGCTCACTTCACCCTCAGCGGCTGCACTGCAGAGGCAGGGAAAGATGCAGGGTCATGGGGCAGGGCACAGGTGAGCCACACACCATCAGGTAAGGCAGGTTAGAGACCCACAGCTGTGACTGCCACAGAGCTTCTGTGACAGGGACTGCAGGAACTGTGCACCAAACTATCCAGAGCAGAGCATGACTTCCCCTGGCAGTCACAAGAGCTCTTACCAGCACGTCATTGCCTCGCACCAAGAACTGCACGTTGAACGGACCAGAGATGGCAAAGGCATTGGCAATCTTCTTTGTAGCAGATTTTACCTACAAAAAACAAATAATATGTGTGTATATACACACGTAAAAAATAAAATCTCACTAAATAGCACCATATCAATAAGTCACCTCACATGTGGATTTATTTAAACGTTCCATCTCTCTGCTAGAGCATAGTATTTCAATATACTCTCATTTTGGCAATAGTAATATCTTCCAGAAACAGTGTTTAATCAGCCTGGTAATCCAGAACCTGGGGCTTCGTTTGAGTGCAGAAGTGAAAAAACAGTTTCAAGTGTATGTGAGAAGCAGAGAGAGAGGAAGAAAGAGAACAAAAACCTGTCCTATCTGTTACAACTCCTACACTGCACTCTGCAACGTGTATAACTCTTTATGAAATAATGAACACTGATGATTATCTACTTGGTAGATAGAGTCACCAACAAGCTTGTCCCATCACAGATCAGTGGGGGGTGTCAGCAGAAATACTCCTGGACAAAGTGGGAGAAAACATTATGGCCTTAATTTCTTGGTTGTCAAGAAATCAGCCCCTATTTCAGCATAAGTGTTTGAATAGCTTGGTTCCAGGAGATGGCTGATCTCAGAAACAAGGCCGTGAACATTTTTGTAAATAGAGCTGGAGCACATACAGGATGACAACATGGAGGACTGCATATTTCATATAGAAAATCCACGTCGACAACTCAGTATTACTAGAATTATTCTTCAAAGGGGAAAAAGTCAAAATTAGGTGATGTTCACTCATTCTGATATCCTCTCCAGAAAAGGTAGGCAGCTAAAAAGTTGTACTCCTGATCTAATCATTTAAGGACTGGGGAGAAGAAGTAGAAACCGAACCATGGCACATGGATTGGACACTCCTCTACTGCAAGGAAGTTTGTCCTGAAAGACTAAAACAAACAAACAAAAAAACCAACAAATCCAAAAGTGTGTACCTCTACTGCTTAAATTAAAGGGACATTGTTCAGATGGTGTCATATACAGTAGAGACATTCACAGGGGGCACACCAACATCCTGTATTTGCACAAATCGCACCGGCCTTTAAAAAAAACACTGGTAATTTGATTTCTTTTGAATTCTTCTTTTAAGTTCTCCCAAGCAGGGAGGAAGCCAACAGAAATTCTTATTTTCCTTTCCCTTTTCAGTGCAAGTACATCACCTACCTTCTCCAAGGCTCCCTGGCTAATAGTCTGTGCGGGCAACATGAGAGTGGCATCTCCAGAGTGAACGCCTGCATCCTCCACGTGCTCTGAAATGGCATGTGCTATAACCTACATGCAATAACAGGACAGTAATTAGTCACCTCGTACTCTCCCATGAACTGTGCCCCCACCTCCATGCCCTCTGCTAGGTACAGGCCAGCAGTCTCTCGAATACAGCTGTATCCACAAGTGAAAAGAGGAAGGTCAGGAGGGGAATCTCCCAAGAGCATGGGAGAGGATAAGGCCTAAAGCAAACACAGAGCACATGAAAAGGAGGATCACCTTTCTTACTCTGGTAAGCAAACTGAAAATGATAAAATTAACAGTCTGGAGATCCTATGACCTCCCTAACACGTATTGATTCAGAAGGTAAGAGTTTATCAGACTTTAAACCAGACCTTTAAGTTCTCCTTGCCATGAACACCAAAAAGTTGACATTCCCCAACATTTGTATCTATTTGCTTACTTTTCCACAGTATTTTAATTGTGCAGGAAATCAGTAAGAGGGAATTCAGGCCTAAAGGTTTAAGCTCAATGGAGATGCATCA
>WBMW01002327.1:1022257-1101435 GCA_013396635.1 Penelope pileata
AAATCTTGTCTGCTGATTAAACATGAAGATTGAAAACTATTTCTGTAAAATGACTATTTCTGTAAAATGAGAAGATTGTGATTGCTTGTGAAAAATGTATTTGGTTGGTAATGAAATGCAAGGTGAAGCTGTAGTAGTAAAACAGGCAATACCATAACACCCGCTGACAACTCTGACACAAGTCATTGGTGAAGCCACTGATTGTAAATCCAATAAAAGCTGAAGGATTCATTCAGGTGGCTAAGCAATGCTTAAGTAAAAAAAAAAAAAAAANTTTTTGAACCTCAGACAAATTAATCTTTTATTTCTCTACTCTTCTCAGCACTAACCCATGGTTGTAGAGTAAGTCAATTAAAACCACACATTTTTACACATCCCCTATCTCTAAAAAAGTTTAATATTAAAGAAAAGCAAAAGTTCTTACTTTTCCTGCCTTGGCTACAGCATCCATTTCCACCTCACGGGCATCTTCAATAAATTTAGTGAGTACCACAGGGTGATCCTGTCACCGTGACAAAACAGAAGAAGAAAGCTTTTATCTGAGAGCATTTGTGGATCATCCAAGTACTCCACTATTCATCACTGGAAAAGCTCTGGAAGCAGAACCCCACAAGACCAATCTATTAATATCCTTATTCCCACAGACAAGTGAACTTTGGCAAAAAGACAACTGGAACAAACTGGAGAAAACTGCATGACTTCCCCAAAGCCACTGACTCTCCACAAAGCATCACTACAGTGGTGAATTTGGGGGCAAAAATACAAAGAGCTTTTAGGTGAGACCACGACAGAAAGAAGATAGTGGGACATTTGAACAGATCCAGTGACCTCTGGTCTTGTCTCCCAAAGATGTTTCTTTACCTCTGAGGCCTTCAATTCACCCCCACCCTGACTCTCACAGCCACCCCACCGGGCACGCTGCTTCACAGAGTAATTGGTTCTTGGCATACTTAATGACTTTGCATAGCGGCTCTTTGCTATTTCAGTAAGTTGCATATTTCAGGCAACCAATCCACTCCTTTCTCATTTCTCTGCCTGGTTTCCTAAGTCTCCCAGGGAGAAGTTGCCACTAATTATAGCTGCCGGGAACATCCTGCCCTTGACTCTCAACAGGTTCCCTGGCATACATGGTTTTCCTCCCTTTTCTTCCTGTCCACCTCTGGGATGCCAGTACACACTTCTCCATTGCTTTCTCCTCCCAGCCACCCACTCCAACAGACAGTTAAAAATCTAATCCACATTCTTCCAGGCCAGCTTTAGGTTTCAACATTTTAACTGTCCCATCCGCTATTAACTGCCTGTTATTTATTAGAGAATAAAATGGAATAAATGACAGCCTGTGCATGCTCAAAAGGCTCCTCTTGAAAAAATATAAAGCAACTCCAAAAGTTACAAGACACAATTCCTTACATTTATCAGTGCAAGGGTAAATTCACAGGCAAGGACAATGCCACAGCCTCTGCTCTTTCATAAATTTAGTGGCTTGTGTCCTGTAACTTTCTGTCTTGCTGCAGTTTTTCACCAGAAGATTTTATGTGCACACAACCTTGTTTATTCCCATCTGTCTCAACTCTTGCAAGAAGTTTTGAACATTACTGACAACATAAATACCATAATGAGGTAAGACCATAATAGCAAAGTGGCTAAAACAACAGAACACGGGCCAGGCACTTTATCTGGAGATGCTTTGTTGGATGGAGCAGACAGAGAAAAGGCTTTGTAACCAGAAAAATGAAGGCTGTGTCCTACACAGATGCTCGTGTTCAGTCGTATGCTCACAGCTAATTCGGTGGAACCAATTACATAAAGCCTTGATGAGACTAAAAAAAACTCCCTAATTTAAAAGCAGAACACAGTATTCATTCTGTTTTGCTTCTTACCAGTCTAGCTTCAACCATACTAAGGCTGTTACCACTAAGAAAATACTGTGTGAGGAAAGCCTTCCCTTTGCAGTCTGACTACAATAGCAAAAATTTAGCATGTAAATTTAGCACACAGGAGCAGGGCCAGAGCACCCACAAGCTCATGGTGTGACCAAGAAGTACAGCTGTTTGTGGCCGCAGCAAGCACCAATGCCTTCACTGTGTAGCAGAACAGAACAGCACAAGGACCCGATGGGAACAGCCCCTCTTTTCCCCAGGAATGCATCATGCACCACCAGGACTCCACAGCCCAGCCTCCTGTACCAAGACTGGGACCTCTCAGCAATGAAAAGCTTTGCTGCCCAATTAAAGTCAATCAAGCTGTGACAAGTTAAGCTGCTGAAGGTCACTTTCCTGGGCTTCAGTCTCTTATAGGACATGGGTTATCATCATAAAGCTGTCCACAGTGGCACGAGGAAGTGATCTGTCCCACTGAACTCTGCTGTCTGCTTTGCTTCTGTGAGCATGTGGGTAAATACACAGCAGAATACTTAAGATGAAGTTCAGAGAAAAGCTAGGTATTTGGGGAAGCTGAGCATTGCTGGAAAATCTGTTTCCCAGCACCAGCTGTCTGTGCAAGTCCTCTGAGAATTAGTTATATCTTTTCTTCTGATGGAAGTAACAGTGGTACTATTTTGCTTTCAAAAATCCCTTTAAAGTTGTTTGCAAATGATACTGAGTGGTCTTTTCTCCACATTAACCCATCCTTCAGGATCTCTCCATTCGATTACCTCTTTCCTTGCCAAAAGGTTAAAATTCCATCATTTCCCTCACACATTTCAGAACCGCATGGTTTTGTTCTTATTCAGACTTCAGAAATCCACCACCTGAATAATCCTCTGAGAAAGCAGTAATGTGCCTGGCTTCCATAGCCAGCTGTGTCTGCAGAGAGCTCCTCTAACTTCCTTAACTCCAGCATTCCCCGTGACAACACAGCAATTTCTGAAGAGGGATCATTCAAAAAAATAAAAATAAAAAATGAGGAGGGGTAGGGGAGGGGTGGAAATCAAAAGAAAACAGACCAAAAGGCCAGGCCAAACTCAAACTGCTGAAAGGTCAGGCTCCAGATTCTGTATATTCCTCATCCAAGCTCAGTTGTTTCACTTTCTCCTCCTCCCAAACTCTCAGCTCTCCAAAGATCCCTTGTACAATAACACTGATGGCAAGTATAGAAGAAATTCAGGCTTCGAGTTGTTTGCTATGTTCTGAAGCACTTGGGACTTTGGGAAATTGCTCAGATTTTTCTTTTTTACATTTCAATGCACTAGACCAAATCCTTCCCATTGGTAGAAAAAAGAGAAGACACTAAAAAAAATCCCCAAATTAGCTTTTGAAAAAATTTAAAATTGAAATCTTTCATCCTCTGCTTTACACACTCTGAAGATCAATACCCCACCTCACTAACAGTAAGCAAGCAGCAGTCCTGCTTCTCTATCAAAGGAAGCTCAGTATGTTATTTGGAGAGCTAAATGTCACAGCAAAAGCTTGCAGAGGTTCCTGCATTCAAGACCTGCCCTTTAGGGAATGAACTGAGCAGTCAAAGTCTAATTTCACTGGCTCCTCAGAAACAGATGGAAAACAGAACAGGTGAAAAAGATACAGCAAACACAAAAAGCAAAAGCAGTGACAGGGCAAAGACTGGTACCTGAGAGACTCTGGTGGCTTCCGCTAAGAACTTCTTCATTTCATCTTCAGTGAATACCACATTCATTGCTGACCCACTGTAGGAATGGAAGAAAAGACAAAACCAGATCAGCTTCCCTCCTGACTACGAGGGAGACCTCAGAGCATCAGACAGCACAGCCAGGGCTGCCAACCACCCTCGTGTGACAGACTAGCCAAGCAAGATCCTAACTGGAGCCATCTGCTTACTTCACTCTGGGCTGAAAGAAGGACAGCGCTGGTACCTCACGAACCTCCGTTATACTCCCCAGAGAAGGTGGCTGTGTAGCCTTAGCACTGCTGTGAAAACCCTGCTCTGAGCCAAGGCTTTAAAGCTCCCCCTAAGCTGGAGAAGATGGCTGAGGATGTGAACTGGTGCACGCAGCACACAACTGGTGAGGAAATGCATTTAGTTTCCAAAGGCAACTGGCAAATACTGAAGGCCATATCTGTTCAAAGGGTGAAGCCTAGCTGTGGACCTGCTGCTGTTCTGCAAACAGAGGCCAGACAGAGCTGAGCATGTGGTGCAAGAGCTTTTCACTTTCTATTTCTTCAAGTTTGACATTCTCCAGTTCCATCTCCCTGAAATTCCCCTAATCTGTCCTGAAGTTCCCCTAACCTTGAAATGCTCAAAATACCTTGGAAATAACACATTAGCAAATACCAACATGGAAAGGGCCTACATTTAATTTAATACAAATGGAAACAACAGGCTAAAAGGAGCGTGCCCTAAAAACCTAGAATGTGACATCAGGAGCACCTTCTAATTTGCCCTCCTGATCGAAGTGCTGGCTTTTAACTTGGCTTTGCAACTCCACTGCAAGCTTCAGAAACTGGCTAGAAAAGTCACAATCAGCAGTCTCTTCTCAAGGATATTTCCTTGACGTTGAGCAGAAATTACATCCTTCTCTTTATCTTCTTTCTAAATGAACTTTTTTTTTTTTGCTCCCCTGGAAATATTTTCACTTTGATATGTTTCTTTTCATATGGAAAGGATTCTGTCTCCAATTTATTTGCACTCGTAAATTGTGCCCGGCAAACTGCCTCTTTGTGCCTAGTCAGCTATGAAGAAACTCCTCACAGAGAAGAGTGATCATTCAAAACCTGTGTGAGCACTGATGCAACTTCTTCAAAAAGTCTGGCTGTCGGAAATGTGCAGTTCTGTACAATGTCTATTTAAAGAGAAGCAGCTGCCACAGTGTAGGGACATAAAACATGCCTGTAAGCAGAGAAGCTTGGTAAATAAGAAGCTGAATTCAAAATATGTGCTGTCATTATCTGATAACAGATGCCAACTCCAATAAATGGCCTCAGCATGTCGCCTTCTGTTTTTCCTGGTGGCAAACTATCTTCTGGCTTAATTGTACAGGTAGTAGTCTCAGGAACCTTAAGGAATATCCCAGATGGCTCGTGTTTTTGGCCTTGAGATATAAACAAGGCAGCTCAGCTGAACAGACATCCTTGTGATTACATTCCACCTTTGATCTGTGCCTGATGGACATAAGAGATCCACTGGCTGCCTTCACTGGCACAAGCAGTTATCCCACCTGCTAGGACCAGCAGTTTTAAGCTGCGTGCACCTAGCAGAGTGTTTTCTACATGTCCCCTAAAATGACTCTCTCATCTTAAAAAGGCTTTTTTTTTTTTCTTTAGCTCACACCCCCATCTCGATGAGCCTTACCTTAGAACATAAGAAGGCCTCAGCAAACAGGGGTAACTCACAGAGCCTGCAAACGCAACTGCATCTCTCTAAAGACAGGGAGGGAAAACATGCTGTGAACAAGAACATATTTTGAAGTCACACTAAAATTTCCATTCTAACTGCATTTGCACTTTAAAAAAAAAAAAAAAAAAAAAAAAAAAAAAGGCCTTGCCGAACAAAATTGCCATCCTCATACCTGCCCATAGAGCTTCACAGGGAAAAAACAGAGGTGCTGACAGGCCTCTATTTCTTTGCAATTTCCACCTGGTAGAGCACTTTTCAAGGCCAGCAGGATAAACAAGAGCAGCCTGACAGTGGTGCTAACTTTGCTGAGCACATACCCTACATTGTAGGAGGATGATATGAAGGCACTAATCCTCCAGTTTCCATTCTAATCCCATACTTGAACCATAGCATCACTTTAAAAGGATCAAAAAGTTCTTCAACATGGGTAGTAAAAAAACCTGTCAGATGTCTTCAGGATCTTGAAATGTATCAGTAAGTTGGTCCCCACGAGCAGATGCTCATAACCCCCAGTGTCTTTATGGCTTCCCAAACGCACACCCCAACTTACCAGAGTGCTGACTGCCTTCCAGGGAGCCTGGGCCACCTGCAGCTCATCCAGAACAGCTGAGAAAATGGAGCGATCTTCTGCCTGGTCAATCTGCAAAGGATTTGTGCCAAGGATCTTCACTCCACTCCGGTGCAGTGGCACTGCCAAGTTATTGGGAATCTGCCCTCCTACAGAAATAATGCAGCCACTGCATCCCTGTTGGCAGAGAGAAGGAAGCACAGTCACGTCCAAGGGAGCTGAACCTTAAGAACTGCTATAACTAAGGACTCAACATACAGATTACATCACTTTTGGATTGCTATGAGTAAAGGCAGATCATAACTTCTATGATCCAGAGGTACCCAGGCAGTGTGATTCGGAGTGTAGCCTCTGGAAAAAAAGTGCTATCCTCCTTCATGTCATCAACAGACAGAGGTAACTTGATGTCAAATTCCCCAGGAAACCATAGGAAGCCACAGTGTTCTCATGCCTTTTGATATCAAGCCAAGATACTCTAATTTCTGCCAGAATCCCAGACTACTCCCAGACTACGTTTTCATGCCATGTTTAGGGCCTGCTGCTCTCCCAGTGACGATAAGCACCAAGCTGACACACACTCCTTTGCTTTGCAGGGGAAGAGAGCTCTGCTTCAAAAACATCACACCCTGCAACAAAGCTCAGAACTCTGCTCAGTGGGGTCAAGGTCTCCCTCCCTTCCTCCTCCATGGGTGGACATGGGGATCATCACTTCAACAGAGCCCTGCTGTGACCACCAGTGCCAATATGGCTTTTATTTTTTTTTTAAAATAGACCTCTGAAGGCTTTCAGGTATAATATAGTTTGGTGGGGGAATTTTCAGTAGTAAAAGTAACAGGCTTTCTAGTACCTGCAACAATTACAAAGACAGGAATTACATTCTGATCATTTAATAATTCAGAGTAATTAAATAACGTGCACTTTAATTCTAAATTAAAGCCAGTGAAATCTTGCCCAAAGGAGAATCAGGCCCACAGTACAGCTGTAGTGATGGGCTCTTTTGAACCAAATGTGTTTTACACAGTTTTACCCAACTCTAGCAAATGAGAAACATAAATCATCATCCAATGCACAGTGATCCATGGTTTGGCTCTATCTTTTAGAGCATCAATGTTCTTTTAATTAACCAGTGTGTTTTTCCTGAAACAGGTTAACCCAGCTGGCCTTCCTGGAAGAGGAACTTCTTAATGAGGGATTTAAAGGGATGTAGAATGGAAGATCTGTAAGCTGTGGGCAGGATGGACTAAAAGTGACTCAGAAAAAACAGATGATAAATGCTAGTACAAACCCTGCTCAACTTTAATGTGGATAATTTCCTACCATAATAAAGATCCACTACAAAAGCTTAGCATTTAAGCAGCACTTACTGTCCCAAGGTCTGCAAGATTACTCATTTGCCTTACACGCTCATAGACAGAGCTGGAGATAATGTTTTTTCCTAATCTCCACACATTTGCTTATGGGATGACATGCAGCTGCTGGCCAACAGCAACCATCTGAAAGAGCTTAGGATGGGGGAGTGAAAAATACCTCATTAGCAGAGGGTGGAAGCAAGGACAGAGGCTGGTTCGTGCCCACTCGGGGCTGTCTCCTGTCATCTGAGCTTGCCATCTCCAACTGAAGAAAAATCTGTTCCTTACCAGTTCTCTGAAACCCCTCAAGCTTCCAAATCTAACCAAAACACGGTACTTATCTCTACTCCCTGGACTCTGTATCATCCCTCGTGGATGAGAACCAGACAGTGAATAAGCAAGCCCTTCTTGCAGCTTGGAACAGTTCTTGTTTGATAACGAGTCAGCCTAGCTTTGATGCCAAGGTCAACAACATCATAATCTATCCTAAACATATTTCAACCACAAATGCCCCAGCTAAGCAGCAGCTGAAGAGATGCTGTTATTTCTTCCTTTAAAGCAGTTCCAGTCACTGAGCCTCTAAAATCAAAATACTGCCTACCTCAAAGTTGGGATGGCATTAGGGACTCCAAGGAGACAGAGGAGACAGCTTACTCAAGCAGAAAGCAAAGAATCACACGCTCGTTTTTACTCAGAAAGAACCATAAATTGAGGCCCAGTTGCTGCTTACTTCTTCCTTTCAAATTCTGCTTTCCCAAAGAATGCTCTTGCCCCAAGATCAACCCATCGCTCCGCTAGGGAACGGGACTGCGGGCAGACAGAAACAGACTCTGCTGCACATCACTTTGTCATCAGCCATATTTTAATTACAAAAAAAGATGAGTAACATCCTCGTCAATGTATAGCTTTAAAAATACTCTGTACACAGTCTAGTGAAAGAAGCCTAGAGAGAATGGTTTTCCCCTTTACAATAAAAATCACTCTTTTTATTACTACCTTGCTTTTATGTCATTAGTAATAGAGTTGGGTTTTCTTTTTCCCTGAGTTTGAAAACAAATTAGACCATTAAAATTGTACCTAAGAGCCCCCTTTAGTTTTATGAATTGTTTCAGAATGATCCTGGAAACTGAAAGAACCAGAAGAGGCCCTCAAGCAGAGAGATATTAACATAAAAAGGGAACATCTTCTCTGGAAACAAAAAAGTCAATAAACCTGAGGGAAGGGTTTTTATTTATTTATTTTTTAAATTATTGTCCTCACGGACTACCACCTAACTTGGTACTTTCACAGTAAATTAAACTTCCCTCCAAAGCACAGCTCTGCTCTGCAGAGCTCAGCCTGGTGTGTCAGAGCAGCTGCGAATGTCAACTCAAGGGAGAGACAGGCAGCTGAGTTTGTCCCTGCTTCACCCTCCAGCCTGTGAGCACTACTTGGGGGGAAGGCTGGGGACCCCCATCATCTCGCTGGTCAACCCACTTCTCTGCAGAGCCTCATTGGTCTAATCTGAAAATTGGGAATCGTTGCCCAAGGCTTGATGCTCATCCTAACGCTCAGGGAGCTGAGGTTTCATCCCTTCTGGTGGCCAAGGGCTCTGTCTCTTGTTTGCTGATGGTTTTACCAATGGTTCATCAACGTTCCAGGACTTCTCAGAGTATTTGCACCTCTGACACTGTTCACTGCATGCTGAAAGATGAACACCCTAACTTTGGATGCTCAGGCTCAGACCCTAATGTGTTTAACGCCTCCAGAGCAAACTCCTTCAGCTCCGGGTACCACAGGATGCTGCTATTAGATGTTGAGATCTCCAACACCTCCCAGTAAGGTCAGCCAACAGACTGAGAAATACGACTTCAAACTCACCCAGCCCCGCTGCGACAAGCAGGATAATGCAAGCTTTGAGATGTATGCGTGATTCTTTTCACATATTTTTCTTACCAGGCCTGCTAATTACTTGCACTATACGTTTAAATGAGTAGTTGCTCCCTCATCAACCATCCCTCCACCTCCTCTTTGATCCTGCAGTAATTAGACGCCGTGTGTCATCAGTGTTATTTCTCTGACAAACTGTCACACCAATTTGTTCCACACTCCAAGTTCACTAGTTCTGTTTTGGTTAAATAAACAAGAGTTCAATGTTTATAGAGCTGAGCCTCATGGACAATCCTAAAGCGTCCAAAAAAAAATCAGCCTTTTAGACTCCAGTGAGCCACCAGTGTCGTTTAAACTGTCCTAAATCAACACTTTCCAGCAACAGCCTCTGTTTCCATGAAAATTTAAAGAAGAGCTAAAACAATAAGGAAAAAATAAGAAGATGCAATCTAAAAATGCCCCCAAAAATATTTTGCACATGGCTTATGAACAGAGCCTAGAGACTGGGACTTGAATTCTGATGTGCTTTTGCTTGGCTCCATATTTGGGAATAATCGAAGTGTAGGCAGGTTATAAAACCATTTTAGAAACTACCTCCCATTCACAAAGGAGCTGAGTGCTCAAATTGTCATGCAATGGGAAAAAAGAGCCAAGAATAATCACAATATGACCTGGGTTCCTCAAAGATCCTTCAGCAAGTTACACAGCAACTCACACTGAATTTCAAGGGAAATAAAAGCTCCTGTAAGCACCTCTGAAAATCTCAGCCACAAAATCTGAGATATGTATGTTACCAGTTAGGAATATTTTCCATAGCAGAACCCACTGCATTCACCACACATCCTCTCATTGCCAAATCTCCCTGGGGCTGCTCTCTGTCTTTTACTATTGGCAGTTCTGAACACTTGAGAACTCCCAGCAGACGAGGACAGCGTCTGGATCAGAAGCTGGAACATCTTTCAGTTTGATGGGGATCCAAATGCCCTTTCCTGACCTGCCTAACACATTCACAACGTTCACCACGTTCCCACTGTACTGCACCATCAGGCCCAAGACCACAAGCTCCTGAGCATACCTTAGTGTCATGCACATAAGTAGTTCTGCTTGCTTCAGGGAGAGCACTTGTGCTTAAAGTCAAGGGTATGCTTAAGTGCTAAAGCCCAGCACCGCAAGGGCAGAACAATTTGCGCGATAAATGACTGTGCAGCAAATTAAATCTGCTTGTAAATATTGCACAATATGGCATCTCGCAAAATAAATTAATATTTATTTGGCATTCATTATTGAGCAGTCTGCTAGGAACATCAACGATGTGTAAAATGCAACATTGGGATCCAAACCAAACAGCTTTAGCTAGCAAGCTCCCCCCCCCACCCCCAGCTGCTCCGCCAAAGCGAGCTAGTGACATGAATTTTGAGAAGTTTGGGCTGCTTCATGGCTTTTTGTTGCTGCTTCTGCTTCTTTTTTTTTTCCATACCTCGTACTGGTAGATGTCCAGGATCCTTTCCAACGACAGCTCCTCAAAGTACAGTCTGTCACACTCATCAAAATCTGTGCTCACCGTCTCCGGGTTGCAATTCACCACGACCGTCCTGTTGCCAAGCTGACGCAGTGTGCGGATACTGGAGACAGCACACCAATCAAACTCCACACTGCTGCCTGCCAGAGACAGAAAAGTGGGCAAGGAAGGGATGCAGGGAGAAAACAAACAGACATTCTCAGCATCCAAGTTGAAAAAGAAAAAGGACAGCATTGCCTCCTGTCAGCTCAGAGCAAGAAATCTAATTGTCCCCCCATGGAAACTAATCATCCATGAACGTGGTCCTCCAAGAACAATGGGTAAAGTTGGCTCAGCTCCTCAGGACTGACAGGCCCCCAACATGTCTGTCATCCTGCATGCACAAACTTGTGTCAGCTCCTGCTGCCTCTCAGCCAGCGCACTTTGGGAAGAACTCAAGAGACAGAAGCTTAGAGGTGACCAAAAGGAGGGCACGTTACGAGAGGGTGTAGGAAAACGTGACACAATTGCACAGAGGCTGTTTGAAAAACAGAAGACTGAATTGGATTTGGTTTTTGGTTTTTTACCTCTCCGAAGAGCAGAGCGTGGTTAACCTAGCCAGTGGTTCTGACCTTCCTATGACTCTAGTTAAGGTGTATTGGTGGATGAACACTTCTGGAGCCACTTTGTGAACCTTTAGCCTTGGTTTAAAGGCCACAGTGCTTGTGGTATCACTGGGGTAGGCACATCCTAACTGTCCTGAGCCCTGAGTGAGCACCGTGGCCACCCCTAAAGGAAAGAGGGGAGGAGGGAGTCACTTGGCACTCTGGAAGTTCCCTGGTCTACACGGTTGAGAAACGGTGACTTTCAGCAATGCTACAGGCTTCAGGCAGTGCAAGAGTCCAGTCTTGAGGTAACAGCCATCATCCAATGAATTTCTACACTCAAACATCTAAGAGGGGTAACAAACAGAGAATGATGTGTACTGAAGAACATGGTTAAATGGCTGTGCTTGTGGTCTGCGAGAAACCTTGGCCTCGTTGTGATGTGTTCACAGTCATTACATGATCGTTAACCACTGATATCATTATTTTTCATATATAATTGTGTGACAAGAAGCATTGGAAATTCAGGCTGTGCTTAATTGCTGCCTCCACAACACCTCGTAACAAACAGATGGCTGGCACAGGTCACTTACTGACAAGCATGCAGTTTATTTCCCTGCTTCTGTCAAACTGCAATCTCAAAACATGTGTTGGCCTCAGCTAAAAACTCACAAAAAAGACAGGGAAATCAAATTTGGAACAGGATGTTTCCCAGAAGGTCACCAGATGTTCATTCACTTTTTTATTCCACCTCAACTACTCACGCATTCTTAGACATGCAAGAAGCCTCAGCTGTGGGAAATGACGGCCACCTGCAGCCCCCAGCAGACTGCTGTGGGCACTGCCTGGGATAACAGCTGAACTCCAGGGGGCAGAACCCAGCTGCATCAAGTGAGGGTCGTGTCCAAGCAGTGGGAAAACAGAAGACAGCAAATCATTAGTAGTGCTGGTAAGGACTGTTGTACCAGAACCAGACACTGCTCCTGAGAAGGTAATTACTGCAATGGAGGCATTGTTTGGAACTCACTTTCATGATAAATCTGAGCGTGCACCGTATAATTAACAGAGCATTCTGCTGGTCAATGGGCTCAGTGCAACAGCTTATTCATACACCTTTCAGGGCTGACTTTCACACAAACAAGGCTTGATCAGGTTGCTCCCTGCAGGAGATAGGGGACGCCCTCTCGGCAGGAAACGAGGAGCAAGCAATCCACAGCAATCCCATTCAATTATGGTTGCAACTGTGAAGGCATTGGGAAAAGCATGCTGCTTACTCGCCTTCAAAGGATAACAAAGAAAAAAATCAACTTGGCTAGCCCACCTAGAGGTGCAAGTAGTGGCTTCCTCCCTTAGCAGCCTTTATTTAGTTGCAGCCTCTTCCAAAGATTGTCCTGGTCTAATCAAAGCTACGGAACAGCTAAGACCAACACTAGACCTGTACACCTAATCTAAGCAATTACAGATTTTAGGTGAACAGTACAAAATGTATTTGCATAAATTCCATCAAATTATTAAACAACGCTTCCATCCTTTTTTATGCTCATGTTTTGCAACCATCTTGCACGGCACGCTGACAGGCAGAAGCGTTCACAAAAAATAAACACGATTTTGGAATGTTCCTCCTGATTTCACTCATCTCAACATTCACACTGGAAAAAGACACATCCACCACCATCACACACCACGAGGGTGACCCACCCACCATGTGACCCACCCACCCAAGCAATACAAATGGATGCAGTATAAATTCCAGCTTTCCAAAACCATCACTGCTACCTGTGAGATGCGGAATAAAACTATTTCTGAAGAACAAGCAATTTTTTTCTTCTCAGCAATTGCATGCTATTTGGAAGGATCCAGGAAAAAAACCTGAAAGCAGTCAAATAATTCAGCACAGTCTGCCTACCCAAGGTTCACAGCCGTAAGTAAACTCTTTTGCTGCCTGCAAGTCTGAGTGTGTTGCAAAAAAAAAAAAAAAAGACATACAGTGAATTGTTCATACAAAAGCAGCTGAAGATACCCAAATCTTACCATAGTCACCTAAACATACAGTACTGAAACTCAAAATATACAACAACATGAGCTGACAGCAAACATATCTAAGCCACGTGTGGCAGCAACAAACTTCAACATGAGGTACTGAGTTCTCAAGAGCTTAACATTTGCAAAAACTAAGATTAAAAAAATTCCCTAAAACTTTGTGGAAATCACAACTACGTGATGTGCTCTTGAGTTTCAAGTAAAAAGTAATAAAAATTCTCCTGTTTTTCCAGGGCGTGAAATGAAGTCTCCAAGCAAGTGTAAAAGGCAAACCTTGTGCTAGGAATTGATGTCCTGTGCACTGTGCTCTAGAGGGGTTTTGTCACCACGAGAAGAGGAACAAATGAACCACAAGAATATCCAAAGAAGGCTCGAGGGTAAAAGGAGAACAGAGGAGCTGTAAGAAAGATTTACCTATGTGATATGGTCCACAGCCCAACACCATCACTCCACAGTCATCAAATTTTACATCATGTTCCTGAGAAGGGAGGGAGAGAAGTCATTAGGAGCTGTACTCAGCAGCACCTAACTCCATGCTTCTCAGAACAAACAGTTTCTGGTGTTCAGCCCATATCCAACAGCCTGATCCTTCAGGGCTCCAGTCTGATGCCATTTACTGCAGTGTAAAAGAAGTGCAACTCCACTGGAATGAGTGCTGTTGCACTCAAACCAAAGGAGACCCGGCACCTCAGCCTGGCTATCTGATAGCCTAAGGAGCTATGAATTTTCATAGAAACAAATGCTAGGACAAGTGAGACACGAGTTCTGCATCCCTAGCACCTGACCACTGCACAGAAGAGATCAGTATAGGACCACTGACACCAAATGCACCGGATCACCCTGCCTAATGAAAAGGCATTACGTGCATCGCCCTCCAAAATAACTGCTACAGAGTCCAAGACATTTGCAAGGTTTCCAAAAACACTGCAGCACAGGGGAAACAGAGCAAGCCAGACACCAAAGAGCCTGTTGTTTCCAGATGTACCTACCTGGCCGTTGTACGTGACGTAGAGGTAATTAGTTACCGCCGGGTACTCTGCTGCCAGCGTGTCGATCTGCATGGGGGAAGGAGAAGAGGGATTTTGACTGGGCCAGCGCAAGATTTTTCTAACATAGTTACCTTTTCCCCCTCCCCCCCTCCTTTTTTCTTCTCTTATTTCTGTCCTAATATTTTTTCCACCATGTCTTTCCTCAAAAGGAGTTGATCTGAGTTGTGATATGCTGGCAATGCAGCAAATGCCTGGCTTGCAGTTCAGCCAACAGGACGTTCTCGGCCATCTCTTTCTAAGCTGCAGATTCAGCTCCACACCTACTTGGTACAAGAGCTCCCTCATCCTCCAGTTTGTTTGGCAGCATTCATTACAAAGACCTCCATTCCTCCAGGTCTTTTGTCTTCTTTAGCTGTGCCATCTGGGATTTTCACCCTGTACTCCTGACCCCATCTTACTGCCACAGTGAACATGCACACAGCATCACTCTGAGATCACTCCGAGTAGCAACCACCAGAGGAAGTACTCCACATTTATGTTATAATATCTCTCTTGCTTTGATAATTAAACAGTACACAAAGCAAGAGTGATTTTCAACCACTCCTTATATGTAGTTTTCAACAATGTATTTAGTCACCAGAGAGCTCAGAAGAGTAATTTGCCTACAAGGCTGCTCACAAACTATTTGTGTCAACTACTTACTACACGTTATACATGTAAGCTAGTCCATCTGGGTCGCCCACTATGGCTGAAGTTCCCTGAATGAACAGCTGAAACATTTCCACACAGAATACTGAGCAGGGAACAATATTAAAGCAGTCCTGACAAGAATTTTTACCTGCTACCACTTAAAAACCTTCCCAGTCTTCAAGTATTTTCA
Source organism: Penelope pileata (assembly GCA_013396635.1). NCBI lineage: Eukaryota > Metazoa > Chordata > Aves > Galliformes > Cracidae > Penelope > Penelope pileata. The sequence continues at coordinate 1,037,366 of WBMW01002327.1, forward strand.
TGAATCCCCACTGGCAGTCCAAATCCTTGTGAATAATGAAGAATGTGACCTTAAGTCATTAGCACTATGTAAGTGTCTGCTGCTCATTACTGTTGCTATTACTGCAACTTGTACTTCATGGCTCAGGAAGAAACATATGCTTTGATGCCACAAACGCTGCGTAAGTCAAACGACCTTATTAAGGGTACCTTGGCACACAAATCAATCCAGCTCTGCAGTGCCATGCGCAAGAAAGAACGTAGTGCAAGAGCAGGTACATTCCTGTAGGCCAGGTGAGGACATAGAAGGAAAACAGCAGCTGGGGAACAGAAGGAGATTTGGCACCTGGAATTGGGCCTGAAGATACAGATGGGCTTTTTTGGAAATACTGAGTAGCTTAGGTAGGTTTTGTTGGATTTTTTTTTTTCCCCTCTTTAAGGACAAAAAAAAGCAGCTGGTGGCAGTTTAATACCAGCATACCTTAAATGCAGCAACAGAACACCTAGCAAAGCACTTGTGACACTGCCATGAATACCAGATGAGCTCATTACACTCAGTGCTATCACAATGAATAGCAAATGAACCCATAACAATAGGGCACTTCAAATAAAGTATTACCCTGTAAAAAGTTACTACTGACACAAAAGAAATATTACACTTCTCATGGCCACCCCATGGTGGGCCAGCATCCCTCTTCTCAGCCATTTCCTGAAGTCAGGCAGGTAGGTTTCCACCTCAGCCACGCAGAAAATGAAGAACAGTCACGTCTCCTTGGGCACATTCAACCTACAGATTCATGTCATTGCAGCGCAGAGGTAACAGCTAGATGGGTGACATTTGTTCTCCTCGAATGTCAATGCCAAAACTCCCACTGATGACAACAGAGCCAGGCTTTTGACTTTGTTTACCCCACCTGTTCCTAAGGACACAGAGCTCTCTGGCTCGTCACCCCCTCAGAAGCTCCCTCCCCAAACAGTGAGGTTTCTCCTGGTACCTTTTTCACCCAGGGCACTATATTCTTCCTCAGTCTCAGCTGGCGACACTGGACTTCAGTCAGCCCCAGGCACTTCCCAATCTGTTTGTCGGAGAAGCCGATCTGTTTGGCCTTCCTCAACGTCTCTTCTGGAATTGTTTCACTGGAATTAAACAAATGAGAGAAAAGAGCTGCATGAAGCTTTACAGCAATACTTAGATGACATGTGAGCCCTTGTGCCTTCCATAGTGCACCGAGGGGCAGCTCCTATAGAAGCATGCACAGAAAGGCAAGGAAAGAAGACCCAGCTAAGCCAAGTAATCCTTGTGCATAAAAAAAAATGTATTTTTTTCTTGCTTCATGTCCCGCACAAATGTCTATTAGGCAAAACCTGATGCTCAGAAGTGAAACATTTTCCTTCATCACCCTTTGAGACAGGATTGACTCATGCTGGGCCCACAAGCTCCCAGGCAGCACTCTCCTCCAAGCTAGTACAAGGTCACAACACCTGTATGGCCATTGATCATTGCAGCCTCCACACACAACTCAGCACCACAACCCGTCTCAAAGAAGCCCTTCTTTCTGCTGTTTGGGATGCTCTATGTTCAGCCATGGCCAGTAGTTAGAAAAATCATTTAACTTCAGAGATATGGAATAAGAATGGCCTTTGTCTACTCATGAGCAAAGGTAGTTCTCCCCTTCTGTCAGTCTCAAGTGAACTCTTTTTCCATGTAATTTGTGCTACTTCTTGCATTACGAAAAGGAGGAGAGGAAGACAGACAGGGTAGAACACTGGCAACTTTTTTTTTTTCATATCTGCATTCAAGGTCTCTCAATGCTTCTGCATGTTCTTGCTCTCTCATTTCTGCTTTTAAGGAGTTCCAGTTTTTGCTGCTTATTTCACATACCTTGCTTTCCCCCAGCCATCTCTGCAGCTCATGATTCCTCACCCATTTGGATTTTTTCATCTTCACCATTCCCACTTTACTCCCTCCATCACACACTTTTTTCTCTCCTACACTACTTTTGTTTCACTTTGACTCCACCTATACCCCTGATAGCTCCTGTCTGTTTTTAAGCTACCTTTTCTAAGCGTAGCTTTTGCAAAAACATAAAAAAGCCCATGTCTTTTTACCAGCACTTCTGCTTTTCATCTTCATTGCCAAGAGCATCCTTGCCTGCCCAATAAATCAATATTTTATGAGTAAGCAAGCTCTGAATCAGGAAAAAGGAAATGATTAACAAACAAGCAATTTTCCTAAATCAGAGCTTTTGAATTACGCCCTTTGCTTGATGGTATTTTAAAACAAATAGCATTATGTTATTTGAGCAGGAGGAGAGGGTAAGGCCGCTTTATTGGAATGTGTCAGGAAGCTGAAGCATGAAAGAGAGCCATTGGGTTGGATTTTCCATTTCAGCTTGTGGAGCAGCTCCAGTGCCCTCAGTGAAGTCAGGCTAGCAGCAAAACAGGTGAGAGGCACAGAAGGGTCAAGCCAGATAATTTTGAGTGCAGAACTGTGGATGAGAAACTTTTGGGTCCAAATCCCTGGGAAGGTGAGCTTTTCTCTCTGACTTCCCCACTATCACCTCTCCTTCCTCTGCAGCACGAGAGCAGGTTACTTCACGAGCCTACAGGAGGGTGTCAGGTTGGTGAGTACTTGCAGAAAGGAAATGCTCCCTGTTAACTGCTGTGCTCTGCACCACGTCCCAGCCTGGCAGCAACAGGGCAGCAGGCAGCCTGCTCTGTCCTCAGCTGACTCCAGGCACGAGGATCACACCTGCACCCTTCATCTTCTTCACAGCCTCTATCACACCACTCTCCTCACTCCAACAGACCCTGCTCTTTGCTAGTCATAAGGAAATGGTCCTGCCTAATCCATGTTTAGCTTCTCAGGTTTTGGGAGACCTTCCCAAAACAGGACTCACTTTCCAGCAACCCAACAGTTGGATTAAAGCCTGCAGTACCCATGCACTAACTCCTCCACTGCAAAAACTCCTCCGCTTCTCCAGAGCCCCTTCTACCCTCTGCTCTCAGCTCAGAGGCAGGATTCCTTGCACGAAGCGTGAGCACCAGAACCAAAAGACATGGATGAGTGCTTTACAAGAGGAAACACAGCAAGAAAGATCTGCCAATTTCCTGGCAAAACAGATGCTAGCCATCACCAGCTCTCAGGAAGGACACAGACACATTAGATTCCTCTCCTAGGTTTGGCATTCCCAAAGTATGAGTGAGCAGACCTGATGACCCCAAGAAAATGAGCCTGTTCCTGTGCATGTTTGCTCCCTCGCTCTCGCTGTCTCAGAAACACACATTGCTGGCTGTCTTCTGATTACTGACAGAAAAAGAAAATTGCCTTCATTTGCAGCTTGTTTCAATTCCCTTTTTTTCATATCTCATTATAACGATATCATTCATCGTCCCCCCCGCCAGCCGGGTGGGCAGAAAAGCAGCAGTGATGATTTTGCACCGTGACGCTTTTTGCCTCGGGCTAGCAGCTCCAGTCAGGTTAGGACATTTACTAGGACACCCTGGTTAGGTTAAGACATCCACACCAAAAGGTAACCAGTTTGGCAAAGGAGATAACCAGTATGCAAGAGGAAAGCTGAGTACCTAAAAGGGAAATAGAAGAGTGAGTTTTTCCTCTGCTGCTCCCAATGCACAATAACAAGATAATAAGATTTCAAGGGGTCAATATGGAAGATGTGGTGGGAACCTCTATTCCAGCAGCACCTAGACAGGAAGGGTTTCCTCATTTCTCACGGCCATGGAGCTTAACATTGAGGAAGCACACCTGGATAACCACAAGGCAGGAGAGATCAGAACTGAGAATCCAGCCCTGTGTATGGAAGAGTTTTGCCATTAAATAGTTAAAGAAAATCAGCACAAGCCAAACACTCAGCAGTGCTGCTTTCCAAGTTCTTGAAACCAGAATCTGCCCTGAGATTTCTATTTACTAATAACGCTGACTTTTAGCACTTATACCCCAACTTTCACCTGAAGAATATTAAGAAACATGCAAACAGTAGGCAGCGTGATGCTTAAACTGCAGACAGCAAGACCGAGACACACAGAGGCTAAGGAGGGATGATTTTCCAGATCCAGCATTGACCTAATTCTGTTGCCATAGCCTCTGCTCCCAGACAGCCCTTTGGACTTGCTGGAGACACTAAAGCCAGCAGTAGCAGATCAGGCTTAATCCTTTGAATGCTTGAGTGCAAATGACCCTTCCAAGAGCTCATCAGAAACTCAGCACTAAAATGAGAAGGAAAAAAAATTAAATAACCAAAACAGTCAGCTCTGACTGCTGCCAAACACATGAAACTGCCTCCCACCTTCCCCTGGGGCATCACTTACTCTTCAAATACAAACCAAAAGTCTTCCAAAGACGGAACCTCCTTGCTAGCTTATAATCAATTCTGAAACAAGGGAAGATTAAGTGGCCATTAAGTGGCTCCTTTTCCTAACATTCACCTTCACAAAATGACAGCCAGGAGTTTCAGAGCTACAAAACCAGATGATCAGACTTTCTCCTCACTGCCATAAGCACTCAGTGGCTGTTCACTTCCTTGGAAAGCTGAGCGCCCTGCACACTCTGCACTTTATACACAACTGAAGCCTTTCCCAAACCTTGCTTGTGCCCCTGTTTCACATTCCAGTGTTGATTTGTTGCTGCTTTTTGTTTAAAATTCTACCCTGTCATCTTCGGAACTCCATCCACTCGCTTCTTCTTCAATAACAAACGATAAGAGGAAATGGAATAAATTCCCCTTAATGAGGAAATTTTCACCTGGCACAGAGGACCTGGGGAAATCTATTAACGGACTGGAAGAATGCTGGCAGCATTGCAATTACCAGGAGAGGCTGCTTGCTCCAGCACGGCCCTCTCTTCCACTTGACTGCCTTTCACCTGACGCACTGCTGTTGGAGGAACGCTGAATAAACGTGCTGGTAGAAAGCCCCAGCTCCGTACACAACGCGCTCTTTTTCTTGACCTGTTTCATTTTAGGTAGCTTGTCAAGCTTATGCCCGTCTTGCAGGTCACTTAGGAACACACCAGTGGGCTTTAATCAACATAAATAAATAAATATCAGGAATAGTTTGTGAACTGAAGGCCAAAGCCTGGGCTGTGAGCATCTGGCACTCAGCTTTGGTTAATATTCGCCCCGTAAGCCCACGGGACACCCCTGCAGGTCACCACTGGTTTATCTCAGAGCTATTCACATGGCCTGGGCAGGCAGGGAGGATCTGCAGAGGTGAGCACACTCCAGCTCAGCCCACCAGTCCCAAATTCATCTCCTCCTACATCTGGAGCTCAGCCAAGAGTTTGGCCGTGCAAGCAAAGCAAACCAAAAGCAAGAGGGGCTGGAGCCAAACTTCCTGACGTCCAGTCCTGAGAGAACTCCTCCTTTTACAGGAGTGTCACGGACATGGAAGGTTTCAAAAGCCTACTTGATGCCAGGCTGCATTATGTTCAAGGAGGAGCTGTTCTCCCTCTTCTCCTCACTGTCCCTCACTGCAAGGCTCCTAGCAGCATCCCTGACTGCCCCTGGTGTTTTACAAGATTTTGAACGTGCCACAATTAAAACAATAAGATCAGCATGTAAACTCCCTCCCCACTTCTCAAGGAGACATTGTCATCCTCTCTCCCCTCCTAAGAAACACCTCAGACGACTGACAAAAAGCTGTCAGAGGAGAGTTTAGGGAAGCAGGAGCTGCAAAGCAACAAACCTCACTTGTCAAACAACCGCTCCTTCAGTGCTCTGCATCTTTAACGTTCAGGTCCCTAGGCTAATAAATCTCATTGAGGAGATCTTGATTTAACTAACACGAGCCTCACGTTGTGCCCTAACACCTAATCGACTCACACCTGCAATCCAGGGATGTGCTGAAGCAACAGCCCAAACAGCCAAGAAATGGCTCATAGATGCTTCCTCAAAGCCTGTTTTCTACCACAGCTGGCAGAGAGCTTCGAGGGCTTTCCTGGGATGCTGCTCCCCCACAGCCAGCGTGTACATTACTAGAAGCAGAGATTCCCCAATGGCTTTTAAAGGGCAGTGCCTTCCTGCTATCACATATATCAGGGAAGAAAGTGCACCCTGAGTTTTCACAAATGCAGAGATGCTTTAAAGGGAAACACAGCTGTGAAATTACTACCTATGGTTCTTAGAAGACAAGCGGAAAGTATCTTATGTTGGATCCCCACAAAGCACAAACAACAGCACTGCATAACTGCTTATACTATATTCTCCTCGTGCACTGAATTCCTAATTTATTCCTGAGTCTATCCTGCCCTCCAGTTCACCCAGAAGACAAAACTAATCTTCCCAGTTAAAAGCACGTACAACAAATACATCAGTGGCAGCTCCTCCAATAGCATAAATCAGAGCAGCCTCATTTAGAGTCACTGGATCTGTTCTGCTTTATGCCCACACAAGATCTCACCTATGCTTTCTGACCTGTCCCAAAAGCACACAAGTCAGCAGAAAAACTGCAATATAGACTCTCCTCCAAAACAAAGCTCTGAAGCATAACATTGTCAAACTACGATTGGTGTGATCCTTTCCCACTGCTTGCAGGCTGGCTAACTTGTTGTTCATCAAAATAAGGATCTGCTGTTCTTATAAATGTGAGAAATTGAGCTTTAAGGAGGGAGAGCTCAGCTCCCTGCCCTGCCAGACTGCTGGAGACTTTGGGCAAGCCTTCCCATCTCTGTGCTCATCTCCTCAACTGCAAAACAGGGGTTTATCATGCTCCTCTTTTCCCATTTGAATTCAACTTTCCAGTTTTTATCAGTACTGAAGTGTTCTCTAGGCACCATGCTCACTCCTCTGACTATTGCAAGATGGCCCAAATTTCCCAAGATCTTATTCAGAAATTATGCCAGCAGAGACTCTGCCCCCGCTATCCCTCCTTGTCCTCCACCCCTAAGAGCTCCCAAGTGATGACAAATGCAACCATTTGCAGGTTCAGGTGCTACAGATACGCCCAAGTGACTTAGGAGCACAAGTCCTACTGATTTTCAATGGGAGCACAAAGTCAGGAGCAGATAAAAATAACCATGGCCACATGCAAAAAAATCCTCACTGGAGACAGCCAAAGAACAGGTACTAACCCCAAAAGAGGCTTTTCCTGGCTTTGCTCGTGCCATCAAAGTGTCCTGAAACAAACACACTCCAGATGTTACTTCCAAGTTTGGGCTTTAGTCATGCTACTGAGGATGAATATGGCATCTGACCCCACTGCAAATCTGACTTATTCTGGACTCCATCTATTACCCAGCCTCATCTCGGACAGCTCAACATGAGCTGTTCAAATTCCCTCCTCCTTCACAAGCTGTCAGGGTGACCAACAGCCAGTGGGGTCATGCTAGGACCCTGCCCCTCCATTCTCTCTTATAGGACAGGCAATGCCAAATCTCAGGAAAGAATTTCTAATAACAGCACAGCCTGTTGCACTGCCACTGCTCCTGGACTGACAGCACGGGACGGGGCTTTCTCTTTCCACGTACACGTTTATGTTTATGTGCAGTGGGGAAGGCCATAGTTAAGACTACATTACTGAAGACATGAAGGTAACAGATGAAAAAACAATGCAAGTTCAAACTTGAAATGAGAAACATGCAGGTCACTGGAGAAACAGCAAGGGCACTTATTTGATGTGTGTAGTATTAGTGGATATTCACAGAGGTATGCTCAAAATGGCTTTCTTTTCCCAATTCAACTCAGGTCATTTGCTTTCCTGCAGCCAAATCACATCACCTGAAACAATCTCTTCTCCCTCCATCTTAGAGGACCCGGAGTCAGAGCTGAAATGAAACATGGCTACAGCATGACCAAACCTATGTAGTTGCCCAAGCACCAAGTCCAATCCTCTCTGGAAAGAAGCTTGCTGGGACAAATGTAAATGAGGCAACGGGTGCCCTTCCCACTCTCTGCTGTCTCTGCAAATGATTGGCCGTGCTAGTATACCAGCGAGACAAATGTGGATGGAGTTACAAAGGTTTGTCTCCCCCATAACAGCTCCCCACGTAACATTTCACACATGGAAACAGCACCCCTGCATAAATCAGCGAGGCACTGTGCTCCCTTTGAATCACCCCCTACAGCTCTGGCAAGGCGATGCGAATGCTGCTTGATGAACTGCTCACACACTTGTCCCTCTGCCTCTGATCTCCCTTCCCCATCTGCCTGCTGTATCCACTAGTTCTAGCTCTGAATTCCCTCTTGGCAGAGATCATCTCCTTGTTACCAGTATCTACAACAGCTCTGCTGGGCCCAAATCCAGACTCTTGGCAGAGCTGTTACTCCAACTATATCCAAAAACTCACTGCAGATAACTACAAAACCACTCAGGAGACTAAAAGAAGGGATGGATTTGACTGAACACAAAGAGCTTGCAAGCAGCAACCGTGCCTGGGAACAAGGCAAACGCTTCTCCTTATAGTAACTATATTTCAGCAACAAAGATTTGAAGCAATGATTGTGTCACAGCCCATTCTTTTCAATTGGACATAATCCCACAGCACAGGTAAAACTCAGTGCCAGGCATGCTGGGGACTGGAAACAGCTGGCTGCAAGAAGAGCACATGCATGCCAAGTCTCATTTGCATCACTCAATTAGCTTTCCCTTGGCTATTGCGGAGATGTGTTTCGTGATGTGGCTCGCTGGACTGGTCTCTTAGTTCAGGTCAGGAGTGCTTCTTCCCAGCTCTTTGCTTTCAACATAATGCAGTTGGACGGTCCACCTCCTCCCTTCAGTGCAGCTTGTGAGGTAAGGCAGCTTCATTGGGAAGGCTGGAGTAAGGACAGCAAAGTGACAATCTGCATGGACCAGCGAGTGAAACTAACTTAATTTACATCATCAGCAATCTGAGCTGTATTGCATGAATTCCTTTAGAGAGAATGCAACACTGGGTGGTGACACACACAAAGTTTGACACTGCAGAAGGGCTTGGTTACTTGGTTAGTCACCAGCAGGATGAAAATGAGCGTGGGATGGCACTAGCCACTGGTCACATCACTAGTGGCATTACTGCCAGCCACTCATAGCAGAGAAAGGGAAAGCAACTGCAGTGCTAAAGGACAGTTCAGCACAATTAGCATCTGTGGAGTGATGATGAATAGGTAGCAGCTGAGGCTGGGATCAACCTCTGGGATCCCAAGTGCATTGTTCCAGAGCATGCCACTCCAACAGAAAGGAAATTAAATTGATTCTAGTGGGTTTTTTTTATTCTTCTTCCCCAGGAGCTGCACATATATATTTAAGGCACTCAAGACAAATGTAACATGACACAGATGTTAGAGGGCAAAAGCTTGTGCAGCCAAACAATAGATTTCTGTAAATAATCAAGCTACTGCTTCCCTTCAACATCTCCCTCCACATTTATTTTTGTTTAGCTCCAGATCCAGCTTGTTCCGGGGGGCAAAGGAGACCAATAGCTGCTCAATTAAAACTCTGCAGCTGGTCAAAGAAGCAGAAATCGCAGCAGGCGAAGGCGGCCCTGTGCTGGCTGCGGTGCGCTCCCAGTGCCATCAAGTGGTGAAACACGGTCAGGACAACGAGAATCTGAAGCAGGAAAGCTGGCCAACACGTAGCCAATAACTCAGCAAAGAAGTGCTCCCAACCTCGTAAACCATGCAAGGAAAGCTCAAGTCAGCAAGAGGCTGGAACTGAAATACAGTCAAGCACTTTAATTTACTGCTATCTTTCCTACTTATTTTTATATGGTCATCTTTCTTAAGGAAAGAAGAAGATTTATATTTAAAAATGTCTGGAATTACGGGTGTTTGAAAGTGCAGTACAAAAGCAACGCAGACACAATCACAGCAAGGCAGAAAAGCTTAAAAATCGATTGGCCAGGAAAAAAAATGCACTGTATTTGACCCTGAGGTGTATTAAGTCAGGACAGGTCCCATGTTTGAAGGCAAACCTGTCCTAGGAATGTGAGTGCAGCTTGCTGTTACGATTGCAGGCCATCCACATTTCCAGTCCCTGCCTCACAGAGGATTTTCCAAAATAAACTAGCACTTTCAAAATCCCCACATGCAGTAAAAATGCCTGAATGCTCAAAGGTTCTTTTTCCCAAAAGGGTGTTCTCAGACATTTACTTAATCTGGGTGAAGCAGTGAACTGGGGTTTGAGGAACTCCATTTACACTGAGTACCAAAACAAACTTCTCAGCATCAACTACCACAGTTTTCCCAGCAGAAGAATCCCCAGGAAGACCAACGTGTTCTGGGACAAGGCTGACGCTTTGCCTTACTGGTTTGCTTCCTTCAGGATCTTCTCCATGTTCACGATGCCGCGCATCTTATACAGGAACCACTTGTCAATGGCTGTGAGCTCGTGAATGACATCCACAGGGACTCCATCATCCAAGGCCTGCAGGAAAGAGGAGAGAACCCACCAGATGCTTGAACACCTGCTTTGCAAATAGAGCAAATAGTAGCAGCAACTATGTAACACAAAGAGATGAGCAGCAGCATAGGCAAACAAACCAAAGGCGTGCCACAGCAACCCAAACTGTGCCCCTCAAGCAGAACACAGGGATGGACCCGCCACTGCTGCACAGTTGGGCAATGAGAGCTGGCTTCTGCCTGAAGAAAAGAGAGAAATTGCTTTTTGCAGAGCCAGCAGCCAAACTTCAACCAGTGGCAACAAGGACGGGTGGCCACCGAGCACGTGTGCCTTACCTACCCGTGGCTAAGCACCTTCAGCCTGCTGTGCCCACTGCCCATCCATGCCCCTGGCCACCACGTCACTTGGATCTCAGTCCCGCTGTGAACTCATTGCTGCAAATGCTAAACAGGAAGGCCCATACTCTTAGCTGTGAAGAAACTCATTGCTTTGGAGCATAAGTCTCAATGTGCCCATTGAAAATAAGACTTGAATCAAAACACACGGCCTTGAAATACACACACCTCTGAAGTAAAGGAGAATCCTGCCCTGGGCAACACTTGGCAGCTACAGCATAACTCCAGCTTTCCGGGGCTATGTTTTATTTTTTTAATTTTTAATCAAACTATTCACACCATGGGGTTGAAAGGTTCCCCACAGAGCTATTATACAAAAGACAGCATTTGACAGGACACTGCAATATTAAAAAAGATCTTGGAGAGAGCCCCCCAGTACGATAGTTCTGTCTCCTATCACTGATAGTTCCTGGGTCTCTCCAGTGGTGTACAGTTACAGCTCTCCTGATAACACAACTATAATCAACCATAATGATAATACCAGCATGCTATCTTTGCTGAGCTGAAGTAATCAGACTCATTAATTTGTTACCATGCCTAATTGTTTTCTTGCAGGGCAACATGCCTGGAACAAAGCCAGAGCAATGCCACTGAAGAAAACTCCTGCATTAATGCCGGGATGAGCTTAGCCCACTGCACATCGCCATCATTTCTCTGAGTTATCAGGCTGAGGACGCAACGTTGTACCATCCCCACTTGCTTTGGTGCTGTGATCTGGAGGTTTTATTGCAGCATGCAATAAAATGCATGGGTCAGAATTTGCAGACAGCTCTTACTCCCAAACTACCACACCACAGGGGTAAATCAGGTTTCCAAGCAGAAAGTCCCTGTAGGATTTGTAGCGCTGGACAACACTCTGAGTGCTTTCCTCTACTTATACCTACATGGAAGAATACAGCCTAAATAGACCACGGGGAGGGAGACACACACACACAAAAAAAAGAGTCTGTCAGCAGCACTGCGTGGCTTTAGATCTCTGCTCACCTTCACGAGTGTGCTGGGCTCCAGGCAAGCAGCAGGGCTGGCTCAGCCATCCATGCTGTCTCTGGGGCCGGCACACTTGTTCCTTCCATCTCACGCCTGCTCCCCAAGGAAGTACTCAGCTGGCTGCAGGTGGGAGCACGAGTGCAAGCTGATGTGTCTGCAGCGTGGACAACTGGGAGTCCAGGACCCCAGTGTGAAACAGTGCAGATCGAGCCCACAGCATAAATCCACTGGTATATAACCCCTAAGAGAGTCTATAAAAGACCTGATATAACCAGAACAACCCTCCCTGCCCATCAGGTGCAGTTATATCCCTGCAGCCCTCTGCCCAAAGAGGGGGAGAAGATACAGAATTATCTTCCTCCTGTTTCAAACAAAGCTGATGGCTAATGGGGACTAACTCTTGGCTTTTAAATGTCAGCAAGGTGAAAAGCGATTTCCAGGCCCGCAGCCCCAGCTGCTGGAGGTACCTCATACTGATATTGCTTCCCTCAGTTATTAATGGGGATGAATTAGTGCACAGTGTCAGACACAGGCAGCTCTTTATAGGGAGGGATTAGGACTTTGATCCTCCTTTTTTTTCCTGATAGCTCCCAGTGAAAATGCCACCAGCTGGGAACACCCGGAGTGTTCAGAGAGGCCCAAACTCACCTTTTATCTCCCTAAATTCCCTGTGTCAACATGGGGCTAAGATTAACCTTTACAAAAGCCCCGAGTCGCTCAGAGAGATGATAAAAGATTTTTCCTCATTTGTAAGAGAAAGCTGTAACAGACACCAAGCACAGTTGCAGAAGGATGTGCTACACTTAGGATGATGCATATTTCCCCAGTTTGAAAAGCAAGAGTCAACAGCTGGACAAGTCACACACACACTCAACGACTTGTGCTTTTAATTCAGGTCACTTATAAGACAGACAGCTATGTGAAAAGCTATTTACAAATACAGCATAACACCAGCTCCCCTCACTCACAGAGGGAGTAATGAGGTCTCTAAACAAGCAGAAGGGGCTTACAACGCAATCTCTGATAGAAAACACAATAAGTGGGCTTTCACTGCCAGAAGGCTTGCAACTTAAAAAAAAAAAAACATACAGGTTTTCAAACTTAAAAATAAATAAATAAATAAATAAAATAAAATAAAATTAAAGCACGATCTGTAGAAGATAACTGCGCCCTTCTCCTCATTCAGAGGGTGGTGACGCACTGGCACAGAGGGTGGTGAGGCACAGGAACAAGTTGCCCAGAGAAGCTATGGATAACCCATCCTTGAAGGCATTCAAGGATGACTTTGAGGTCAGATGGGATGGGATCCTGGGCAGCCTGATCCAGTGGGCGGCACCCAGCTCATGTCCCAGGAGAGCAGCCTGATCTGGCAGGTGGTGTCCCGCCCATGGCAGGGGTTGCGACTGGATGGGCTTTAAGGTCCCTTCCAACTCAAGCCATTCTATAATTCTATGACTCTTCATAGAGGATAGGGACAGATGAACAAGTTAGCTGCAGAGAAGTCAAGATGTGAAGTTGCACGTTCATTAAAGTAACTGACCATGAGATATACACAAGCAAACACCGTGAAACTGAAGGCAGAAATAATTATGTACCCTACCTCCCTTTATAGTAGCACTCACTCTTACCTAGAAATCTTGAAAGATTATTTGATTTGCCCAGTGTGACCGGAGACGAGTTAAAGAATGCTAAGGAACTTGTTTCAAAGAACAGGGGATTCCTGGATGTTAGATTAAACGTGGACTCAATTGCTTTTCAAGCTTCAAGCCCATGCAGCAATTGCAAAAAGACAACACTCCCAGACTGCAGCTTAGCAGTCTGTCATCCTTTCCTTCAGTTCACGAGACGATCTTCATTCTTAACTTCTTCCCTTCCCGTAAAACTAATGGTAATCTACCAAACTGGCCAGTTTTGCCTGTCACACTGGCTTAAATAAAGGCTGAATGCTAGCTAGTATTTACCAAACAATTATATTACAGGAGCAAGCAAAGTGATCTAGATTTCCACCAGCACCAGCACTAACTGTACTTGAACAGCAAAGATGCTACTGATGTCTGATGTCTGAGCGTGCTTGGCAGAACTCAAAAAAGGAGTGAAGAACACTTGACTCCAGCACCTCAGCTGACTCAATTTGGTAGCCATAATTCAAGGGACATCAGTCAAGGGCTTTTTCTATCTTTTGTTACCTTGGCCACTGCATATAGCCGAGTGCTGGATGGCTCAGAGAGTTCTTTCTGGAGATCTGTGCCAGCTGGCCAGGCTTTATTCATGGGCAGATGTGAAGTGAAGCCATCTATAGAGGGGTGGCACATTCTCAGAGCCTTTTGGAAGCTCTCTTCAAAAGTGCGTCCAATAGCCATGACCTGTAAGGAAAAATACTTCCACATCAGTTACAGTGAGCTGCTGCCCACCTATCCCCTGACAAACAGATGGGTGCAAGTTTAAGTCATTAACAACGGACATACAGAAAGATGACAGCCTTCAAATCTGCTCCTTACAATAGCCACATTGGCTTTAAAATCAGTGGCAGCCCCAATTCTAGGCCTGACTCCACCAGTAATTACCAACAGCAAGTTACAAACAAGTGACTCTGCTCTGCTTTCCTCTCCCTACCTGTAAATATAGGAAGCCACTGCTCTCCTTGTAAACTGCTTTGAAGCACTGCAGCACTGGAAAGCATTATGCAGCAGCATGGGTGTGGTAATACAGAAGGATATTTCTGTTTAACACCCTGTCAGTGAGAAAAACTCACAGTGGGAATTTTAAGGTTCGGAAGAAATCTGCTCCTCTTCCTGTGAATTACATTTAACAGTGACACTCCCCTGTGAGGGCTCTCTTAAAGGATTATTCCTGCTTTGCACCGCAGCACTGGGGTTTCCCTCCTTCAATCTTGGCATCAGCTCCAGTAAGAAAACAAGACTTTCTCTGTGGAAACCTGTGAGGTAACAACAGAGCCCTTTCACAAAATTTCTGCATGCCAGTATGGTAAAACGCTAGCAGCATAAAAATCTCCTCCAAAAACAATGTCAAAAAATGTCAGAGAAAATAATAACATTGTTTTCTCTTTTCTCACAGCTCCAGGCCATTGCCCAGCACAACAGAGCTCTGGAAAAAAAACAGGCCAGGCCAGACTGCTCAGTTAATAAAAATGCAGTTGGTGCTGCCATCTGCATTTAAGTTCAGGCCTAGGGAGATGACTGTGCCATACTAATATAGACCAAGCTGCCAGAAGCCCTGTGCTTCAGAAACACCCTCTCTTCCTGGAGACTGATCTTTTTGCTGAGTGCATGCCAGCAGCAAGCTGCATCTCTTCAGCCTCTCCATCTCTGTTTCAGCTCAGCAACAGTAGACCAGCATGGCTGGATCTCTCCGACTCTCCCTTTGCCCAGCATCCTGTTTTGAGAAGGAGACAAGGGATTCATGTGGTTCTTCTTTTGTGGCATACAACCACTGGAGGGACTCAGTATTTCCTCCTGCAAATAGATATGGCTAGCAAGCGATCACCATACAGCTGTGTGCACAAGGCATCTGCACTTAGGAACTCCAGCTCTGCAGCACAGTCCGAAAACTCACAAGCATAGAGGGTTAATATTAGTAAACATCAACTCACTGAAAAAAAAAAATGCCTCATTGACATTAAAAGCCAAAATTGCAAATGGAAAATGAAATTCTAATTAATCCCTCCAATTGTGATGAAGGCTCATTGTCTGAGCAAGGTAGAATTGATGTTAGGAAGGTCTCGTCAAAATAATTGAATCAAATAGCTACTTGAAAAGCATTAGGAGAAAAAGGCAGCTGAAAATCATATGAAATTAATTACTTTGCTTTGGTAGTGGTATGTAATTAACTAATTAAGAAGGTAATTTATCCATTTCCCTCCTCTTAAAATTTGGTCTGAAAACGCTGCTGTTGTCACAGACACCTTAAAATCATGGTTTAAAGGTCCTGCTGTCATGTTCCAGATACAAGAGACTCAATCACTAAGATAAGTCAAAACTTCAGAGCAATATTACATGTTGTGCTTGGATTTCAACAGCAGAAGCAGGTGAGATTTGGCACATGGTTTTAACAGGGAGGACAAATAATGACGGAAACAACTGAAAGCATCAGTGAAAATCATCTGCATCAGTGAAAATCTCAACAAACAATAATTCTTGACTTTATACTCTAATTAACCATCACTACAGAACTCCAAGCAAAAAAATAACTCCAGAAGTCTTACCACGGGCGTTATGAATGAAGTCAATCTCAGGTGATCCAAAGTGGTCTCCTCCATTAAAAGGCAAACCATTTATACATCCCTACTGTGATATCCAAGATTACACAGCCCAAACTCACTTCAGTTGAATGAAGGACTGGATAAGAATCATTTGACCTGAATTAACGTCTTCAAAAGCCATTGGGCCCAGGAAGATAAATACTCTGAGGGTTTTCAGTCAATGGCTCTCCCAAGCGGTGGAATGGAGGGGAAGGAGAAAATCTCACACTCACCTCTCCCACGCTCTTCATGGAGCTCCCAATCCGGTTGGAGGTGCCCTGAAAACGGTCCAGATCCCAGCGGGGTATCTTGGTAACAACGTAATCCAGGCTGGGCTCAAAGCAGGCTGTGGTTTTTCCTGTCACCACGTTCTTGATTTCTGGTAAGGGGATCCCCAAGGCAATTTTGGCAGCGATGAATGCTAATGGATACCTGCCACAGAAGAGAGGTAGAGAATGGTAGAGTAGGAATTAGTTTGCTTTTTGCAATTTGCTTGCACTGCAAATGACAACAAAACTTCATAGGCCCCTCAACCTGCTTTAATTAAAATATTTGCAGTACTGAATTGCAACAGTTCACTCACTGTTCCTGGCACACTGTTAAGTGTCAATGATCTGAGAAGTCTCAAGCTTCCTGAGATAATTCCACCTTTCATGGCTTTACTCTATGGATATCAATCAGTTGTTGAAAAGAAAGCAAGAGCCCCGAGTTTAAGCTATGGCCCTGGGGTTCAGGACATTTGGGTCAGGTTCCTGGGTTTTGCCACCAAATTCCTCTTAGTACAGCTTCTCCTTGCCTTAGAACTACGGGTTTGGTTTTGTTCTTACGCAAATACTGAGCTTCTGAGGGCCTGAACTGTGCTTTGCACATGACTACATGACATTAATTCCTGCTTGTTTGCAGTCATTGGCAGTCTACCTGTATAAACACTTAGACTGACTGCCTAATAGTCTTGAGGAGAGACATCTTAACAGAATATCACATGTCCCAGGTGAACAACATGCCTGATACACAGAGCTATAACCACGTGCTCTACTGTGGTTCCAAGGCTGAATGATCACGAAAATCAGAAGATCAGGGCTCCTCCTCGCGGTACGACCAGGTCTGCTGCATTTCAGTTTTGTGTCCTGTGTGAGAACTGAACGACTCAACTCTACAACTGCATGAGACATTCCTGTCACTGCGGGCAGGCTGCTGTCCTGGCTTGCCACTGCCCTGTCAGGGCTGGGAGCTGGGACTGCCATCATCGTGCATGGACCACTGCACACACGCATGGCCTTGTCAGTTAGGAAGGAGCCAGGTTAACGACCTCAGCTCTGTGGCTAACACTAAAATTGTACAGCCTGCACTTCTGCCGAGAATTTGGCAGCAGCATAGATGAACACCAGAGTTCATGTTTTTTCATTTAGGAAATGAACTTCAAGGGATTCTTCATGTGTTTCTTTTTTCTTCCTTTTCCTCAAAGGGAGAAGTAGCTTCCCCAGACTATTGGGGAAAGTTATGG
Source organism: Penelope pileata (assembly GCA_013396635.1). Classification (NCBI taxonomy): domain Eukaryota; kingdom Metazoa; phylum Chordata; class Aves; order Galliformes; family Cracidae; genus Penelope; species Penelope pileata. The sequence continues at coordinate 1,054,820 of WBMW01002327.1, forward strand.
ACTTCCCCCATGCCTCAAAAATGTCACTTTTCATTTGAACACAGGAATCACAAGAGGAAAATTTGATACTAGGGGCTTCAGCAGTCTACACGGAACCAAAGTTAGTTCCAGGACAGCAACAGGACTGGAGATGACTGGTCTGTGAAGCTGGCCCAGCTGGAGCAGAGGGAACGCAGGGAGACTGCCCACAGACCTGTCTGTTATTCTCATTTTGCTAAGGTTGTCATCCTTCACAATTTCTAGTTGGATGGAAAAGCCTTATCAGCAGACACGTTACTTTAGTCCAGTATTGGAAGAAAAATCTCATCTTGAAAAATCACCTAGAATATTCCCCACATCTTCCACTTACACCACATACTTTCTCATGACTGGTACTGACAGCTGAACCACTCTGTTATAAAATACACACTGCACAAGCAGCCAGAGCAATATTGTATGAGGTACTGTATATATCAACTAGCCCTCAGCCTAATGTCCTATGATGCCATACACATTTCCTCCCCCATAAACTGATATTGATAGCAGAGAGCAACTTTTTACACAGTCAGATAGTAACAGCACAAGGAGGAACAGTTTTAAACTAAAAGCGAGGGAATTCAGAGTCAATGTCAGGAGGAAATTCCTCATTTTAGGGTGGTGAGGCCCTGGCACAGCTGCCCAGAGAGCTGTGGTTGCCCCATCCCTGGAGGCATTTAAGGCCAGGTTGGATGGGGCCCTGGGCAGCCTGAGCTGGTGAGTGGCAACCAGCCCACAGCAGGGATTGGAACTGGATGGGCTTTAAGGTCCCTTCCAACCTAAGCCATTCTTTAATTCTATGAAATCTTCCAGAGTCTTTTGCTCATTCACTGGAAAGGATATTTGGGGTCACCATTCAACAGCACCATCTGCAAAAAATCTGTAGCTTTCTGAATTGAGTTGCAAGCCAAATCCAAACATGCTTCTTGGAACCTTCCTCTGTGCAAACAATTCCCTCCCTCAAGATCTTTTCCCTACAACACTTCTGTCAAAGCCATTTTCACGATGACTTTCTTGAGCTGCTTCCAGTCAGACACCATCCACTTACAACAGCTGTTAGGAAAACCCCCAGTGCTTGATCTCACCCAAAGCTCTCAGCACGAAGCTGCCTGGAACCCAAGTGGCTCCAGTCTTTCCAGTGCATCATTCAAAAGCCAGATCCTTGCTGTTTTTTTGAGAATCCCAGATGTGATTTTCCCTCCTCAACTCAATGGAAGCTTGAGCACACCCGTTCAGCTTCCTGTCCTAATACACTGTAGAGCTACCTATCCAGATGTAGGTCTCATTTTATTATCTGCAAAGCCACCATTTTAAATATATATCACACCCACAGTGAGACCACAAAAACAGTTACATTTTGCTGCAAGTCTGTTGTCAAAAAAGAAAACAAAAAAATGCCCACTCTCTGATATCATGGCCTATCCCCACTCTGCTACGGCACTCAACAACCACAGGAATTGTTGAAAACTGCAAATTATAGATTAATTTGCACCTCTCAACAGCATCTGCAAAGTGCAATTAGGAAGCCAATTTCTAAACAGGCTGCTCTGACCATCCTCATCTTGATTAGCTTATGAGTAGCCAACAAAACAAAGGCAGCAAGCAATACCATTTGCATCAATCTGACAGACAGCTCATTACTAACTGTCCTTTGGGTCCCAGAGGTGATTTGCAGCCAACATATGGATACAGTGGATATGCTTTGTAAGGACAGCTATTAGGCTCCCCTCCCACACACCTCCTGGGAGTTTTTTCATTTGTAGTAACAGCATCAGCAGGCTGGAACAGACTTGGAGGGCTCACTAACCCCTTCTTCCATCTCCCAGCAGGACTGACTCTCCCAGGGTCATTCCTAGCAGATGCTGACAGGAGCTGTTCTTAGAAACTTCCCATGCAAAAATAGTTAACTTCAGTTTTCCTTGCTGCAAATTAAGCTTATTCCTCCTTGCCTTGACTGCATGGAAAGCAGATGCAGGAACTCTTCTTCCTTGTAGCTGTCATTTACATAGTTAAATTATACACCAATCCAACTCTCTTGCCATCACTCTCTTTCTGTTCTTCTCCGCTTCTTGTTTGTTTTGTCTTTGTTCTCTTTAAACAAACTTACCCTGTTGCCTTGGATGCCAAAGCTGAACTTCTCGAGAGTCTGGCATTAACTTCAATGATGTAGTACTCCAAGGAAGTTGGATGCAGAGCAAACTGGATATTACACTCTCCCACGATGCCCAAGTATCGGACAACCTTGATGGCCCGATCCCTCAGCATTTGACATTCCTCATTAGTGAGTGTCTGGCTTGGAGCCACTACAACAGAATCCCCTGGTTGTCGCAAGACAGCAGAGAAGGAAAATGAGAAGCAGTTCAGTAGCAGTAAATTCTAGCCACACAGGTTGCTTTGTCGGCTAAACCATTGCCAGTAATGAAGTTATCAAAAACATTTAAAACTGGATGCAATGAAAAGCACAGATAGTCAGAGGCCCAGAACTAGATTTTGGAGAAGCCAAAAGCCATCTTACGAAAAATTAGATGACAGGCGCAGGCTCAGCATCCAAGACTTGAAGAGCATTTCTGGAGCCCGCTTAATCAATCACACAACTATGCAAACTACTGCATAAAACAGTTAACAAAAGCCATTTCCAGTGATCTGCTCTGTGTCCAGACCTACCTGTGTGGACTCCCATCGCATCGATGTTTTCCATATTGCAGACCGCAATACAGTTATCAGCAGCATCTCTCACAACTTCGTACTCTATCTCCTTCCAACCAACAACTGACTTTTCCACAAGAATTTGGTTAGTCATTGCAAATGCCTAGGAATGTATCAGAGAAAAGGAAGAGACAAAACAAAAACCTTAGTAGAATATGCTCCTATACTGAAGGCTTCTGTTCTTCTCCAGACATCCCTGACCACCATGAAAATGAGAAGATAAGGATAAGCAAAGCTCATAGCACAGACGACAAGCATTTCAAATTTTCTTTAAAATAAATAAATACATTCATTATCTTTATTTGAAAGACACAAATGGTTGAAAGAGTAGGGCATCTGAGCTTGCAATGGCATCTAAAGAAGAAAGAGGAATATAAAAATATCAAAGGCTCCTATCACACAACAGCTAGACACATGTTTTTTTTTGTGCACATGGGCAGCCCTATGGAATTCAGTGGGACAGCTCTACAGAAAGCAAAATGACTAAGTGATGGGAAGTGCGGGTGCCAGCAAACACTACTTAATTAATAACACTAATAACGTTGCTTATCATTGGCATACTAACCAGAAGCAAAATTCATGATTTATTCTTAAACTAATCTTGCAAGCACTCCTCAGCACAAGAGACAAAAATGAAAAATACAGTTTGTTAGTAAATGAGCATAATCTAAGTGAATAAATGGCCTTAATACTAGCAGATAGAAAACATTAATCACTTCTCGCTTAAAATCCTAGGAAGTAACAGACACATTATCAATCCATCCTTTAGCAAAGCTTCTTCTAATGTTGCACATGAATCAGTTCTGTCTTGTCCCCTCTGCAGTTAGCTCAAGCTGTTATTCAAATATTGCCCTTAGCACAGTTGCCAAACTCACACAAGAAAAAAGAAAAAAAAGAAGAAAAAGAATTGTTTGAAGAGTGGCTCTCCACTCAGCCTAAGCAGGCACTGAATTTGCAGTGATGTAGTGGGAACACCTAGCTGTGCTTGTAAGACAACCTGTGCTTCTCCTCTCTTACTGTCTACTGTCTACCACCTCCTCTCACTCAAAATGAGCTCATTCAGGAGACAAGAAGTCAAGGTCAGAGCACTGGAACTAGCAGTGCTATGAAGAGATACACCCATAGGTGTTCAATTGTCTGAATCTGTCCGGAGTCCAGTGTCTGAAAATCTGGTTCACAGAATGGCTGCAAACCATCTTCATAACTGAAAAGGAAAGAACACAGTTTCTGCTGGGCTGTTGAAATGAGAACCCAAAGCTGAGCTAATCCAAAACCACCCAAGCTGTTTTTCACTGCCAGTTTTGAAATACTGTTCTTGATTCAAAATGCAGAAACTTTCTGTATTATTTTTCAGAAAATTAAAATCTTTACTTGGAGAAGTAAAACAGAATCGGACTTTGGGTAGAAAAAAAAATAAAGTTTCAGAAAGAGGAAAGTTTTACTAAAATGTGAACTGCCCCACTCCTAAATATTCTTTTTCCCCTCAGAAAATAAGATGTTTATGAAAAGCTATTGTTTCACACATTTGTGGGATTTTGTTTGTTGTTTTTTTAAAAAAAAAAAGAGTGCTGATCAAAACCAGCTACTGAAAAAAAATGCTTTGATACAAACCTCTTGGGCAGCTGCATTCACAAGATTTCTGGATGAATTTCTGCTTTCTCTAAACAGAGACCATGTGTAAACTTGGGCACGCAAAGCCTTTCCAACCTCAGCCACCGGTCTGTAAATGTGGGTTACTGCACCCACTGTGCAGTACCTCCTGTATCTGTCAGCCCTGACCATCGAGCCTCCCCAGCCACTGCCTAAGCAAATATTTACTCAACACTTTGTACACTGGCCCCAAACTTTGTTTGCATGACAGCAGTGTGGAAGAATACCAAAAAAAGTCATTTTCACACACAGCTATTAAAGGCTTTTCTTCTTTCCCAATTATTTCACCTCTCGCAGCAAATTTAAAGAAAAGAATCCCAGATTTCCTACAGAAAAAGTTCTCTCTTCACAGCCAGGAACAGCTGGTGGATGTCAAATTATGAAGTGTCATCCTGTTAGATCTTTACCCGAGCTATGATTCAACAAAAAAAACATTTTTAGGCAGAAATACAGCAGAGGTCCAAGCCTCCCAAGCCTGCTGACTCTGGTACCACAATTATCACTGAGCTTTTCAAAGGTTTCAAATTCCTTGACATCTTTCATGCACCACTCACTCCTGAAAGCAGCTGGAAATAATCCACTGTGATTCCTGTCAGACCAAAATTACTGAAACACTTGCTCAAATTAAGACCGGCTTCTCATTAACAGGTCTGTCACTGAACTTTTTCATTACCCAAGTCAGTAGCAGGAATTGTGAGAAGAGGGCATTAGAAGGAATGAGGATAACATTTTACAGGTAGGATGAAAAATGGAGTATGTATGAGTATAACCCCAAGGTCTGTAACTATTGGGAGAAAAACTATACAAAAAATAATCATCATCATCTGTCTAGACTATTCCTAGAGCCTGCAATCACAGACATACCTTCGTACCAAGGTCCAGCAAGCTTTCCTTATTGGTACATATGCCTGACCCCAGACCACCAAGGGCATAAGCAGAACGTATCATGACTGGGTAGCTGATCTTCTCAGCTGCCTCCAAAGCATCTTCAATCTTAAAGGAGAGAGGAATACATTTCAGAGACGATGAAAACAATTCAGATGAATAAAGTCAACCAACTCAGGTGACTCTGCTAACTGGAAATCCTATCAACAAGACATTAAGTTGTCTGAAGACAAAATGAAAAGAACGATGTTGTTTTGTGACATTACTTTGTTCTGCCAAGCAACAGAAAACTGGAACATGGGCTCACTAAGGTGACTTCTACCTTTAGCTGTGTGGAATTCCTTGCTGACTTCCCATGTCCTTACCTGGTCTGCTTATGTAGACTGTAGCATCCAATAACCCTTCCAACAGACATCCTGACTTGAAACCATTTCCTACAAACTCAAACGTGCCTTCCATTGAACCAATTACTTTTTCCACACTCTCATCCTCAAAAGGGATCTCAGCACTGCTGATTCAAAGGACCAGAAATCCTAAGCCTAAATGGCTTGTGTAGGCTTAAATTAAAAAAAGTAGCCACTGAAATGTTACAAACTTCGGTATTGCAGCACAGAAGTCACCCCACCCTCATCTACTTTTCAATGGATAAATTAGTTTATGCTTTCCAAGTGCTTAAGTGCATTTTCATCTGTTTTAAATCATTGTGAACCAGCACTAATCCCTGTGGAATGCTAATGAAACTGCAGAAACTGCAGAAGCTACGGTGTCCACACTTGTATTTAGCTTTCACTAAACAAAACTAGAGTATATTTTTTTAAAAAAATAACTTTCACAACAACAATAATAACCACATCTTCAGAATTGTCAGATTTACCGATTCCACTGCAAAGCTAGGAGCAATCTTTTCATTTAGCTCAGTCAGTTTATCTGAAAAAAGCTTTCTATCCTCTGTAGCCATGATGGATTCAACTGATGTACCTAGGACCTTCACACCATACTGCTGCAGTACTCCTTGCTTGAAGAGTTCCACTCCTGCAGAGCAAACAAAGCCACAGTTTTGAGGAACAATAGTAAATGAAGAAGAAGGTGTCCAGAAGCTATCTGACTACCTGACCACTTGCCTGGCCACATCAACAGATACAGTTCTTATTCTTTGCCAGTGTTAGAACTCAGAACCATTATATGAACATTCCTAGCCTAAAATCTAACACACATGGGATTAGTAATAAAGTTACTGCTTGATGGTCATCCAAGAAACAAAGCAGTGCAGTTGGATAACGTTGCAAAAAGGCAAATACAGCCAACTTTTTCTTTTGACCTCTGCCTCTGTAGCCTGAGTACCCCCAATTCAGTTACGAAAACCAGGAGGCGAGCTCCACCACAAGAAACGTGCAGTACTTTTAAGCATCAAAGGCAGTGATTAGATGCTATGTTCACAGATTAGCAATTACTCTTTCCCCCATGGTCAGCATCCATCTCTGCCTGCACCTCCAGGCAACGTATCACAGATGTTATCTGCACAAGTGAGAGCAATGAGTTTGCCTGCAGGGCCACCAAGGTGTCTATACCATACTCACCACAGTTGAGAGCTGTTTGGCCACCCATGCCTAGAATTAATCCATCAGGATGCTCTGCCTTGATGACCTCTGTGACAAACTGCGGAGTGATGGGGAGGAAATACACAGCATCAGCCTGCTTTAAGCCAGTCTCATTGGTCTGCACTGAAGCAATGTTGGGATTCATGAGGACAATTTTCACATTTTCTTCCTGAAAAATCAAAATCTGCATTAAAACTAGGCATACATGGAAAGAGCTAACAGCATTAACAGCAGCAAGGAGAGAAGGGGTTCAACAAAAAGTTCCACCACCAGCAGAATGTAGAAAGCCTGGTTCCTTAAGATATAGTACGTACTAAAAGACAAAGCCTCTGCCTTTATGAGCAAGGCAAAGGTTAGCCAAAACTTTATACTGCTTTTTCTCTGTCACAGATGAGAAACTGAGATAAAGAGATAGTAAAGTTTATAATCTGTTTCTTGCTATAACAATGAGGGTTTTGCCACTCTTTTGGCTACAGACAATTTCACTGCAGTTTGCTCAACAATGGAAAAGCCTGAAAAGAGATGGGGAGATCAATTCTTCTTACTCTCAAAATATTAGTGCATAAAGAGGAAGCCAACCAAGTCTTGCTAATGAGATCAGAATGCTTAAAAAATCAAAAAACAAAAACCCACACACATCAACATGGACAGATAAAGAGCAATATATTATTGCTTTGTTTGAAAAGTGTACTGGAAAGCATAAAGGCTGTGCTCTTGTTTTTATGGGAGCTCATTCTACTCTCCATCAGTTTCTGGTAAGGCAGTAAGCTACTACAAAGTAAGTAAAGTCTTTGCAAACAACGCCAACTACAGATGCAAAATACATTTTAAGAGAAAGCTTTGCCATATGGGAGTAGCAGAAGCTAAGAAACAAATATGGAAACTTTCAGAACAAACAGAACTGTGATCAGAAATATAAATCAATAGATAAATAAATAAGAGTTAAAAAAAAAACAGGAAAAGGGTTGGTAGATTAAGTCAGCCATTTCTCAAGCAAATGTTGTGAAAGTTTTTCTGGAGGTATTTTTCCTCAGTTCACAGAAAATATGAGAACATCACAGAATTTTTCTGTGGTTATTTCAAATTTGAGATTGCTTGAGCCACTGGTTTAGGGAAACCAATACATAGCCCACCTGGATTCTTACTGAATGCTCCTTCTGATGACTTAGATCAGGTACTGGATAATATTTATTCTCCTTCCTTTGATAACTCAAAGTATGGCTTTAAAGACTGTCTATAAATTTCTGTTGAAAATTTCTCCCATGAAAAGTGGGATTTTTTCCACTTTTCTTGAAAATGCGTGAAGCAGGGAAAGGATAGAAGAAAGGAATCCTTACACAAAATATTTCAGTTTTAGCCTAATGACCCCTAAGGGTAGTTTTCACGGCAGTGCTGAGGGAGAAGTGTAGTTCACTGACCAGAATGTTCTCCTCTAATAAAAGTACTCAGAAATTCATAGCTGTACTTCTGTTGAAATGAATAGGAGAGCGGAAAGGTGCATGCCTTTCCAACAGGCTGGTGTATCTGCATCTCATCCCTTCCTTTCCCACTTATCTAGGCCAAGATGTCTTAAGGACCAGCAGGCAGTGATGGGGAAGATAATTAATGAGCAGAATTAATGCCTACTGTGCTGAGAGAGAAATGTTTTACTGATATCACATCCCCAGGCCCAGTTATTTGGGATGCTAGATTTTAATCCACTTGCTGTTTGCCCCTTGCAACCCTTTCCTTCAAAGCTTTCTCTTTTTTTTTTTTTTTCCTAAGCACCCAGCACTCTGCACAATGGACACTCATCCTAGCTGGAGATCTGTATTACAACTTAATTAAAACAGTGAATAAATAATACTTCAGGAGGACTACATTCCTCCTTTTATGCAATACCCACTTGTATTTAGAACAGCTGGGAGAACCCCCAGCACAAGTTATCAAGCAGGTTTTCAGATGACCACGAGCTGGTCTCTGTGTTCACAGATGCTTCCAGGACTCACTCTTCAGAGGATCTTCCTGCCTTTGATGAACATTCTTGCAAATACAAATTCAGTGACTAGGGCAGCCCCAGCTCCACAGGGTGTTTACTCGTAGAAAGAGGCACACACGTAGCTGTACAGGACTGAACGTGAACTGCAGCACCTTGTTATAAGGAGCTGGCATCCAACAGACTCAGAAGAACAGCAGTACATAGCAGAGTGAATCAGAACATCCAGCAGGGAGAATCAATATTGATTATTTAGAAGAAAATCAAAATAAGATGTCTAGGGGGAAAGAAAGCTCTTTTCTGTCTCTTGTTAATTGTCCCTGTTCTCTTCCATCCATGCTCTGCAGGTTTCCCCTGGCAGCCCCTGCCTTCTCTCCTGCATGCAGCTGTAAATCACAGTGCCAGAGGCAAGGTCAGGAAGAGCAAGTGCTGCTGCTGGAATGGCTGATTAGCCTGCAGCAGATCCGAGCTGCTGGCTGGTGGCCACAGGAAGGAAAGGGCACTGTGGGAGGTCAAGCTAGGGAGATTTATCATTAGAAAACACTTTCATCCACAAACTGGAGCTGAGTTTGAAGGACGAAGGACAAAAGGGAGAGAGATGCCTCTTCTGACTCAGGTCATCATCAGCGCTCACCAGCTCTGGCATCCTCCACTCCTAACTTGTTCTCATCTTCCTCAAAACACAACCACTTCAAAACTAATAGCCAGCAACAGCGATACAGGACACAAACAAAGCATACACAACACACGATGTGCTGTAACGTTAGGAGCAACCCAGACCTACTCCAGATTGTACTTAAGATTGCTGTAATTGATTTTTTTTTTCCTTGGCTGACTCCAGGATCTGCACAGGAATAGAACGGCCCCAACTTCAGTTAAAGCTCACAGTTATCACCTTGTCTGAAGGCAGCTGCTACAACTGCTGTGATTCCATCAGACAGGCCTCTATAATCTCTCCTCCTTCTTCACATGAATAGCACAGTCCTCCAAGCTTCAGAAAAGCAACATCAGAAACTGGATATTAAGTTACCTGACGAAAAGTCATCCAAAGGAATGACTTTATTTACTCATTTCAAGATTATGAATTCTCTCGGGAAACAAAACTTGGCATATGAACTTTAAAACACTCATCCTGCTTAAAATAAATTTAATTTAGAAAAGTTGTTTTGATAAGGGGTTAAAAATATTTTGTATAACAGTCTTGATAGCAGTCAGCCATTCCGCCCATTATTATGTATCTACCTTGCACAAAAGTTTCAGTAATTTCAACTGAGGAGATGCTAACCACACTCCTCCTCTACATTCATTCAAAGAAAGTACAAGTCTGGAGCGACCAGTCACACATCACAAATAACAAATCATTTGAAGACTGCAATGGAAACCTCAAGAACGTCCCTCCTCAGCAGATAATTCTGAGTGGTTAACTCAGTCACTCAACCAACAAATTCACAAACAGAAAATGGCTAAATTTCCCTACAGTCATTTATTCTCACCAGTTCCTGCGATATCACAGTTGGATGAGCATAGTTCGCTGTGAGAAGGGAGAGTAAATTAAATTAGGTTAGCATTTTTCAAGCATCCTTCTCACCTTCATAGCTTTCACAGCCTGAGATCCAGAGTAATCGAATTCCCCTGCCTGACCGATCGACAGACCTCCAGATCCTAGGATGAGAACTTTGGAGACCTGGAGGTGTGAAACAGCATGGAGAAAGTCAGTACCATGGTGGAAATGTTGAAATGAATGGAGACTGTGCAGCACAGAACAGCCTCAAATTAAAAAACATAAGCTCTAAGAAGAGCATAAAAGTCGCCTTCAAAAACACTGCAGTTTTGCTTCTAAGAATGTCTCTACAGGACTTCTCCCATATCTCTCTGGTTAGAGAAACATGACTTATGCATAAGGCATGCAATAAATGTGTTAATTGTAACGTGCTTATAGGCAACCATGCCTCATTTTGGCTGCCCACAGAATCCAGCTGCCTTCTAAGATAGCAAAACTGTATGAAATGCAGCTCACGCTAGGAATTTCAGACTTATTTGCTAAGCAACAGAGAGCATCAACATTATGATGCTGGCACAAAAAGTCATGGCCAGATTATCCCTAGGCACCTCATATATTGCTGTGAGAGCACCCTTCTTGGGAGAACTAGAAAGAAAAATACATGTCGCATTAAAGCTGTCTGAAAGAAAAGGGAGTCGATAACACAACAAGAAAAATCTTCTGTAAGAGAAGCCTCATTCAGCTTCCACGGTCTGCTTTTTGTTTTGCTCTGTATGGTGGGTAGAGCAGGAACCAGCAAGCTCCTAACCTCAGTGACAGGCAGGAACGAAGAGCATCTGTACACTGACCTCCACTCTAGAAGCTGTTCCTCCAGCCTTGGGCAGGACTGAAGCAATGGTAGTGCCTTTCCCTTTCTTAATCAGTGAGATAAATGAATCAAACAGGAACTAGGAAAAATAAAGACACGTATTCAATCTCCAAAATTGAACTAAACAAATAACAAGCAAACAAGGAAAAAATAGGCCATTTGTGAACTCAAGCTATCGGCTCTGCTCTGCTGCCTTCAGAAGGCAGAGCCTTCATCAGAGAGGAGGGGACCTTTGTTTACAACGACTTTGGCGTATCTGACAAAGCTGCATTCAAGAAAGTGAGGTCATATCAGGGAGAAAACATATAAATCACGTCTGTGTGCTCTGTTTGTATGTGGTTGGCAGTAAGAACAAATGAGTGCACATTGAAAGCTACAATACAGAAAACCATACACTTAGCTACCTCGAGTGAACCGTGTGGAACGGATTCTGATGCAGAGCTGGGATCTGAAAAGGTACATCTAAATGTCAGCCATGATAAAACAGTATTGCCCTTCCAGAGGGGATCTCAGAGTAGCCGTGAAGAAGTTTGGTCCAGTTCCTGTGTGCCTCATCCCACAAGCCTGCCTGCCTTGCAGAAGAGGCAGGCAGAAGAGGCAGGAGGATGCAGCAAGGCACGCTCTGGCTGTGCCCAACTCCACACTTACAGAGCTCTGTCCCTGAAGGCGGTTTCAGGGAACTTCCCCTGTGCCAAGGAGTATGGTTGGGTCCTGCAAGCCTAGCATGAGATAGGGTCTAAATAACCAAACCCATCCATGCAGTGGAAGTGCACATACTTGGAAAAGACAGCTGATGGTTGTTCTCTGAGATTCACAAATCAATCAGATTGGCAAGAAACTTCTTGATGTCAACAGATTTACTTGCAAGTTTAATCAACAATATCATATTAAAATAAGCACTTCCATGTATATTTCCACGTTCTCAAGAAATACTAACAAGTGTATTTATGTTCAGACATGCCTTCTCTGCCTTCCACATCCCCTGTTGCTGCTTAGTCATACTCTGTGACTATGCAACCAGTTGTTATAGGATTTGTACGAAGTCACAGATGGGAGATTAAAATTTCATTTCACTTAGGAGAACCAGAGTGAGGAAGTATGAATTCATTTACATGACTCTGCAGTAATTATAAAATTTGAAAGTGGAACTAAAATGTATTAGAAAGTTAATGATTTTATTAGAAAACATCTGGCTAGGATTTTTTTTTTCTCTAAGATAAAATCCTTTTCCTTTTGCAATCACCCCAGGTACAACAGATTTGAGCCTGATCCTGCAAAGGCTTAAGCACTTCAGTAACTTTGAACACACAAATAATCCCACCAGGACTCAAAGCACGCGCATCATGTGAATGGAATCATTGATCCAAAGCACACAGAAGTCAATAGATGCCTTGCTGGTGATTGTAATTAACCGTGATTCAAACTAAGCAGAACAAGCTTATGCATGATTGGGTCCTCTGTGAGGATCCTAACTTTTCCAAGAAGATTTAGGACAATCATCAACATAAAGATTTTTATTGTAGCTGATACATATCTGCACTCCCCAGGCCACCTAAAAGCACGTCTGGATCAATCCTCATACAATACCTCTGTGTCTGTCGGCCCGGGATTTGCGTCTGGGTAGAACTGTGCTGTGAAAATTGGTCTGGTCTCATGCATAATTCCCTGCAGGATTAAAAACATTTGTCTTAGACACCTCCTTGCAAGTGAGCAAGAGAACAGAAAGTCAGATCTCATCCTTGTAAGCAGAGAAGGTCAAGGAGCTGGGACACTTTTAGGATCCGCCAAATTGAAACCTACTTTATTCCCAGCCTTCATACTATGTCTTACCAGAGGAGCCTTTGAGACTTTTGCTCTTCTGCTAACGTGCCAATGCCTGTATAACCCACTGAGCTGTGTGTGGCTGAGAAGCATAGTGGAGACATCACTTTCATTACATGAGCAAACACTTCTCAATTGCGTGCGCTTAACAGAGCATATAGGCTAGTCTGCTTGCAGAGGAAATTCTGGACCAGGAAAAGGAGGAAAAAAAACATACACAGCATGAAAAGATCACCTTGAAGGAGGCTGCTTCACTGGTTTTACTGCCCTGATCTGGCTGGGTCTGTTACAGAATAGCCAGATTTTGGTCATGCTCTTTACTTCTGTAACTCACTTTCAATACAAGGCACAAGGCCTTGCAGATGATCTCTGCCCGGGGTCCTTTTCAGGTCTGTGATGAAGTGGGGTGATAGCAATGAGCAGTAGCTACGAAGGACCTAAGATGAGTTTGGAGACAGCACTCACATTTTCGGTTGGAGTCAGGCAAAGCAAACTTCTCAGTTGCAAGCTTGATAGCACCAGGCAGCGTGGCCCGCTGGCAGACTACACGATAGCTGTCACTGCTCACAGCCCCTGATTCCAGATGGAGGAAATCAAGATTCCCTCAAGAGGGAATTCAGAAAAAAAATAGCTCTGATACAATCTGTTTCCCTTATGAACGGACAAATGAGTCCCAGCAGCTCCTGCAGAGCAACAGTGCCATCCAGAGCTGCAGGGAGAGACACTGGGATGCAACAGGAGCGTGAGATGAGCTACTGACCACAGTATGACTTCCTGCCCTCTGACTGAAGAGCATTATTGGTCTGACACATTTTCCCTGAATGCTCATGTTGTTTCTAGTTACATACAAATCTCTCCAAAAACATTTACTCCATGGCTTGTCAGTATTTGGAAACCTGTGCTGGCCCTGTCAAGCTGTGATGGGTCAGGTCAGACAGTGTTTTCTATTTTCCAAACAGAGGAATGCAACAGACTGTCCCTTCAAACCTGTTCCTGTTTGTGCACCTCCATGCTAAAACTGCATCACTCCTAGTCCCTCTCTAACATAGAGACAAATCTATGAAGGTTTAGGAGACTGATGCAGTTTTGAGGGGGACACAGAAATGGTCTTTTAGTTCCTATAAAAGATTATCATGCTTCTAGATCCAGAATACTCATGTCCAGCCTTATCATCTGATTTATGAAAAAAACACCATCACACCTGTCTTCAATCTCCAGCAACAGCAAACACAAAAGGCCTGAGAATGAAAGGGCTCCATTTGCCAACACAGCCAAAACAAAATTATTTCAGAAATTGAACCAAATACTTATAAATTCTTTGTATTAGTTCCTTGTTTGGTAACATTTGTCCCTGATTACACCTGTAAGGATAAAAACAACACAAACTGACAAATAGCAAACTTACTCTAATATTATCCGCTGGAAATTTTTGCTCACTAAAGGCTGCTCTCCGTGGATATCTAGAAAGTGCATGCTCACCTCATTTGTTTGATCATTGGCATTCACAAAGAGAGGTTTCCAGCCAGGGGGGAGGGTAGAGCTGTCGATGGCATAAGCGTGGTTCTGAGCAGTGATGACAGCCTGTCCATTCACTGCATTCAGGACGGGCTGGTTCTGTCCTCTGGAAGACAAAGAGAAAAGGAAAGGGTAAGAGAAAAGAAGTGCCAGGTATGTCCAAACATCACAAAATGTTAAATCCTAAGAGGAACTTTGCTGTCCTTCAGTTTGGTGAGGAGGAATTACTTCAAACGCTTTGAAGTAAAAGCAGTGCACATCAGGGCAGTTTAAAGTAAAGGCAAGGAGAATGTCTAGACTGAAAATGTAATGATACTGCCATGCTAGCTCCTGTGGAGGTAGTTCAGAAGGAAAGCACTGCTGCTTGGTGGCCTTTTGCAATGCTGAGTTGGTCCAGCTGGGCCCTGGGAAGCAGAAGAGCTGCTGCACCTGTTGGCCATCTGCATCTTGTAGGAAGTAGCTCCAGCTGCTATTCCAGTGATCAGATTCCCCATGCTAATTCCAAACAAAGGCTCTGGGCGATTGCTCTCCAGGACCTAAAATGAGAAGGTTTTCAAAAAATATTGGAGTGTCTCTGTTCAGCCATTCCAACATAAACCACGCTATGTTCCTAGCCCTGCTGCAGTTCCTGCACAGCAGCTACATGGGGAAAAAAGTGAATGCAAGGTTGGCAACAGCCTACCAAGGAAATTTTCCTTCCTCTGCTTCAGAGGGAAACCTTAGAGCACAGCTTGGTGTCTCAGTCTACTCAAGGGGAACGACCAATGACACTTACCATTAAAGTATGACATTATTTGAGATGGGATTGCTGAAAAATCAGGGCTGCTCTTTCACAAGGTCACAAAGGTGCTGAAAGAGCACAGGGAACTTTAAGGCACTGGTAAGGTAATCGTGGCAAGGTCTGTGTAACATCATTGTATCTACTGGTCTGGAGATTCAACTCCCAGCACGGTGAAAAACACCCTAGGAAGCTGAAATGGCTGAATGACATTTGGTTTGTAACACATTAGTGCAACCAACTGTTTAAGATTTCAGCCACTTGGGAAAAAAAAAAAAGGCAAATAAACATGAAGAATTGGCCTGTGGCTATCACACTGTACCTTTCTGACATTCTGAATCACCTCCTGGGCCTTCATGGGATCCCCTGGACCTCCAGAAATTACAAGCCCGTCGTACTCCATGCTGGTAAAATCATGGTCCCATGGAACCAAATGCACTTCTGCACCTCGCTAGGAGAAAAACAAAGGGGAAAACAAGCAATGAGGGGAGCAAAGGAACAAATGAATTTGTCTCTTGAGGCTGTTCCCAGGTTCTTTTTCCAGAGGTTGAGTTGGGATTTTGGCCATTCCTTTGACAGGGACAATAGCAAGACTATTCAACTATTCCCAGATTATTTATACAAACCTGGTAGGATTTAGCATCTTTGAGCCACCACAGTGCTCGTAAAGTCTTTTCTGATCTCATTAGTGAGTTTCAAATTTAGTAACAGAATGCAGAAGAGCCCTGTATATACACACAACATGCTCACTTTTACACAGTGCATTCACCTAACTGCTAACGCAGAGCTTCTCAGCCTCTCAAGGCAGAGAGTCTTGCACATCAAAAAGGGGAGGAACATCCAGATTAACTAGAAAACTGAGACAGGTAAACGTTGTACATCCAGAGAATGGGAGAACACCACCTTCACTCCTCCTGCATGGCTAGAGAAGTAAGGACTGCTGCACCTCAGTGCTAACAAAAAGAAAATATTTTCAAAGAATCCTTGAATTAAAGAATAACTTTGGCTGGAGGGAGCTCAGGAGGTCATCTGGTCCAATCCCTGCTCAAAGTAGGGGTGACTTCAGGTTTAGGGCAGGCTGCCAACAGCACTGATCAGTTGAGTTTTCAGTATCTTCAAGGACAGTCATTCCACAACTTCCATGGGTCCCTGTTTCAGCCACTCACCAACTACTCTCGCTGCAAAGTTTTTTCCCATTTACTCATTTTCAACAGTATTGGGTTGGTTGCTCTTTAGAGTGGATGTGCCCTGTCTGTTAAGTTCACCCTTCTGGAATTCTTTATGGCTGAAAGGCAGCTGCACAGGTCCACTTTTTCACCCCCTCAATATCATGGATCAAGTTCAAGAACACCTCACAGTCCGTTAGAATCATCCTAAAAAGAAAAGCCACCTCTATTTCATTTTAGGAGTGAAACAGCTACTGGAATGAATGTGTCCAGCCGGAAGGAAAGCTACTGAGTACAGGCAAGGCTCTTACCAAAGCAAAATGGGAGATGGAGGACATAAACCACTGACCTACCTTTACCAGCAGACGGATGACGTTGTGCTTCAACCCGCAGTCAACTGCTACAACTTTAATTGGATTCCCTCTGCCATATACCTTGACTTCCTATAGAAAGACAGACCATGCTGTAAACAACAGATCACCCCCTGCCCTACAAAACACGGGGAAGAAAGGTAGCAGAAGAACTCTTCACCAACATGCAGCAACTGGTGCTTAACAGTCAATTTACAAGGAAATCTCCAGAAGTACCACAGATATTAACACTTTTTTTTTTATTGTTAAAGTTAGAATACCATTTTAAATACTGTTGATCACAGCAGTGACAGCAGTCCCTAAGAAATCGCTTGTTTCCATAGCTAGTGACAAGCTTTTTTCCTGTGTTTCACCTCATTAGCAGTGAAGTAGCAAGTCAGTTCTCACAGATCATTACCGCTCAAGAGAACTGCTAGATACATGGGGAGAGATCTTCAGCTGAAGTCACGGTGCTGATGCCAGTAGAGCAAGGCTGCTCCACGCCAGCTATGGATCCATCACATTAAACACTACCCTGAGTCTCCAGTCTCAGTAAGACCAAAGCATAACACAGCTGGACATACTCTGTGATGGACCTCCAGTGCATCGCAGTGCTACAGACTGGTCATCCACCATTGAGCATCACCTATGTTCATGTGACACAGACTATTTCACACGTCCAACAACACTTCTCTTGCCACCTTCTCTTCCAGCTCCTGTTTCCGTATCACAGAGTAAATTGCTACGACAGGTCACCCACCTCAGTCCCAAATCTGGAGCATTTGTACACCCACTTATCTATTGATTACAGCCAGGATGGAAGATGATGGAGACAAACCATATTTTATGGGTCTTGATACTGCAACATGGAGACATATTTACAGACAGCTCTAACACTGCTGTACGGCTATGTATGGGCAGCTTCTTTCTGAAGCTTGCTGAATGATTTTACTTGTTATGCAACTGCAGTTAGTACCAGGCTGGGATGCTACTCATCAAGAAGCACAGAAGGCAGTCTTCTTTCTAAAAGCAAACTCTGTGCTTACCTTCAGCTATTCTCAGCTCCTGAAAGCTGATATTCCTAAGCATACTTTATCTGAAATGTCTTTCCTCTCATGCAATAATTTTTTTTTTTTGTAAGCTAAACAACTCCCTTTTAATCAGCTTCCCTGGCATTCATATTTTACAGCTCAACTGCCTCTTTATGGAAACGTGTTAAAGTCCATGCACAATACACTTCGGTGCTGCTTTTCAAGGAGGATTATAACCAGCTGAAAGGCAATATCCACTCTACAGAGAGCAAAAGAAGTTTTAACAGAATAGCATAGCTCCTCCCTTCATGTTATGTTAATTTGGTTCTTGTTTGAATTGTTACCTTCTCAAAGACCAAGGTGAAAAGATTGTTAAAATGTAAGTAAGAGCATGTCCTGTGTGAGGACAGCTCTGTCCATCACCAGGAGTGACTAACTGCCATTCCAGGAGCAGGGGTGGATTTGTCAGGGCACATGGAGCCATCTCCCTTCACTACAAGGTTTCAAGCTGCAACAAATGAATCATCAATGGCCCATTCTCCACCTTCAAACGAGACATGAATCAGCACAGAGCCAGTAGAGTTATCACTGCTATCACAACTCTTGCTCTGTAACAGATTTTTTTTAGCTCATCACTCACGTCACACGAAACAATGGCAAAGTGCCTCACAATTCCTTTTTCGAGAATGAGTATAATGGAAATGCTATTGCAACCTAGTCTTGGTAGATAGGAGAGTATCTTCAGTCACTAATACACAAACAGATTCCTCTTCCACGGACTGTGGTGGAATTGCATTGCTGCAGGGTCTTCTAGCTGCTGCCCCTCAGGCTTCTAGGAAGTGGTCTTCAAGAATCTCAACAGAATTGAGGTATCCAGTTTTCACAGAAATTATCTTATGTGCCAGAGTCCCTTAAGAAAAACTCACTTTCCTTTTTAAAAGGGTTTTTGGAGACTCTTCAATTCCTCACAACACATATACTCAAAAATGTGTGAAAGAATACGAAGCAAAGATCTTCCTCAGATGTTCTCCCTGGCTGCTCTGAGGGCCAGTAAGAATTGAAGAACAAAACTTCCTGAAGTTATTTTCATCACCTCCTTCTCAAAACTTCCACCTGTCCAATTAATTAGGCTATGTTTTGTTAACACTTCTCCTTCAGCAGCAGGACTGAATTTAGTCACTGCTGTCTTCACAATCCTTCCCCCACTTCTCACACTTACTCTTCCTCCGCACTGCAGAGCACTGACCCCTGCATTTGGCAGGAAGTATGGTTAGACTGGAAACTGGAGCATGGAAACGTTAACATACATTTCTTCTAAAGCCAAGGATTTCCCTCATCTGTTCACAGCACAGTCTATAAAAATATCCCAGTCTGAGAGGATGACGTGGGAAGGCTGTGAGCCAGCAGTCAGGACGAGGAGAAACCCCTGTTGGCAACAGTGGTGAAAACAAAAAAGTACATGGAATTGAATACATAGATATGTGTAGAAATGACCTATTAACTTCAAGCAGTTAAATCCCTCTCATCTGCTCTGGGACCCTGAACATCACTGGCTTCAAAATAAATCTCCAAAAGAAGCTCCTACAAAATGCTGGCAGTTTTTTACATTCCCTGCCTTGTTTAAGCAATGTTAGCATATAGAATCTATATTGTTATCATCTATTGATGCCAGGGAGACGAGAAAAAAATAAAAACATCAATCACTCCAAAGGTACCATTGATAAGCAGGTTTTACTGTATCCTGATTAACATGAAAATAGCTGTTTGGCAATAGACAGATTATTACGTCCAGTAATTACCAACACTAAACAGCTTCCTTCATCGTCAGCTTTATTTGCAATGTTGCTTTTTAAGCCTATAAAATGAAGTTATAAACATAACGAGACCACCAAAGCTCCATTTATCTTATTATATTGCCCTTTTAGAAGCCATTTTCAGCATCTTTAGAGTAATTCTGTCTTCGTAATTGCAGAGTTTATCATCAGCAACCTTACCTATTGCTGAGTTACTGCTCAAAATGGCTTCACCTGCATCTTGCAATCATAGATCATGAAAACCTCAATAAGCAACTGCCATCCTTCTCTGTAGCAAAAAGGCCCTGACTCAAGATACAGAATGCACTGACGTAAGTTAATGTGATCCCTGACTAGCAAGGCTGTCCACATGCAGTCCAGTGGCATCTCAGGTAACCTGTTACTATCATAAATTCAAGCCTGGATGGTGTTGAGGTCACAATCCTCCAAGGTTTAGAAGTTACACGGTTTAGAAAAGGTCCAGATTGTTTCTATGATTATTTCATTATTCAATGATTGTTTATCCTCAGAGCAAACGGGGAGCAGTTAATATCTGGAGCGTACAGACCTGGGAATACAAGTTCTCACCTTCGTTGAAACTTCTGCAATTAAGTTCTGCTTATTTGGGTCTGCAAACTCCATAGGTTGACCTTCAAATTCAATCTTCCCAAGTACTGTGCCCTGTGGAAATATGTCAGTAAACAAAGCATGAGCATAGAAGGAGCTGTGAACGCTGGAACAAGGTGGTGACAGGCACAGCAACCTGAGCAGCTGTTTAGAGATGGTTTCTTGACAGCTTATAGCCAATTCCAGAATATTCAGAAGTTTATTATTCTCTCCTGGTATTAAAAACATCTTTAAACTTCCAGTAAAATCCGTAAATAGCTTGGTAAGCTGTCTAGTGACAGTAGAACAGGTTGCTTTCCAAGAGGATCTGGATTCAGATCCCCAGATAAGATCTGGGAGTAATCTCCAAGGCAGTTTGCAGCTTTTGGTTTAAGACACCCACTGTGAGGTCTTCAGCCACATACTGTGGACAGCTATAAGGCAGCAGACCTGAAAGCAAAGCTGTGTGGAGGCAGGTCATCACAGCTGTTTGATGAATAATCTGTTTTAAAAAAAAAAAAGAAAAAAAAAATCTCCCTCAAGATCTGCTCTTTACTGCTATAATATCACAAAACCTACGACCCCCTTGATCTGACAGCAGGGTATCTTTCTCCGTGTTCTGCTCATAAATGTCCTCAGTGGAAAAATCCTTGTTTTGGCTTTGCCCCACTCCTGGAATAAACAGGATCAACCTAGAGTTAACCTCTTCTCAGCAAGGAGACAGGGTGTGCAATACAGAATTTTTCAAAGCCAGAAGAGGAAAGTGAAACAGAATGTGATAACTCAACATACAACACTGTCATGACAAAACACTTTAAACTCAGCTCACCCTGTGAATGCTGGGACTGCCCACTGGCTCCAGTGATACTTCCTTGAGATAATTCCATCCTGACCATGCCTGAAGTATCTTTGCCATTACCTTAAGACAGAAATGTGTCATCACCTTGCACTGCCAGGTGCATTGCTAAGGGTAAGTTTCAAAGACAGCTCTTATTGGTGGCTGACATTCTACCTCACCTTGAGGTCGCTCCTTATGCCACATGGCACTCCAGACTGCCTTGTGTGGAGCAGAGCCAAAAAAGTCACTATTCACCTTAAAGGAGTAAGGTTCTCGGGAGCCACAGAAACTGCTGAGTCCCACTCTGCAGCCAGTCCTGTAAAAGCTGATGACAAAACCCTAAAAAGTCCCTTCTCACAAATAAATCTACATTTTACTTTGCCACTATATTACTCAGCCAAATCGTACACTGCACTTATATTTAGAGTTGATATAACAAGCTGCTGCTCAATTCTTCATTTGTCACAATGAAGCCCTGTTCTCATCCTCAATTTATAAACAGACATGGAGTGAAATATTAAGCTGTTTTTCCAACATGACTGAGAAGTCGCTGAGAAAAAGCTACATTATCCACTATTTCATAAGCCATAAACCAATAGGACTCAGATGCCAGCATAATGGGCATTACTGCCCTATGCTGTTAGATAAGCTACTGGATAAATATTGAAAGCACATTTACTTTGGATGAAAGGAACGCTGATCCATTAAATGGTACATCTCAAGAAAGCAGAAAAAAACGTATTGCAATTTTCCATTGCATTAAACTGCACCTGTTTGCTCTCTGTAAGAGCAGGACAAACCCTTATCTTCCCATAAGAATTCATCTACAAATACTCCTCTGTTCAAGCTGGGCCATTGATATTTTGGTCATGGAATGAACAGGGGTGTGGGCTTGGACTACAGATTGCAGACTGGTCACCTAAAGAAAAGAGCAGCTTCAAATAATCCATTACAAAAGAAAGCCTCTGAGACACAACAATTTACATTCAGAACGGCTTTGATCACTGTTTGAGCAGACGTGAAATGTACCTTGACACTAACTTCCATTTGGTAACATAATCCTGCTCATATCTTTCTATTGTCAGCTCTCAGAAATCAGAGAAAAGTAATGACTATTAAAAAGAATAATAGGTTTCAGTGAAAGAAAACCTGCCTGAGTTAGGAATCCAGGTTAGGATAAAGTAGGCATTTCTTAAGTCTCTGAAGAACAGGAGAGTTTCCATCGACCAAAGCTAGGGCTGTCTATGAACTAACATGCACAAAATGTCACAGAATTGTTGCCATCTCTGTTACTACCTGAAGCAACAGGTAGTTGACATTACTGCTACATTGCCTTGTGCTGGTTCTCTCATGTGGAACAGGAAACCCAGAGCCTTTGGAAGAGCATGGGGATGTGAGCAGCACCTGAGGTCAAGGCAACCTGCACGGTTACCTTAGGTTTGCTGCACTGTTAGAGAAATGTCCTGGTAATGGCAGAGTTAATGTAACTGGATAGAGGGAAGGGGATCGTACCTTGTCACGAATTAATTTGGACAGCATTCTGGTATCAATCCCATAAAGAGCAGGCACCTGAAGAAATAAATCACAAGAGAGATCTAAGCTAGAGAACAAGTAGCTAAAACAGGTGAAGACAATAACCAGATTGCTTTGTCAAGAACATCCTTGGTTAAAGAGCTCTGGCTCTTAGCAGTTCTACTACCAAGGCTGCCACACTTTCAGTTCTTTATCTTTCCTCCCTGTTCCCACTCACAGTTAGCTCAGTTGTTCAAATCTTCTAGTTTCTGCACTAAAAGCTCATGGGGCAAATATTTCTGAGCCACATTTTGTCTTCCTCCTAAGCACCTAACCTTCCCAGCTGTTACAAGTCAGTGGCACTCTACTGGCACATCCTTGACTCACAGCTTCAAGCTAGAGGAGTTCCTGCAGCTAACAGCTCCTGAGGTTACCACTGTGGCAACTACTAGGAGCAGCACTAGAGAAACATTCAATGAGAGAATGGAATATAATCTAACTTGAATTGTTTTTGAAAAGAACCAAACATCCCAATTTAATTAACATTCTATCTGTAAAGAAATATCACAGCACCTTGAAAAAGAGAAATGGGTAAAAAATCAGAGAACTAACAACATAGAACAAGTCCAGTCCAGACTGGTGAAGACAACTGCAGAGATGAGTGGTTACCAGCCCAAAGCCAGATGTTCTTTCCCCAAACCCAGACACATGGGTCTATTACCTTAACATAGCTACCCCTCAGATCTCTCACCTTTTCTTCCTGCAACCACTCTCCCAGACTCCTCACGGCCTGCCAGTGACTGTATTCATGGCTGTAATCCAGCACCAGCAAACCTGAAACCTGCAGAGAGAAGAAATGTAATTTTGCACTGAAGGATCATACCAGCCCTGTACATTCCAGGCTTTCACTATTCATCCACTGCATACCAAACCACAGATAAGACATGATGCCAGACAGACTTGGTGTGATTGCTCTTGCAGAACAGACAGACAGCAAAACCTGATTCTTCACAGTGAGAGTGCACAAAGTAGGTACCAAGCAAAGGGGTAAAGACATCAGCAGTTTGTCATCGGTGTACCTGGGCAATTTTACTTAGAAAATTCATGGAATAATGTGACTTCCAGATAATCAAATCTGCAAATTGTATTGAATAGAGAAAACAGTTCTTCTTAGAGAGAAAATGGAAATTTAAGACAATGTTTTATTTTGATTCACTTTTTGTTTAAGAAAGCTTTTCATTTTTTTAGTGACATTTCATTTCAAAAGTCAACTCCATTTTCCAGTAGAGTTGGATAGCTTATAAAGGAGTCATTTCACCTCAGGACAGATAAAGCACTTCACTGGTTCTGCAATTACACGGTTTTATTTCATTTTTCAGCACTGCCACAACTGCATGGACCCAGTCCTGCTGCTAGCCAATGTGCCCTGTCACCAAGGCGTAAATATCGGTTCCTGCACTAGCAAGCACAGCCTCCTTCACACAGCTGCCACCTTCCCTGTTTGTGGTAGTACTAGAGACATACAGAGAAAAGTTACAGCACACAGAAACTTCTCATTCTCACTGGCATTTGTTCTCTCTGTGGCAACCAGTCTTGGGCAAACACAGATAAATGCATCACAGAGGGGAATGCAGAAAAAAGAAAAGCCATCCAGGACAGCAGTCCACAGAAACCATGCCATGGGTACTGCTGAGGGGAAACATATCGCTTTTCAGACAGCACATGGCTTGGGACAGAAAGCAAGACAGATCACCTTTTGCCCCCATACCTCCAGAACATCATACCCAGAAGAAGAGAAAGGTTGAGTAGCCTTGATTCCTTTTAACTGCTGTGAGGGTACCTGTAAATTCTTGCACATGTATGCACACACACTCACACACACTCGGGCTGCTAGCACCACTCTCTGATCAGCTCTTGTGTTGTCACCATTACCTTGATTCCATCAGACTCCAGAAACCTCCTCAGGCCTACTTCATCCAAGGCAGCTGTGTCAGGCACTCCACCGTTCCCAACAATGGGGTTAGCCAACGTAAGAATCTGTCCTTTGTAGCTGGGATCCGTCAGGGCTTCCGTGTATCTGCATGAGGAAGCAATAGGAGAAAAAGTACATTGGCCTGGAGTTGAGAGGAAAACCAAAGAGCCACTGAGAAGACAGGTTCTGAGCTCTCATATGACAAAAGACAAAAACAGTACATGAAAATATTGTCAGTATAAAAAGCACACACACCTGTGAATATACCCCATCTTTGCTATCTGTGATTAAACATCTGACACAGAGAACAAGGAAAGGCTTTTGCTTCTCATATTTCCTTGAGAAAAAGCACAGGAGTTAGGAGCAGACTCAGACTCCTTATGACTTCACATATAGTTTGACCCACAGAGAGCAGCTGGGGCATGGTCATTCCCTGGGTATCTCGTATGGCCAGTGCTTTGCCATCACCATCCCTGCCTTCCACGTGGTATGAGAACTTGCCCCTCTCAGTGCCGATAGAAAGCTCAGATGATAGAAAATTCATCTGACAACAGAGC
This sequence comes from Penelope pileata, assembly GCA_013396635.1. Classification (NCBI taxonomy): domain Eukaryota; kingdom Metazoa; phylum Chordata; class Aves; order Galliformes; family Cracidae; genus Penelope; species Penelope pileata. Next base: position 1,079,957 of record WBMW01002327.1, read on the forward strand.
TGCTTCCCCAGCCTTGGTCCCTTCCCCAGTCTGGAAGCTTGTAGCTCTTCAGATGTTCAGTGCTGCAATTGCCCTTTCTATGAACAACAGGCAGACAAAGCTATACCTGTCTCTATTCTCTGGGCTCATGGAAGCAGCTACAAATCATCCTTATGATTCCTCACTACTTCTCTGGGTTCTTTCCCCCTACTTGCTCTGTCAGCAAACTGCCACGGGACTGCTCCTGCAGCTTCTCCCAGCACAAGGCCTGGCATCTCTCCCAGGCCATCTCCAGGTTCCCACCCACAGGACACCTCGCATTGCACCTGACAATACTCCTAAGTGCTTTTGAAGCTGGTTTGTGCACCTCTGAGGAAGGTAGGCTGAAGACAAGGTTTGGCGTTCAGCAGTCCATGCTGGTCCATGCCCCAGAGCACATCCTCATCTTCGGCCTCATCTAGAAGCCCTAGAGACTGCAGCTTTGTTCCAGAACCTGCCTGAATACTCCTCTCAGTAAGAGCAGATCTGCAAGGGAGGTGGAGCATCTTCCTACGATGGAAGACTCAATCTAAGACTTTTGGAATTTAATGAAAGACTGTATCTAGAATTTTTGAATCCTCTACTGTATCAGCTCTGGATCTGGTGGATCCAGCAGATTCCATCTCACTTCCAACCCCAAACAGAACAGGGTAAATACGATCTCCTTACCCATGCTCCTAACTCTGCAGCTTCAAAGCGATATGCAGCCCTTCACTTTCTCCTGTCCTCCAGCACAGTGTTGCACCAAGCTGTCTTTCAACCCCAAAGTAGCTGTAATTTAGCAACAAATGAAGTTATCAACTGGAATACTCAGCCAAATGCATCAAGACACTTCAGGATGAAGCTGCCCTATAGAAAATATAATTTATTACTGTCATCATTGTTTAAACAATACATAATTGGCAACTCCAGCCATCGACCAGATATCAGCAAGTCACAAGAGACATATTTATGGAACACTGGACTTACTGCCAGCAGATTAATTGTCAGACACTGGGAAACTCTTCACAAAACCTGGAATGGTCGCAGGCAGATACAGACAACGCAGCACACCAGCCAACTCAGAGAAATGACATGTCAAACGAACAACGGCCATGAAATATTTCCAGGTAGGCCTCTCCTGCTGCTCAAATCTCTATTTCCTACTGCAGGTAAACAACCACACAAAGTGCAGTGTAATCGCGGACCTGCAGCAACTGCACGGCATGTGCACATTTAGCATCTCCCTCTCCTTCTGAGTCAATTGGCTAGGCTTCCAAAAGACTCTGTTAATGACAAAGCCAACGCAATTAACCTTTCCATGTTATTTGTAATCAGTAAACAATGATAGAGAGCCACTGAGTTTAGCTGGGGTATGAAGGCACAGCTCTGCATTAAGACAAAACGCCCTTTAAGCAGGCACAATGACTCGTGGAAGAGAGAGGAGCAGATGGGAGCAGGAGCTCCAAAGATGCTGCAAGATCCAACCCTCGCTGTGCCTGCCCAAAGCTCTGCCTGATTTCAGCAAGCTCCCATCAATCAGTTCTCTCACTAGAACATCACGTGAAGCACACAGAGGCATACTGGAGGCAAATGCATTTACTGAGCTGATTCAAGCACAGTAACATTTTATGGGTTGTAATTCTTCTCTCTTAATTGCAAAATCTCTACTCTTCCTTTTTTCCCCCTAATCCAAACAGATGGCTGCAACACTAGGATTTTTTATTTGAGCAAATGCTTCTGAAAAGTTCATCCTCTTGCTCTTCTAATGAGAATTCAGCATTCCACCCCCTAAATAGTGCTCTCTGCCCTCCATTCTAGAGCAATCTGACACTTCTGCCAGCTTTAGCTGCTTCAGATCTGAAGGTTATGCATCCGTAAAGTGCTTTTCCTCCCCATTCTCTGACATGAATGAGGGCGTGGGAGTCCAGACGAGGAGACAAGGTGCAGAGCAGCATATTAATTGTCTCAGCACAGAGCTCACACTGATCCCACTCATGGTCTAGAAACACTCGGTTCACAGAAAGCAATGGTCTGAGGCTTAAAACACAGCAAGATCACCCCAGTACCAGCCTCTTGCTCCCTGTGCTGACTACCTGCTATGTGCTCAGTCACTCAGCTATCCTGCTGTGGCACTGCAAAAAGGTAGCTGGGTTCCACTGGATACCTAAGGACTTGATCTCTGTGCTCAGGAGCACGAGAAAGAGCTAGAGGGTGTCCTTCAATGGACAGCAACACCACAGCTGGCAGCAAAACCTGTCACTTTATGATCTGCAGCAACACTGCAACCTCTTATCCTCTTCAAGTCAATCAAGTTCACATTTCTTGAGAGTGCTCTGAAGACACAACTTTACATTTCATATGTTCTCTCCATCCCCATACGTTCCCCAGCCCAGAAGAGATCTCTGTTTTCACAGGCACCCTTCCCAAATCACTTGAAAGTGAGCAAACGCAGCTTCTGCTGCCACAGTAACATGTGGAGGGGAAATTAATCCATCAGGTCCTCCTTGACTTCTGTGATGTGACAAGATTTATTGCCCATAATCCATCACAGAGAAGAGAACTCTGGTGCCCTCCGTCATTCTGATCTATATTAAACAGTTGTTTGTTGGCAGGTATATTAACACAGCAAGTAATTAGTGCTGTCAAAATACTTAAATAATTGCCTCCTAATGCAAAACTTTGAAAACAGATTCCCCTCTGCAGCAATTTAACATTCTCACCAATGAGATCATTTAAAAACTCATCTTGTGAGTACTGTTTTCTCCAAAGGAGAGCAGAAACTGGGGAAAGCAAGGCAGCTGGGCAAATACTACTATGAAAGACTGCAGGCAAAGACAGCTATGGATAAGCACAGAAAAGGTTCAAGCAGCAACAGCCTCAGAGCTGTCTCACCTCCCCAGGGAGGCATCCTTCCCCTGATCAAAAGCCTCAGTCCTCTGGGCAGATCTCCTCTGCTCAAGCAGTTCAACAAAAGCACTTGCAGCATTTGGTTGCCATCCTAAGCTAGCAGCTATTGGCTTCTAGCTCTCAAGAGGACACAAAGTCAGGCTATGAATGACTAAGAATGAATCTGATCCTCTCCTCTACCTGGAAAACGTAGAGAGTTCAAATACACAAGTAGGAGACATCCCACGTCAAAAAGAATGGGTCACGTAAGAAAACACAACTTGGGAACCTTGGGAATTAAGAATTTTGCACTTAGAAGACAAGTTCCATTACCCAGCAGGCTGCAGATGCTTCAAACCTCTATATTTGATCTGGACACTGGAGACAGAACAAGATGCATCAAACCAAGAATCTTACTGTCCTGTTTCTGTGTGGTCAGCAGCTCCTCTGCTCTGACTCAGCAGTGGCTGCATTGCTGTGGGAGGGAGCAGATCTCTACATACCTTGCTATCACAGTTAGCTATATCAGGCGTTACAGTTGCCCACCAGCCCAAGTGCTATGATGCAAGAGGACTGCCTGAAGTCACCTTGCTAACTAGCTCCCTCTCTGTATTCCTAGAGCACAGTGTTTTCTGAACAGAATGTCACACGCTTGGATCAGGACCCTACGAGCTTGGGAAAAGCACCCACAGAACTACCCCTCTCACGCTCCCAAACCAGTTTTCTTTCTTTTATCTCATTTGCTTTTACCTTACCCAGAAATACCAGTGTTGAATACGACTTCCCCTGCTGTGGAGGATGGATAGCCAAAAGAATAGCCCTTCATCTTCGTTCCATCTTCCAGCACCAAGTTCGCTGTCTGCGCCTAGAGAAAGGCACATGGAGAGACTCATATACAGGGGTAAAGGCTGGATGTTTACACAAGTAACACCTAGGACATTTCCCTTTCATGCCTCATGCTGTGTGTATTCCTGCATCTGTCCCATTCCCAGCTGCCATGGTTCTGTCTCTTTTACTGGTCTGATGCTCATTTTCTTCCTAACACGTAGGAAACGCTGTGCTCCTAGAGGAGGCAAGGAAGCTGCCAAACCTCACCACAAGCAAAGCATGTGCTCCTATTACCATGGCATCACCCTGGCTCCTTGCACTTCACTTTGTTCACTTCTGCCACCCATGGTATCCTGCAGTTAGCCAGTATCAGAACTCTACAGGAAAAGAGTTGCCTGTCTCCTCAGTGTTTGCCCACAGCCCGTTGCTGAGTGTGCTAGCTCTCATTCAGCCCTGAACTTTGACAGGTGCTTAAGTGCTGTTGCAACTGTACAGCTAAGCCACTCAAAAACAGTGCATGTTTAGATGGACTGGTGTCAGAATGCAAAACTCAAAACACAAATCCATTCTGCTGGAGGACGTAGGAAGAGAGTAACTCATAGGCCAGACACTCATGGTCTCAGTTACACCAGGGTGGCATCACAGCCACAGCTTTGCCCTGGCTGTTAGCATCCCCACTTTCAGGCCTCTGCATATATCCAACTAAATTCACCTTCTTTGGCCTCATTTGGAAACAAAACGTTTCTTAGCTGCTCCAAGAATTTCATGGGAAACCACCTGGCAAGTTCAGCTCCTACCACAATAACGAGTACATGCACAGCAGCCTCGACAGATTGGGTTGGGAGATTCCTGCAGGCAGCAGGGTCACCACTGACATGCAGGGGAAGACAAAGAGCGAGCAAACCTGGAAAAAGGTTTGCTAATGAATTTCAGGGCTTAAAGATCTGGCAGATAAACTTTTTGGACACTGAGAAACTTCCACTTCTGTACTGCAGAAGCAGCTGCCTCTTGGGCCTGGAGCTGCATGCACAGAGCACTGACCAGCCCCAAAACCCCACTGGTCTGAGCCAGGGGGGATGTGCCATGCCTGCCCACCAAGCAGCAGCTCTCCCCATGGCTTAAATCGATTTGTGTGCACGCAAATCAATTTTTTGGGTTGCTTTCTGTTGTTGGTTTTTTAAATTTGTAGAGTTTTTTTGTTGGTGTCATTGCTTGTTTGTTTTTTTAAACAGAAAGTTTCCTCATATTGGGATTCTTTTAAAAAAAAAAAAGGATCGAGATCAATTTGTTGTAGAAAGGAGCAGGAGAGCTGCTTTCCATTAGCTGCATATCAGCTGAACAGTCGCAGCAAGGAGAAATTTCATTCCCAGCATTGAACATTTTGTAACAATCATGGCAAACATTCATCTGCAGCTCCTCTGCAGTTATAAATACTGCACAGATCAATTACTAATGTACTGCAAAATACACTAAAAATCAAACTGTGCTGCCAAGTAATTGAATTCTGTGCATCTGGGACGGTTTTAGCCTTGCATTTTTTCCTCATTAATGTCAAGCATCCAGTCATTCTCAAAAGGTTTAGCCATCACTTTCTGAGCCTTCCCATGATTGGATGGGACAGCCGGCAACACCACAATCCTCCCACAGCTGCTGGAACAGATCTGTGGCTGTAGATCTAGCCCAAATAAAAAATGCAGTCTCCTGAGGGCCAAAATCCAGTGCAACTACCGTGACCTTCAAGGCTCACCTTCATCACAGCAGTTACAGGCACCTGTGTGTCCTTCCCCAGCACAACACACCTCCTGCCCTTCTACACACCGAGGCAGCACAGAAATCCCCTCTGTCCAACAGAAGCCCTGTTGTGCTATTAGAGCCCCTACACAGCCTTCAGCTAATGCAGAGGGATGTCCCTGAGCAACCATAACCTGCCTGCGAGTTCAGCTACAGGAGGGAGAGATGATCAGATGTTTCCCTCCTCTCCTTGATTTATTGTTCTTAATTAAGAGCTTGGTTTGTCTGATGAGCATTCCTGAAGCAATTATTCTTGCTTACATTTCCAGCAGAGGTGTTACCACATCCCTCAGCTGTCAGCCTACCTTGTCTTCTCAGTTTTGTTTTTTTTAATGTGAAAAGTGATTTACAGGCTATAAAAAAGGCCAATTGGCTCAATCAGGGATTAGCTGGAGAGATTTTTATTTGTAGGAAAAAAAAAAAAATTAAACTAAACAACAAGCAAGGAATAAACAAATATCCCAGGGCTGCCACGAGGTCCTTTGGTCTCCACTTCTCAGCAGCATCCCGATGCATGTTTCCTTCCTGCACACCTGTGGCTTTAGCTTAGCAGAGCTCCCTGCCCTCCAGAGAGGAGCTGAGCTCTTGAAGAGCTCTGAGGATGGAGGAGGCGAACAGAAAGGGTGATGCTGTTGCCACAGCACTGCAAGATTTTGTTCATCTTGTCAAAGAAGCTTGAAGAGTTAACCAAGCTCAGGTCCCGCTTCACTAAGCATTTCACACATGAAGTAAAAGCACTGCAGCAGTTAAAAAAAAAAAAAAAAAGTAAAAAAGTGGATAAATTTCATTCCCATTGGATTCCCTGCTCTAGCAACCCTTCCTGTCCACAGAATGCAGATGTCTCCTTTCTGAGGCAGGTCAGGATTTCATGCAGCACAGCAGCCTCTGGCACACGCTGGCTAACAGCCAACGTGTCAGAAGGGCAGAAGAAGCCCAAAGCCAACAGCTCTCTAGAACAGCAGACAGCTTGTGCCAGGACTGTGCTGCATCTACACCAAATAACCAGCAACAACGGAAGAGTCTTCTCTTTGCTAGAAAAATGCCTTCTGGTGAGTACTATGCCATCACAAGCTGAAAATCCATCTGGACGTGGCTAGCTGTGATGTATTCCCTTGCCTGCCTTTCTTGTTTGTTTTTACATGTATAGTTTTATTTCACCACATTTGCTCCTGGCTCAAATTAAGAAAAGCAGAAAGGCAAGAATAAAAAATAAGAGCCAAGCCGAGGCCTTGTATATCCCCAAGATGCTTCACAGGCCAACTTTTGGAAGCAGCTTTGGATGAGCTCCTTCACCATTCATGTCAAACAGAAAGTGAAGGCAGGTACCCCAGTGGAAAAGCTCCTACAACTCGAACTCTTAGAGCTCCTTAAAGCTGTCCACAGCAATGCCATGAGTATTTGTTCCTGACAAAAATCAGAGGAGGAAGAGGAACCAAACAGGTGAGGCAGCTCGTGGGAGCCATGGAGCACCAGAGGGAAAGAGCATCCCTGTTTTCTGTCTGGCAGCAGCTCTTCCCATCTCTGGAGGCCCCATGTCACCTCCAAAGGGAGAGGAGCAGAGCAACACATGACTGATCTTTCACCCCTTACCTACCTCTCTGCTTCCCAAGCAGTCCTTTTCCCAGTTTCTTTCCACCAGCCTCAGAACAGCTTTAAGGATTACTTTTACAGTCACCTGAAATAGTTTCTAAAGCCGGTGCTTCAAAATTTTCCTCTCATTTCTAACTGCACTTCTAGCTTGCTCCTGGTGTTTGTTTTTTTTTTTAATAGCTCTCCCAACCCTCTCCTTACTGAGCCAGCTATACTGTTACAAGCCACCTATTTATTGCTCACACTACTCTCTACATCCCCATATAACTACATTGGCCTCAGATGTGCATTAAACGGTACGAGCTTCAAGCTGCAGCCTGCCCATTCCTGAATTACCAAGAAGCACGATGATCCCAAAAGCGGTGACGCTGAGCACCCTATGGAGAGCCCAGGGGGCCTCAGACCTGCTCTCAGTGCCCCCTTTCACCCTTGGATGCTCCATCTCTCTCACAGAACTGCAGGATGGGATGCAGTAGGGGAATACAGACCTTTGAGTCCTCATGTTTTAGACTGCTCATCTACAGCGATGTTTCCTCACATATGCTGAGTTTAACTGGACAGGAAATAGACTTGGGAGAAGAATTATTAGGCACTCTACTAAAACTACCACGCTCCCTCATGCTCCCTAATACTTAGTTTATAGGTAGATCAGAAATATGTTTTCATTGTATTTTGTTACGCTCCCTAAAATAGCCCACTGAGAAAAAGCAATCAAAGGCAACTAAACACTCATTTAAGCCTACAATAATGCAAGAATGGGGTCATTACCTATACTGCCATTAGCCCACACACCTTAATTACGCTGCGCTCCACAGTTTTGCAGACTTCTTACAAATATCCATTACTGCTAATGATGGCTGCAACACCAAACCCAGGCATGAGTCTCCTACTTGGTCACTTGTGTCACCACTGCAGTCAGCTACCACACTCACAGGCAAAGCTATGTAACAGGTTTGCCTTTTAGGACTACTCATCCTGAAATTTCCCCTTAGGTCTGCTGCTTTACTGCTTGCAAATGTATATTAGAGAACATCTGCTTCTGTGTGTCCCATAGAAAGAGAGGTGTATGAGGTTGCCACTGCCTCAAAGAAAAGGCCCAAGCCAGGAAAGGTTCAAGTTCCTGTATTCCAGATTCTGAATTCAAACGTGCAGCTGGCCCCTGGCAACGGTGGTGTTAGAAACATGAGCTGAGATCACAATTTAAGAGCCACAGGCTCCTAAGCTAAGCAAGGTATCAGCCCTGTTGCTTTCCATGAGTTCAAGCAAACACTCTGGCAGCACAAACTACTGCAGGTATTAAAATCTAATTGCCAAGTCCAATATGGAAACAGTTCTCTCCAGAACATCAATGATGTACGTCAGAAAAACACTTCTGGGGCTGGCTGGCTACCCCCACAGCTAGCCACTGTGCAGACACAACATCACAGCCAGCACTTCCAGTGGGCAGGAGGTCTTGGCTCTGCAACAGGTCCTGTCATACATCCTGAAACAGAAATTGGGCCCAATTCTTTCTCACCCTTCTGGGGTATATATTTGCTATTGAGATTGTATATTTGTGCTGAGGTTTAAACAGCTCCCAAAGGTTTCACTTGGCATTGATTTTTTTATTTATTTATTACCAAGTATTCATTTTCCTTGCCTCCAAAATCGGTGTTGCTGGCTTTCAGTAGCCACTCTACAGGTTTACAAGCACAGAATTAGGTAGATGCTAGAACAGCTGGTACTGTAACTCCAGAGTTGGGAAGCAGTTTTCCAAGAGCAACAAACTTCTTAATCAGATGCTTCAGCATTGTGACATACAACCTCGTAGGTCTGTCACTCTGCAGTCCTTGAATGAGTGACAAAACGTGTAACAAACACATCAATCTGTCACTTATGTTGTCAAATCCAAACTTTAGAAGCTAATCCACCAGAATAAAAATACATTGGATCCAGACTGCTACATGTGCCTACCAGAATTATCCTGGGATGTGCAAAGAAGGAGGGGATCTCATTAAAATCTGAACCAGCAATCCTAACCATGGGCTACAAAGCTTTACCAGCAGAAGATGCCTTTTACCATGGCAGACAGCTATAACCTCAGACTAAAGTGTCTTTGAAGTCACCTCTCTCTGCACCACAAGACTTCCAACTGCTGCACTCTGAAGAGCATAGCAGAAATGACATCCTCACAAGCCAGATCTGATTGCAGAGTCTGGATCACTCTGGTGGGAGGAAGATTATTGTGCTGTGCTTTAAGACAGTGAACAAGGCAGCAGTTCATGCCTGCTGTGCACTCTCTGGGAGGGGAAGACAGCTCCATTAGCAAGTACACCAGTCACAACACAGCCTCCACCTTTAAGTGCAAGCGAGACAGAACTGAACTGAAAACTCACACGTTGAAACAAGGGATAAGAACTGGAATACCTCTCTTCTCATTCAGTTTTTCTCCTCTGCTGCAAATTCTAAGTAATGGGTTTTTTGCCAGGAGCCCTGAGAACTGTTTTTTCTTGGAAATCAGTGGCCATGGGACCAGCATGAGAAACCTCAGCCCTCAATGGACAGAAATTATATTAACTGCTCCACTCCACCCCACCAGGTAAAGTGGCATCCTCTGGGTATCCACAGCCCAAGTCTCCCAGAATCAAAACATCACTCCTCAGGTTGCTCATTCAATTACATTGATGATCTGCAAAGACAAACATGCAAGAGCCCCTTTTCTCTGTGAAGTGCCTGATGCCAAAACTCCTCCAGTGCTACGGAATTCACACACACAGTCCCAGCTCACCCCTGTGCCACGCTGCAGCTGCTCTAGTCAAGCTGGCCAAATGCAGATCTGGTAACAAAGAGCAGAAGAAAGCTGGGGAAGTGAACTGAGGGGCTTGAGTCCATACAACCAAGGGCTGATGCAGCAACACATTCACAAAGAGCCACCTACATCTCTGATTAAACCTGGAGCCAATCTGGCTTCCAATACATTGAAAATGGATGCTACATGGGCCCAGTGGGATTACTCACATGCTTCAAGTGATGCTTGTTTTTAAAATATCTACTGGATTCACACTGAGTGGACTGAAAGAGCTGCTGTATTAGCTATCAGTCCTATAGAAAGACGGGTTGTTTGTAGAGAAAATGCCATATAATATTTAACTGAAACCTTGAACTTCCACCTTCTGGTGCAATTTACCCCACAATTTTCATTCCAGACTACACAAAAAGTGTTTAGTTATCTAATAAAACCATTTAGCCAAGCAAACCCCTTGCTTCATGTTCGGAGAAATCTCCTTCAGTCCAGTTTTACACGCCTAGGTAAACCCTGTTATCTGCAGTCAGCTATCTCTAGGCATGCCAAACACATCTATTAGACCACAGCAGCTCCCTGTTAGCAGTTACCTTGACGCTCAACAACCTGGTGCCAGTCCTTGAGAAACTCCAGTGATCAGCAGACACTTTGCAAAACTCCAGTCTGCCTTTCAACGTCTTCACCACTTTGCAAGCTGTCAAAATTCTTGTCATCTTGATAGTTGCTGATGTGTAACAGAAGTTCAAAGAAAACAAGACAAAGCAAAAATCCACTTGTATGGGTTTCTTCAATCTTTGGCACAGCCAAGACACTCTTGCAGATAGCAAAGGAACAGACACAGCAGGACTGACTGCACAGCACTGCCCTACACCCTCCCATGTATTCTGCCATTAAAAGTCTCTGGTGCAGCCCCACCTTCCTCCCGCCCCTCCTTGGAGGGGTGCTTGCTTAGACACCCTTGCAACACTTTTTTTCAGGCTGGTCTCTGAGCGCTGTGTCGGGGTTGCATCACAGGCCAGATACCAGCCTCACCTACTGGAAGACAGCAAAGCTTGCTGAGAAATTGCACCCACAGCAAGGAAGACAGTCCTTCCCCTCTGAAACAAACACCTTACATTTCACTAGGAGACAAAGAACAGCACTACTTCTTAACAGCACGTGGTCTGTGCAAATCAAGAGTCTCTCTGTTCATAGGGAGCTTTCCAGCGCTCTACACTGCGTAACCTGGGGACTGCATATTAGCTAGGAGGACAGCCTGCAACTGCTATGAGCATTCCTGTACTAGAAGATGGAAAATGGGAGGACTAAATCCAGTAGAAAGCTGTAGTATTTTTATTCTGTGTTTGGAGAACACAGCAGCCCCAGCACAGCTCCTGAAGCGCTGTCCCTCTCCAGGGAAATGAAAAGGACAACAAGAAAAACGGCTGCAAAAGAAAAAGCATCTTTTGGTAGTATTTCAATGGACAAAAGCAGAAATAAGACAAAATGTTCCATATGCCCCCTCCTACCTGACTACAGACCTTGGCAACTATCACATATTTCCTGTAACCCTACACTGCAGTCTTCAGAAAGAACCACACTCCTCAGTAGCCATACATGAAAACACCCATGTAGACAAAAGCTAAGGGAAAAGCATGAACGTTATCATTTTTCATGAACTAAAACTGAGAGCCATCTTTTGAAACCCAGTTGATCTAAGCTTCAGTTAGCACAGAGCAAGAATTTTTTTTCCCAGCTGGACACACATTGTTCTAAAGGATCTAGGTAATCTCTGTTAATCACTGACTGTAACAATTAGGACTTCTTTGTATACAGTAATATTAGTTTAAGTTGATGGCAGTATCATATGAAAGTACATCCAGCACAGCTTATTATGGTTGAACCATGGTGAACATAATAAAGGACAGAGAAGAGAGGACAAGGGCTTGGGTGCCCTCTGTGATGGGAGAGTTTATTGGAGACTTGGGTTAGGAAAGCCTGGGAATGCCTGAATCCAGACAATGGAAAGATGGACAGAGATAGGGTGGAAGGCAGACTGGGTGCAGAGAACTTCACAGCCTTAGCAAGAGCTTCACAAGTGTGCAGGGATGAGAGAAGCAAGTCAACGCTCTCTAGTGACTAAGGGTGCTTTAAGAAAGGCATGACCATTTTTCCTATAAGAAGATACCCAACAATCATTCTGACTCAGAAGGAACTTGAGAGATATGGATTTCCTTAAAAAAATAATAATAATAATAATACAAGGACCTTGAGATGTCCTGTTGGTAGCTGCTTCTCTACATGCTAGACTCTAGCCTGAAGTGATCCAGCCAGAAAACTACTTTCCTTCATCACCTGCACAGCAAGGCTGCCTCATTCCCTACTGCTATGGATCTGAGACTGCTGTTTTCCCCTTCCATCATCCATGTTTTAGAGAATCATGGAATGGCTGAGTTGCAAGGGATCTAAAAGATCATCTAGTGACAAGCTCCCTGCTACAGGCAGGGATACCTTCCACTAGGTCAGGCTGCTCATGTTGTTGCTTGTTATGGGAATTGATTGATAAGAACACATCAGACCTTCCCAGATGAGGAAGGTCATCCTTCCAGTGTCAGAACCACCTTCCTTTCCAAAGCTTCCACCACCACGTGAAGCAAAAGGATCTCCTCTCTGCCAAAACCAGGAAAAATCATCCAAGCCTTACGTCTCACTGCATGACCAAAGAGATGAAGAACTGTTGATTATAAGGCCAGCAAACATATTGGGTATTCCTGACAGAAGCCTCCATTCAGAAACGCCTTTCCCATACAAACAGGGCTTCTGTGGTTTGGACAGACCTTAAACGTGCAGCATTTAACAAACACCTTCAGTAGAGGTAGAGTCAATGAGAAATGGGGCATCAAGGAGGAAAAAGAAACCAAGCATAGAAGAACAGGGAAAGGAAAGCAGAGACCAATGGTTTTACGGAAGTGCAGCCATGCTGCACAGGCTGTGTGGTTAAACTTAAAACTTGCCTGCCAGTACCTGACTGTAATCTGTATCATCCCTTCAGGAAATGAAGTCTGGGAGGGGGCTCTGGAAGGAGGACACATATCAGAGAAACCAGGAATGTAAAGCCATGCAGGCAGATGATCACTCAGACAAGAGCAGCTCCCATAGTGGGAAATAATAAAGTAGGACACACAAGTTAGGCTTCTTAACCTTGGGCATAGATGTTTAGAAAAAGGCAGATTGCATTTTGTTTCAAATTCATTTATGCTATATCCTGCATTGACATGGAACAAGGCGAGGAGAGGAAAGTGCTCATTAAAACGAAGGGTTTTTCCTTCTGTTTACAACCACAAAACACCAGAAATGAAATTCATCATCCAGTACCACTGTACCGTAACATCAAACAAAGTCAGCGGTCTGTGGCTCTGCAAACGTTCAGGGCTGTGACATTCAAAGAAAGCTAAGTGCCTCCATTTTCAAAGGCTTGTTGTATTCCACACACAGCTCACGGTCACAGCTCTGTGGTGTGGACTCAACACGGAGGTGATGCTCAGCCCACGAGCACTAGTGCTGCTGTGCCTCACAGAGAACAAGGATGTCCAAGCTTCACAGGAGATAAGGGCAAGCAAAGACCCCACCACTGCAGTGCCTTGCAGTAAGCCCGGGAGCAGGAAGGCAGCAAGACCAGACTCCACTCTTTGCTATGGGCAGGGACAGCCTCGTGTTCCCTTCAGGAAGGATTCAGAGAAAGTTCTCCAAAAGCACAGACACTCCTCATGTTGAAAGGACAAATTTGGACTACAATTCTGAAAATGGAGACAGGGTAATCTTAAGAATTTCTGAATTTTGTGCTACTTTTGAAATCCACAACAAAAGCGAAGAAAAAAGCAAAGATTACCTAGACTGTCTGTTACAATTATCACACCCTTCCCACCTGATGTCAGCACTATTCAGCTGCCTTTGCAGATTCTAGTAACAGATCTATGCATCCCTGTCAACTTTTACAGCTATTGCAGTAAAATGACGGTCATTTTCAAGCTCTTTAAAAAAATAAATAAAAAAAAGAAGAAATAAAAACAGAACACATGATCAGCTCTGTTCTTACTCGAAAGACATGAAATAAGAGTCAGTCTGTGGCCATGCTGGCCCAGACCCTTGCTGGTGCAAGTCCCAGGTAGCTGCCTCCAACTCAATGGATTTCCAGCAGCCCAAAGCTCCCTGGACTGAGATGAGCACAACGAGCACCCCAGAGAAGTTGCCTGGGTTCTCCTTATAGCTGAGATCAGAGGGAATTTTTTTCCAAGCGTCCTTCAGATGCTTTTGGAAATCTCCCCTGCCATCTGTCAGGCTGCATCTGATTTCTGACCATGCTGTCTTGCCCAGACTAAAACACACACTGAAAACATTGAGTGAAAATGAGTAGTTGAAGGTGCCAGCAAAACTGAAGTTACCTGCTACCACAGGGAAAGAGACATGTTCTCCTCCACCTCTCAGCTGGCAGAAAAACCCTACAGTGATCTGAAAACACTGCCTGCCATTTCAAGAGAAGGTCCACCTGCTTCTCAAGGAACTTAGAGGAAGAGTTTCAAAAGCATGGGAATTATGCTAAGATTTCCCAAAGCTCTCCAACATCTTTCTCAGTGACCTGGATAGTGGGACTGAGGGCACCCTCAGCAAGTGTGCTGATGACAGCAAGTGGTACAGTTGATATAACAGTAGGAAGAGATGCCATCCAAAGGGATCTGGACAAGCTCCAGAAGTGGGCTGGATGGACACGTGAACTAAATGGGGTTCAACAAGTCCAAGTGCAAAGTGTTGGGAGAAGAACCCACTGAGAGCAGCCCTGTGGAAGAGGACTCGGGAGGTCTGGTGGATGAAATGCTTCTGGAACTGACTTTTTACACAGGTAGACAGCGATAGGACAAGGGAGACTGGTTTTAAACTAAAAGAGAGGAGATTTAGATGAGATGTTAGGAACAAATTCTTTACTCAAAGGGTAGTAAGGCCCTGGCACAGCTGCCCAGAGAGCTGTGGGTGCCCCATCCCTGGAAGTGCTCAAGGCCAGGTTGGATGGGCCCTGGGCAGCCTGAGCTGGTGGGGGGCAACCAGCGTACAGCAAGGGTTGGAACTGGATGGGCTTTAAGGTCCCTTCCAAGCCAAGCCATTCTGTGATGATTCAATGATTTTCTAATCAGAAATTTATCAAAGAAGATCAGGACCATGAATGTAACAGTAAGTTTAAGGTGAGTAACAATTTTTGTTCACAGCATACCGCTAACAGCTCTATTAAACCTGTTTACCTCATAGACTATAATTTGCTATTTTGGTATAGATAGGGGAGGAATAAACTAAAATTGTCTTGTTCACATGCAAATGAACTAACAGCATCCAGGCATCCCCAGCACCTGTTCCTCTCGGATTGCTGCGGGAGGGAAAGTAAGCTCAGTCACACTTTCAGATCTGCTGCTTTGAGCCAATCTCAGATCAAATGAAGCATTTCAAGCAAAACCCACAATACTTAGAAAACACTTTAACTGCAATGCAAAGTGTCACAAGCCAAGAATTTTAAAACTAAGACTGATCTTCACCTCAGTATATGGAGAGAAGCTGAAAGGAGTAAGAATCCAGTACACGCTTTACCCTTTGGCTCTCCCCCCACCACAGTTCTTCCTATTTAAACAAGGCCTGGGGAAAACTGTATTTAAAATTTTAATGGGAAAAGTTCATAGCAGCTCTCAAGACAACCTTCAGATCTGGGTGCTGCATTTGGGTTCACCTTTACCAGCTCATTGTACATCCTGTCATTTTTCCTTTTTCCTGAAGCCCAAACAATATCAGTTCATTAATAGAGAACTTCAGCCCTCATATATGAAACAAAAATGGTTTGTAGATGTGATAAGGATTTCCAGGACATGGTTCCAACTTCAGCACTGAAGATAATAAAAAAAAAAATAAATTACATTTCAAATGATTGCAAATTGAAGTCTTGCCAGATGCTCTTTTCCAGACAGAAATCCTGCATTAGCAGAAACTGATGATTTCATATACTCACCTAGGAGTTCTGGACAGCTAGAAATACTGTCTGTATTCACTGTGCCTGCACAGACTGACTCTCTAGAACTCACACATGGTGATTCAAGTTTTGTGGAAACCAGAGGTCTCCTGCACGCATGCAGCTCAACCGCACACCTGCTCCAAAGGCAAGCCTGGCATCGCCCTGCACTTGGGAATACACACCACATGGACCACGCTGCACATCCAGAGATACCAGCGGGAAAGCTCCTGAAAGCTGGCAGAACAATACATCCAGGTCAGTGTGTCACGATTTTGGGGAACGGCTAATCCATTCTGCAGCACCTGGGACCAGACAGCTCCTGACAACTGTGACATAAGTGTACTACACACAGATGAAAACAAAAAGATCAAAGTTTGGCTGTAGCAATTCCTCTTTCATTTCAGTCTCAGTCACACTTTGAGTAAACAGCACACATCCAAGCCTGCACGAGCTCTTATTGTTTCAGAGAGACTTCATGCAGCATAAAATTGATAACTGCTTGCCTTACTGACAAGCCAAATAAACCTTATTAAAAATCCACCTGCTTGATTCCTCAGAGATGGAGAGACTGATAGTTATCCAAAAAGCCAAACATTGCTGACTGTTGACTTTCCTTTTACTTATTATTCTACCACTGACCTGAATACATTTGAGTAAACTTCCATCACACTACTCCAGCTTCAGTAAAGCAGAGAATAGATGTGACAACAGCACAAATAACCCAGTGCTTGCCCTAAGTTTTACCCTTTCCTAAGTATCCCAGAGAAGACCAGATTGCTTCTAAACTGATAAAAGAAACAGGAATGATCAAACCAACCAGGATGATTTATTTTTCTTAGATGGAAACAATTCCAAGTGATGAAGTAGGCAAGAGCAGGAGCTATAAACAGACTGCCCCAACTCCTGGCTTCCCACTGGTTCCCTATAGGTGCTGCTTGCTTGCAGCTTGTTTTCTAGCCATCTCAGTGCCTTCTTGTGCTGCTGCATGCTGCCCAAGTCTTCTCCAGTCCTCACTCCCTTCTACCTCAGAGACCTGGCTTTTTGCCCTCTTCTTCCTTCTGTGCTTTCTCTGTATGAACAACATTCTCCCAGCTACTCCATGTGACCCTCCTGCCCACTACATTCTGTGGGTGCTGAAAGCTGCTCTCCCTTGAGCATATTTTAGAAGAAAGAAGTTTCCCTCCCTGCCTGTAGGAGTTGAGTTCTCCTATCACTTCTCACTTACAGATTAAAAGGTATCAGGGCAGCACCTTCTACATGTCCACAAGTTCACTCCATCGTTTCCTTACACTGACCATTTTATCTTGCACAAAATCTGCTCTTTTCAGTTCTGAGTGTCACTGAGAAAGGCTCTCCTGTTGAGGAAAAACAGCTACTGAATAACCTGGTTGAGTAAATATCGTTAGGGAGAACATCTGGGAAAATCTCTCTCTCAGCCATCACGGTGGCAAGTTCATATCAGATCAATTACATGATTAGATGCTTAATTTTTGTTTGCCTTTTTACATCCTATTTTTCATCCTCAGTATCTACCAGCCAAAGACAGCTACATGTGGAGAGAATACAAAGACAGTTTACCTGTTTCCAAAGACAAAGCTGTAAAGATTTTATTGATAGCTCTAAGTGGCTTGTACAAGTCTGCCTGAAAAGCAGCAGAATCAGCACACATCTTCACACCTTTTCCCCTTGTTTTCATGTTATTTTCTACTTGATGCTGTTTCCTGCACAGACAGGTTCTGACCATCCATCTCTGCTGACCACACCTCACACTGGAAATAGCAGGAATCCTACTGGAGCACAGCTACGTAATGCAGAAGGGAATACTCAATAGGAAAAAGAGTGTGAAATCTGGGTTTAAAAGCACAAAAAACCTTGTTCTTAAGTTCCAGTCCTGCAGTCTCACTGTGAAAAACAGGAATGTCTTGTTGAAAGAGAACGCCCGGATCTGAGCCTTGAGATAACTTACATCAATGGAAAACACTGTGCAATTACCCTCTGAATAAGATGCACAAACCTCAGGTTGGCAAGAGCACGAGATACAGTGCAAAATTCAGCCTGCTTTCCTCATGGGTCCTCAGCTAACAAATGCCTCAGTCTGAAAAAAACATGGAGACATTCATACTTTTGGATGGAAAACAGCAAATTGTAACTCGAAACATCTTTTTAGTTCTGACTGAATGTCAGTTTTTGTTCAGGAGTTCAAGCAAACAAAACAGCAACTGTTTTAAACAGAGTTGTCCAAAATCTGATGTAATGGAATACTGCAAGTGGTTATTCAAACTTCTGTAGAACTCCATTAAAAAAATAAATAAATAAATAAGGAAGAGAGAGAGAAATGTAATTTTCATCTTTTAAATGAAATTTTTTCTTCCTTTTTTTGTTTGCCAAACATAACTCAGAAAGCAAACTTCATTTAAGAAATAAATGAAAACTTTTATTCTGGTATTTTAATTGAAATGTCAGAAAGTATCAGAATCAAACCAGAATGTGGTTTCACTTTTCTTCAACAACATTAAGTTTGGCCTAGCTGACAGCTAGTAACAACTCAGCTCTGCAAGGTATATAGCTCTGGAAACAAACTTTTATGCCCAATGGCTTCATAAACAGAAGGAAACACGTCTCCAAAGCACCCAGGGGCAGCAACAAACACCAAAGGGATGCAGGACGCAATGACCAACCAACAGGTCCTGGAGCAGCTTCATTTAGCATCCTGTATGAGACTTTTAAACAATAATAAAGACTTCTGATTTTGTAAAAGGAAAAAATATTTTAATAAAAGAATTGAAAATCTCAAACCAAGGTCACATCAAAGACAGCCTTAAAAAAAGAGAAAAAAAAAAAAGGTAAATTTTTGTTAACTCTGCCACTGTGGCCCCTCCCAACTTTTCCAAATTTTGTGTGTAAGCTGTGACCAAGACAGCCTTTTGACCAGTAAGGTTTATATAATGCTTGACAACAAGACGGTTATATCTATTCCCAGGTTAGAGAAAATCCATTTTCAAGGAGATTAAACTTCTTTCAGGCTTGAGTAGCTCAGGGTGTGCTGATCTGCTGTCTGGAATACGGAGCCTGTGCTTCACCCAAACTTAACAAAGATAAGGCTCTTATCTTCAGCGAGAGAAAAAGAATCAAAGTCTTGAAAACGGGTCGAATTCCATTGCCACTGGGATTAGCAGCTCCTCTTAGATCAGCTGACTTGGAAAAAACAGAGAAAAACTGCGGTATCTGAAAGAGACTGACATTATTCCAAAAGGCCAACTTCAGAAAACCCTTACTTGGCTAAAACTGTGTGCAGCCAGAAGAGCGTCACCCAAGGGGTAAGCAATAACAACTACACAAAGTACAGTTTGCTCCCAGTGCCGTGGCTGAGCAGCACACCTCAACCACAGCTCTTATTTTCATGTGATGCAGCTACGGGAGAGCAGCCCCAGAGGCACCCAGCGAGGAGCCAGCAGGATCTGACTCCAGTCCAGAGCTGAGCTCTGCTTCCTGGAGGCTGTCTGGAGGCAGCTAGATTTCTCATTCCCTGGCACTTCGTAAAAAAGACATTTTTACAAACGAGGGTCAGGACTGGGAGTCATCCCTTTTCCTTTGTGCTCCCAGGGGCACATACACTCCACTGGTTTGTTCCCATGGATCACTAAAAAGGCCAAACTGGCTTTATGAAATAAAAACAAACCAAAAGGGCTACACAAGCACCATCTCCCCCATACTACCCATCCTTTATGCGGTGTAACAATAGCATGACCTTACAAGGCAAGATTAGCTACATTTGCTCAAGATTCATGGTATGCTTGCTTCCTTCTGTGGCAGCCCTGTCCTGGCTGAATATTTGATAGGTTATCACATCCTAACGTTTGCTCTAACAAAGGAAAACAAAACTGCCTTGCCCTCGATTAGACTACAAATAAATAGATTTTCATCTAGAATGAACGCTGCAACACAAACAGTCCCCGAGCTTCTAATTCCTGCACACACAACTGTGTATGTGCATTCACACAAGCACATGTTGTGTCCAAAGGACAATTTTGTCCTTTTTATTTTTGTTCAAATTGTTTTCATGGATATTTTGATGTGGGATAAACCATTGGACCCAACCTCATGGTAGACATCTACAAAGGATGCTGGCCAGACCCATCACAAACCACCCAGGGTCTGCGACCTCAGATCTATGACTAGGGGGACACAAGAGCAAAGTCAGGAATTGGGAGAGAGAGCAAGCACCCATCAGAAGCGATGGGCAACAGAACAGAAGAGCATGTTATAGACATGCATATTGCCTCACAGCTAGACACTGAAATCTGAGTCACTGTGCAGTGCTGGATGTTCCTGGTTTTCCTGGGAGGGAAGTTAACATTCCATAGGTGTTACTCAACGTGCCCTTGGCCTCTCACCATATATACAGCATCCCTGATCAATCAGCATTTTCTTTGTTCCTTCATGCCTGGTGCTTCAGATAGGGAGGATTTGCAAAGCTGAGGGTTTTGTTTTCATTTGTTTGTTTGTTTTTCTTCTTCCCACTCCTATTTTTTTGTCCCCTTCCTGCTGTTACCCAGTGGGGACTTGCTGCTGCCTGAGCCTCACAGTTGGCCTCGGGGCACCAAGAAGTCACAGAACAGAAACTAAGCAGGCGCGATTTAGAAATTACACGGAAGGAGTCTATCAGCTGATAGGCAGCATGGATGGCAATATCATCAGGAACATCAACTGCAAAAGAGTGCTTTACACAAGTGCTACCTCTTTCCTGTTCCAGTCAGGGAGCCAGCCAGCCGCGCACTCCTGCAATCACGTTTAACCTTTCCAGACAACCTAATTCTCCCTTTCCTTCCCTTCCACCCCTCACAATCCCCCTGCAGCTGCAGCACGCTCAGGAGCGTGCTCTGAAGAATCTGGAAGCTGTTTCTGGGCAGCGTGGGTCTGATTTCCAGCACAGAAAGAACAATAGAAGAAATTGGTCTCAAGCCAGACCCAGTATGACCTTGGAAAAGACTCAAACTTTTGACTCCACTGATAAGCATGAAGCTTAAAAGCTCTGTCCATCTAAGTTCCTGGCTTTGCCCCAGCCCTACTCCCCTCCTGACCCTTGCACCACTTTGTCCCGGCAAAACACACTGCTCATCAGAGCTCTGACCCTAACGCATTTACCTGGGTGATCCAGCAAGTAGAACAGCAGCGCAGAGATGCTCTAAACACTTCTAGTTCCGTGCTTACCATAACCATCCCACTACGAGCTTCCCTCTACAGACACACTGAATGTTCATATACACAAGATGATTCAATAACTGGGTAGGTGAAGCAGAAAAATCTGGAGCTACTGCTGTTCCGACAGCAAGAACCCAGAGGAGAAAAAGATTTTGGATGGAACATGGAGAGCTGTGCTTAAGCACCAGCTTTAGCTATGAATATACCTGTAGCTCAACCCATTCATGCTGCCTCCCGCAGCTAATTGTGCTCTTCCAGGGCAATGGGTTCCCCAAGATGCAGCTAAAGATGCACTAAATCTCATAGAATCATAGGAACACTAGGTTGGAAAGGACCTACAAGATCATCTAGTCCAACCGTCCTCCTATCACCATC